>JAINUW010000663.1:0-445920 GCA_020205615.1 Panax quinquefolius | reverse complement strand
AAAATTTTTAATGTGACAATTGTTGAAAATTGATATTTTATCTTTTTAGATAAAATAATTTATTTAAAAATATTATTATGTTTTAATAATATAATAATGGTGATATTTTACAATGAATGTGATATATGAATATATGAGGAGGAAGAGTATTTTATTACAAAAAATGTTTAAAATATATTAAACATGTTTGTGGGCCCCACTTTGTATTTGAAATTGGATTATAGCAAGTAAAATAAATCTAGTTTGTTGATTTGGTCGATTTACATTTGGAATTTGGAAAAAACTTAAACTTACAAATTTGTAGAGAATGGAATTTCCTATGGAAAAGACATGAGGGTTGAATTTTTACGATAAAAAGAGGCTATTTATTATGAATTTTTGAAGCTCAAAAGTTTGAAATAATTGATTTTGGAAGTTTTAATTGTTTTAGTTAACAAAAATATTTTTGTCATTTGGTGGGCTCGATGTTGTTGTAAACATCTTTGAATTAGGTTGTCAAAGAGGTGAAGCTTGAATAATTTTTATAAATATATATTTTATTAAATTTTACTACTTTGGTTGTTACAAGCATTTTCTATAAATAGGTTGTTAGGTTAGAATATAAAATCAAACTAGAAACTAAAGTTTTCTCTCTCTATATTATCGGCGTATTCTTGTGAGTATTTTGATACTTTGAGTGTTGTTATCTGGTTTTGAGTTCCCTTGACACTATATCGATTATTTGATCGGAAATCTTGTCTTTTGAAAGTAAGGGATATTATTTTTTAAAAATGATATTATTTCTTCAATATCATTATCTTGGGAATATTGATAGTATTTTTCCTGTGAAATTCTTGTCTTTTAGTGTCGGGGTTACTATTCACGTATACGGTACTATTCACGAATATGACACTATTCACAGAAAATTTAAATTTTTGTTTTTTGTCCAAAATATCTATTATGGATACTAACTTTGATTGTATCCATGTTTTGATCATTCTTGAATTTTGCTCTACTATGATTATTTATGAAATATTTTTGAACTCGGATTGTTTAAAGTATGAATCCTTAATATTTGTTCTTTTGTTTCACTGGATTCATTTTCTTTAAAATATTTTTCATCATCCTCAGTCCTAAATGATAATTTTACTAAATATCTTTGGCTTGTAGTGCAAAGATTAATGATTTTCTGATGAATATCTTTGGCCCATAGTGCAAAGATGAACAGGTGTTGAGATGAACATGACCAACTGATGAATATCTTTGGCACATAGTGCGAAGATGAATATTTGATTCAAGATGAATATTGATTGATGTTCTGAGGGATAAAATAATGGACTTTTTAAATTCATAAATTATAGTAGATTTCATTCTCTACGTAACTTTCTATGAATTATTATTTCATTTGCGAATATTGATCTGAAAACTTGTTGTCGATTGTATTTTATCAGATTTTTTCCTGTTGAAGACTAACGATAATTTTTTCTATATTATCTTAGTCATAATATTTCTTCTTGGGCTAGTTGAGCTCACCCTTTTCCTTTTGTTCCATTTTTCTTCTCGGGAGGCGATAATGTAGCGCAGTCTTAGTCGGGTTATGGAATGAAAGTTTTAGAAAGTTGTTTTAGTAGTCCTCACCATTTTGTAAAATAATATATCAATAATTGTAATGAGGACTTATTTGAGTGTTGATATTGTCTAGAAGACAATATTTGTATTTAAACTCATAGTTTTATGTTTTATTAATAAAGTTGTAGTTGTTTACATCTTATGTTATTGTGACTTCGGAATGGGTGTTGTATACCTATTTTGGGGGCATCACGATTGGTATTGGAGCTTAGGGATATGATCTCTGGCGGAGATCGGGGAATAGAACTAGGAGGAGAGCGAGTAAATCCTTAGCTAGTGTGTCTACTAAAAGCTTATTTGTTGGTTGGTCGAATATAGGTATATTATGTGATATGTTGATTTCTTTAATTAACCCTTGTTTTATGGTAGTATTTGAGAATGTCATTTGAGAATGTTAATAGTGGAGTAAATGAGGCCAGTGGAGACTCCTTTACTCACCAACGAGGAAAACGTTCAGCGAATTTGGCAATGTTCCTCCTATAAACAACACCATTGATTAGGCGATGAGCAACCGAATGTTTAGAAGCTTTTGCGAGTTCATGAAAAAAATCAAACGAGGAGACTTCGTGCACAAAATACAGGTGGAAATGATATAACAGCTTGCGGTTTGTCACAACCAAGCGATTCAAAGAGTTGGGACCACCGAAATTCTTGGGAAGCGAATCCGATTAAAGAGGCGAAACATGGGTCGAAAAAATTACGAGATATTCGATGTCTTGGGATGCGACGAAAGAACGAAGGTTCCATTTGCCACCTTTATGTTAAAGTAATGAGAAGTGATTCTTGGTGGGAATCATGAAGCGTACCCATCCGGTACTTTTCGGTATGTCTTGGGAGATATTTTAAGAAGCTGTTCAATTACAAGTACTTTCACGAAAGTAATCATCATATGAAGGAAATGGGTTTATTAGATTCTAACAAAACAACATGGCGGTGTCCCGTCTGAGGCAAAGTTTGCGAGTTGTCGAGTTTACCTCATTTGGTGGAGAATGAGGAGCGTATATGCGGATGTTTACGAGAGGTTTGAAACCCAACATACATCATATCTCATTTCTAATAAATTTTCTCTCTATTAGGATGTTGTCGACAAGGTTCAATTATTAGGCGAGATACTTGAGTGCGTTCAACCGAGGGACCCTGACGAGGATCATCTGGTGGCAATGATAATCGAACAACGATAACCGGCGAAGAAGAAAAATCTGGACAAAATGGTAACCCTTCTGGTGGTAATCATGGCCGTGAAAATAGAAGAAGCGAGTCGGGCGGAGATTATAAAGAGGAGATTCAATGATGATGATCGAAGGCGTCGGCACCGGTAGCAAGCCCCTGGTTCTATGGGAGGAAGCGACCACCGGTCGTATCTTATAAATGTGGGAAAGAGGACATATCGGTCCAAAATGTCCTAGCATTCAAGGTATGCTATAATTATGGAAAGGAAGGACATATCGCTCGAGATTGTATGATAAGCGAAACCAAGTCCGGTGGAGATGGTGACTCGAAAGTTATCTAGAAAAGAGCAAAGTCAGCGGTTCTGGAAGAGTGTTTGTATGCGTGGTCAAAATCGAGAGAACCCGAATGAGGTGATCACGTGTAAGCAAATCATAAATTCTTGCGAAGTTTATACCTTACTGAATCTGGGTGCTACCCACTCATTTATCTCTCTGCTTGTGCTCAGCGTTTAAACTTAACTCGGAGAAATTAGACTTTGATTTATCTGTGGAGACTCTGTTAGGAGAAACTTTCATCATCCACTATTTATAAATCTTGTTTGATCGAGTTGGCACCATCACATTACTTGTTGACCTTATCTCTTTAAAGATACTTGCTTTTGATGTGATTTTAGGGATTGATTGGTTAACTACTCATCATTACCAAAATTGATTATTTTACGTAAGGTTGTTAGTTTTCATATTCCTAACCAACTGTTGTACCAATTCAACCAACTAAACCACTAAAATCAATCAACATCATATCAAATCATAAAAAGCTATTACGTTTATTGAAAAGCGGATGTCGAGCTTTCTTAGCCCATGTATATGGATTTTAATAAAGACACGTCGGTTTGAATAATATTCTGTTATTAGTAAATTTCTGGCGTATTTCTGAAGAACTTCAGGTCTACCCCGAGCGTTAAGTTAAATTCTTTATTGATCTTGAACCTGTCTGAAGCCCATTTCTAAAACCCCATATCAAATGGCTCTATTGAACTTGAGGAGTTAAAGTCCAACTCTACGGGGAGTTGTTGGACATCGGTTTCGTCGTCTAGTACATCTCCTTGGGGTGCTCCTATTTTATTTGTAAAGAAGAAAGACGAAAGTATGCGACTTTGTATTGACTATTGAGAATTAAACCATGTCACTATCAGGAATAGGTATCCGCTACGTCGTATTGATGACCTGTTTGACCTGTTGCAAGGAGCACAATTCTTTTCAAAGATCAATCTTCGTTCTGGATATCATCAACTGAAGATTAGAACTAAGGATATTCCAAAGACTGCCTTTAGAACTCGGTACGGGCGTTATGAATTCTTAGTCGTATCTTTTGGATTGACTAATGCTCCTATGGCTTTCATGGATATGATGAACCGGATATTCAAGGAATATTTAGATCAGTTCGTTGTTGTCTTTATTGATGACATCCTCATATATTCCAAAAGTCGTGAAGATCATGAGCACCATTTCAAGTTGGTACTCCAAAGGCTTTATGAAAACAAGCTTTTTGTGATAAGTTGAAGAAATCGAGTTACGGCTTGAGAAGTAGCATTCCTTGAGCACGTGGTGTCGAAACATGGAGTATCTGTCGACGTGAAAGATTGAAGCAATCTGAAGTTGGAGAACAGCAAAATCGATGGCAAGAAATGCGTAGCTTTTGGGCTTATTGGTTATTATCGAAGATTCATGGAAGGATTTTATCGAATCGCTACTCCTTTAACTTCATTAACTTGGAAGGATACAAAAATTAAGTATGGGCGAGGAATCGAGAAGAGTTTCCAAGAGCTTAAGAAGACTTATTTGGCTTTGTTACTATGAATACCATCTGGTTGAATGGATTTTTTATCTCTGTGATGCTTGAGGCGAAGGGTTAGGGTGTGTTCTCATGAAACATGGGAAAAATCATAGCTTTATACCCATGACAACAAAAGAATATAAGAGGAATTATCCTACTCATGATCTAGAGTTGGCGGCGATCATTTTAAGTGCTAAAGATCTGGAGGCACTATCTATATGGGGAGAAAGTGGAGATATATTAGGACCATAAAAGACTCGAATATTTCTTCACCCAAAGGAACTCAACATGCGGAAATGATGTTGGCTCGAAATTGTTGAAGATTATGACCACACCATTGATACCATCCTAAAAAGCAAATGTGGTAGGTGGCGCATTGAGTAGAAGATCATATCACGAGGAACAAATCTGATGATGTCAAGTATCTGCGTAGAACCAATTTTAATCGATAAAGTTAAAGTTGCTCGAAGCCATGGAGCAAAAGCTAATGCGTTTGAAGAAGAAAGTACAAGAAGGTGTTATTCGAAGCGAGAATCGATGAAGAAGGAATACTTGAGTACCTCCGGACTTTGTGTTCTAACGACTCGACTTGAAATACTGAGATCATGATGGAAGCACACAATACACCATTTACAATCCATCACGGAAGTACCAAAATGTATCATGATCTTGACGTACATTTTAGGTGAATAATATGAAGAGAGAGATTGAAGTTTATCTCGAGGTGTTTAAAATGTCAGCGTGTAAAAGCGAGCATCAAGTGCCCAAGCGGTCCATTTCAACAACTTGAGATTCCAAAGTAGAAGTGGGAACACATTACGAGGGATTTCGTTATTAATCTTCCACGGTTTCTCGAGCGTAAATCTTTATTTGGGTTATTGTTGATAGATTAACCAAATCTGCTCATTTCTTGCCGTCTGGAGACTTATTCCCTTGAGCGTCTTGCTTTCGTATGTATGTAAATGAGATTGTGAGATTGCATGGCATGCCGTATCCATAGTTTGGATCGTGACCCAATTCACTTCAAGATTTTGGGTTAGCTTACAAAAAAAGCTATGAGCGCAGTTATGATTGATTCGGCATACCGTCCTCAAAGCAGACGGACAATCGGAGAGGACTATTCAAACTCTTGAAGATCTATTAAGACTACTGTGTCCTAGATTTCAAAGGAGTTGGGATAAGTATTTACCATTGGTGGAATTCTCTACTGAACAACGATTTATCGAGGCAAGTATAGTTGTGGTTCCATTGAAGCATTGTATGGACAACGATGTATGCTCTCTAATATGTTGGGATGAGGTGGGCTACTAAACTGACCGATATTTTCTATATAAATAAATCGAGAAATTTTGTGTATAAATTTTTTTTTATTTTATTTATAAAAGTGGAAATATGTGTTAAGTAATGTGTATACATATATTTATGTGATAAATAAAATTTATTTATTACATTAATTATTCTGATTATTTTATTTTAGAAATATTAATTATTATCAATTATATTCTTATAATAATTAATTTTATATTAGAAATGTTGTTATTAATTATTTTCCATGATAATATAATCTTATATTATTTAAATAATATATGATATGATTTTAGAATAATTATAATAATTATTTTATTATATGAATTTTATTAGAGTTATTAAGTTAATTATTTTAACTTAATTAATAAGGTTAATTACGACGGATAAATCGGATATGGAATCGAAACCCTAATTACAGGTTTTGATCGAGGAATGATAATAATATTATAATATTTTGATTTTTCGATCTTATAAATATATAATCTATATACGTCTTTGTTGTTGTGTTGGTCGATTATGGTGTATATTGACTCAAAACATATAGCATTAATTGGTTTGACCTATTTTTCCATTTAAATGGAAATTTAAAGACATTATATAAGCATGTTATATGATTTATGTTAAGTAATACATATGATATGCTAATTTGGAAACCCTAATTGTAAATTTAAAACCATAGTTTATATTTGACTTTCAATAATTAGAAACCACAATTTGAAACCTAAACTATACTTTGTGATCGATCGAGGAAATTTTATTCTTTGTGATTAATAACATGTATGATAGATTTTAATTGCTAATTAAGGTAAACCTAATTAGTAATTTAAAACCCTAATTTAATTATTAGAAACACTAATTAGCGTATTAGTAACCACGATTATCATAATCCTAAATCCTAATTGTTATATTGGCAAAGTTAATTATGATTAGTGGTATTAAACCCTAATGTTCTATATAATATAATTATTAACCTAATCTAATTAACAAACCTTAATTTTTAATTTTAGAAACTAAAATTATTTTAGTTTTTAATCTGAACCACTAGTTGTTATTTCATACAAGTCTTATATACTAAACCTGAGGGTTAAACCACAAGAGTCAAACCACAAGGGTTTGGCGAATTCTGAATAATGCCATTAAAATGATTTACCAATTGATCATTATACCCCTTTTGTACATTAAAGAGGTTAATATATAGGTTTTGACTATAGGAGAAGTTGGTGACCAAATCCAACAACTCCATGTGACACAAAAATGCCAGCACTCGGCCTTTGTATCAATAATACAATGTATCTTTGACTTCTATAAATGGATTGGGAGAGAGAAAATTGAACATTCATGCTCATTTTGTGCACAAACCCTCAACCAATCTCTCTCACTAAAAACCAACGAAATCCTTTGCTAGATCAGTCACAAAAATAGCCCCACGAAATCCATTAACTAATCAGCAACTCAGAATAACAATTTTTCAAAGAAAGGTATAAAACCCTATTCAAGAATCTGCCCAAATTTTTTGTTGTTAGATGTTAGATTTAAGTGTTAGAATATGTTTTTTGTAGTTTGTTATGATGATCTGGGTTGGTTTTAGATAGATCCATATCATATAAGTCTTTAAATTTGAGTTTTTGAAAAATCTGAAAAAAAAAATTATTGTTGTCGTGAATGACGAATGTCGGGGCCTCTTTAATCTTTCTCTGTTATGTGTTCTAGTTGTTTAAAGTTTTGATCTTGTATCATGTTATGTTCTCTGTGATCTGAAACTTTTAGCTAGCTCAGATCGTGTACAGAATGAAATTTATGGGCGGTTAAACTTCATTGATCGACCATGACTTACAATTTCTAGAAAAACCCAGATCGAGCCCAGAAGGCTCTGACAAGTTTTTCATGGGCTCAGATCTGACTGTTTTATGATGTTATGTAATAATCGTTGCATCTAAATTATAGTATGGTAGTTATAGTACATTTTAAGTCTCTTAGATCTCTTATATCATGAACATGATGGATTTGGGACACGGTCAAACCAAGCAGGAAGTCCACGGATGAACTTTCTGGGTTTGGGACATGGTAACCCAGAAAGTTCATGGGCGTGGTTTCTGACAAGGTTTGACCGGTCTATATCTCCTTATTTTGTTGTGGTTTTGTTGATGTTAAGTATTATATATGTAGTATTTCATGTTGGCTACACACTCCAACTTTCAAATCACCAAATAACACGTGGATTACAAGTTGTGGAAAGCCCAAATATGAGCAATCAAAGCATTTTTTCATTTACAGGCAACCCGGAAAATAAAGAACAACTACGGCGGTGACAACAGAAATTTGACAATTTATTAAAATCTTAAATGATTGATTTAAGGTCGAATATTGAACTAGATAGAAAATAAGTGTATCGTTTGATGTTATTGGGAAGGAATTTTGAGGATTTCAAAATTATGTGAAGGATTTAGGTGAATTATTAAATTAAGTTTATATGTGTTTATGTTACGTGTATATGGTTTTATATGTGTTCGAGAATGTGGTTAAGGGTCATGGGTTGACGGATAGATTATATCTGTGACAAACCTAAGTTATATTAAGATCGACAACGTTAAATCTAGAAAACCTAACGTCGATAAGAAAACCTGAAATCGGTTCTAGAAACCCTAGTTTGATTCAGGGACTCAAAACCCTAATTAGAATATTAAAACCCTAGATTGTGAATGCGATGCTATATATAAGGTTTAACATTATTAATTATAAATTAATTAGGAAAAAACCTAATGAATTACTAGAAACCTATTTGAGTATTAGAAAACCTAATACCATATCGAAAATCCTAATTTGATTTGAATATTTGAAACCCTAATAAAGGAATATAGCGGATAATTATAATGCTAAAGTGATTTAAATTATAAGCAATAGGGTAAAAGCTTAATTATTTAGCAAACCTAATTTCCAAAATTTGAACCTTAATTATTACATACGAAACCTAAATCGGGATGTTAAAACCCTAAGTGGGAAGCTTGAAGTTAAGTATAGAGTTTCTCTGTTATTAATTGTAAGTGTAATTAGGGATAACCCTAATTGATTAATTGGAAAGCCCTAATTTCAAATATAGAAAACCATGACATGCAATTAGAGAAAACCTAATTATTAACTTATAGAGTTTAATGTTAATTAGGAAGCCTTAACCCTAATTAGCAAGCTTGAATGAGATTAGTAAACTTTATTGTAATTAGGAAACCCTAATCTAAATTAGGAAACCTAATTTCTAAATTTGAAAGATTTTTTTCTATGTAAAATCCTAATTAGTGGGTTATAAACTCTAATGACCAATTATGATCCTAATTGCTAAATTAGCAAATTTAATTAGGAAATAATAATCCTAATTTGCAAGCTTAATTTATGATTAGGAAATTATAATATAATTATCAAATCCTAATTATAATTTAGAAATATTAATTTTCTATTTTGAAAACTTAAATTGGAAATTCTAGAAAGTTATTTTTTTAAATCCTAAGGGTTGAACCCTAAACCTAAAAGCTCGAACCTAAACCTAAGGGTTGGAGCATTGGACAATTTAGCCACTAAAAGTACAAACCAAATGACCAAAGTGCCCTTATATTATTTTAATAAGGTGGAGTGTGGATCTAACCCTACTTGTGGTTGGTAGACCCTAGGATAGCCGTGTGGTGCAAAAGCTACTTTAATCAATCAACAATTGATCACATGATCGGCCATTACATATTATCATTATATATATGGAACAAAGAGAAAAAAGTTACAAACCAAGCTCGATTGCATCCTTACACTCAACCAAACCTTTCTCTCTTCTTAGCCACGAAAATGTTGAGTAAATCAGTCACTAGTAAGAACATTAGTAAGCTAGAAACAGATCATAAAGATCAGAGTCAAGATCAAAGCATTTTTGAGGTATAAACCCTAATCCTAGAAATCGTATGATTCTATGTTAGATATTGTTGTTGATTAGTTAATGTGGTGTATTTAGGTGTCATTTAGTGATCTGGGTTGTTAAATCCCAGATCCATAACATCAAAATACTCGAATCTTGCATTTTTAGAAATCTGGAAAAAAATGTTGAAATGTTGTCTGACAGCCTTATGTCAGAGGCTGTAGATCTCAGCCTGTTAAGTGTTTTTGATGTTTAAAGATTGTAACATGTAGTCTGTTATATGGTCTTTACACTGGAATTGGAATCAAGCCTAGTTGATGTCTAGATCAAAAGATATGAAGCGATCGAACATGGTTTGTGCAGTCGCGATTTACGGAATATGGGTAAACCCAGTTTCGGATCGCTTTACAAAGCCTTTTAGCAGTCCCGATCTTACTACTGTTAATGTTACTTACCATGTTAGTGTTAGATCTTGATAGTATGACATGTGATCTACATCAAAGTCCTTATACCCACGGATCATGATCGGGATCGATAATATTCTTTGGTCAACGACATTGGCCGTCAATAGGAAGAAAAATCTGAAAAACCAGTATTGTTCATCACCGTTATTTTTATCCGGACTTTGACCAACCTTTATATCTCGATTACGATGTTGTTATGTTGATGTAGAGTAATAAAGTTATACCTGTCGTATGGGTTACGATGAAACCTTTATATTTCCATGAGAACCTGAAAACCTGAGTTATAAGAACCCAAAAGTAGGTAGATTGATTACGGTAAACCCGAATCCTAAAAACGATCTCTGACAAGTTTGTGAGGCTTATATCTCACTTGATCGTGTCTTTGTATAACCATGAACTTAGTATGATATTGTAGAATTACATTTCCTTTACTTAATCGATATCTTGGGTTGCCCGAAACCTTGTGATTTATGAATTATACTTGGTCGAACTTAGCACCCGGTATTTGTCGAAATTTACGGGTTTGGGGATCAAGAACACCTATATAAGCAGCGGTTTTGTATTTATAGGGCCCCCTTTAGTGTGAGATATTTTAGGAAAATGATTTATTTTAATAAATAAATAGAAATAAATGGTTTTAAATTATTAAAATACATATTAAATTACGAAAAATTATTTTAAAGCACGAAAAATAGTTTTTAATTATTTGGAGTATATTTGAAAATATTTAATATTTTGGAATATAAATGGTATTTATTTATTTAATTATAATATTAGATAAATTATTTAAAAATGGTTTTAATTAATGAAAAATCATGGAAAATTATATTATGGTGTTAGAAAATATTTTAAGTTATTTTTGATGACTTTTGATATTTTGTGATGAATTTCATTAATATTTATTATTAATGGTAATTAGTTTATTTAATAAATATATTAGATAAATTATGGAAAAATAAATTAATGATTTAAAAATCATATAAAAATGATTTAAATGTTATAAAAATATTTAAAGTTATAATATATAACTTTTGATATTTTATCATGAAAATATTAATATTTTAATATTTATAGCAATTATCGGATAATGGATTTGATTGTTTAAAAATCATAGAAATATGATTTTAAGATATTAAAAATACTTTATGATGTTATAAATATAATATAATATTATGTTATGATTTTCATTGATATTTGGTATTAAATTAATATTAATGATCGAGGAATAATGTGGTATTTATATTATATCGATTATTGATTTATGTTTAAAGAAATAATAAAGTATTGAAAATACTTTGACATATTATAAATATGATATAATATTATGGCATGTAATTCATTAATGTTTAGCAATAAATAAATATTAATGACTAAGGAATTATAATGGTATTTAATTTATTTAAATCTGGTATAAGTGATTGAAAAATTATGATAATGATATTAATTATCTGAAAATTATTACAAGTTTATGAAAAATGTTTTGGTGATAATATAATTATCTAAGATTATTGTTAATTGTTTAGGCGAGTGTAATTGAACTTAAACTTGATATTTGTCCGATTAGACCGTCGGGATGATTGAATTGTGTCGGTTTCAGCTCAGACTTAAATAATTTGATTTGATGTTAAGTCTTATGTGTTGTATAGAGTGATAGGATTATGTGATAATGTGTTTAGGTTATTTTATCTTTGTGATGATATTATTCTAATATTTGGAGTGCGTATTATCTATATTAGGTCTTGGGATAAAGCTAAGTTATATTTAAATAACGATAATAAGCAGTTCGAGCAGTTTTTTTCTTAACTTTCTACTAAGAGTGTTTCATTCGAGATATGCTTATGATTAATCATTCTTGATTACCATGTAGAATTGTACTCTGTACATCTTGTATGTATAAGTCGGTATGAAAGGTTTGATCACCTTCATTACCAGTTGGTCGAGATATATATTGTTAATATAATACTTGTTCGATCAAAGTTTGTTCATGCTAATTCTGACTACATTGTGAATTATAGCCACTTATTATTGAGACTCTTTCAATCATGATATATCCTTAAATTGTATTTAAACTTCTTTGGGCAACTTTCATGCTCACCTTGCTATATCATGATAAAACATTGCAGATAAAGGCAGATGCTTGGATCTGAGGGAAGTTAAAGGCAGGTTCGACTTAAAAGTTAATAATGTAGCGATTAGATTTGTAATGGTCTTGTTTGATAATGATGTCGTATGTTAGATAAGTTATGAATTGTGTATAAGTTATGGTTACTCGACCTTGGGGATAGTGTATAATGTTTAATGTATAAACAATTTATGTTTATATCTTCCATGATAGTTGTAGAATGATTGTCTGGGATCATGCGGTGATTTGAGGCAGGATTAAGGGCTCTCATGTGACGACTTGTTAATGGCTCTAGATCTCACTACATTATGATGTTTGGCCATACTTGTTAGATCGTGTAGTATTGATCGAAACTACTAAAAATCGACGAAACGTTGCGAAGAAACATTACATATTCTGAATTAAGCGTGGTTAAACCGGCTAACTAACAATGACTTATGAATGCTTAAGAACACGAAAGGCTATACTTTTTTGTAAAGCTAAAGGCTATACTTAGCAGTTTTATTAATTTTAGTTAATTAAATTTTTCAAAATTATTTAAAAATAGAAATAAATTATTAACAATTCCAAAATTATTTTAAAAATTATTTATGTTTTAAAATTAACTTTTAATAATTTGGAATATTTTCCATGAATATTAGAATTTATTTAAATATTATTGATATTTAATTTATTTAATAAATGTATTAAATAAATAAATTAAAAATGATTTTATTATATTAAAATCATTTTAAATAATAATAAGGTATTTAAAAATATTTTAAGTTATAAATATAACTTTCAATATTTAAAAGGTAAAATTTATTAATTAATTATTATTAATGATATTAAAGTTATTTAATAATTATATAAATAATTTAGTTTAAAAATGATTTTATTATTTTAAAAATCATTTTAAATGAAAATAAAGTGTTTAAAAGATATTTTAAGTTATAAAATATAACTTTTAATATTTAAAGGATAATTTCATTAATAATTTAATATTAATGATATCTATTAATGATATTAAATTTATTTCATAATTACATTAAATAAATAGTTGCAAAATGGTTTTTTTTTTTTTAAAAATCATTTAAAGGGATATAAATGAATTAAAAATATTTGAAGTTATAATTAATGACTTTTAATATTTAGATAAATAGTACAATAATATTTTAATATTAATGGTAATTATTTAGAAATAATTTTAATTGTTTTAAAATACCATTTAAAGGTAATATAAATGTTTTAAAAATAGTTTAAGTTATTTTAAATAACTTAATATTACAGCGATGGTATTCATTAATACTTTTATATTAATGATAATAGAATTACTTAATATTTAAATCATTTAATAATGATTACGGTATTTCAAAAATATGATAAATTATAATTATTATAAGGTCATGAAAGATATTACGACCGGTGTTTAAGTTATCTAAATGGATATGGAACTACTGTATAGAGTCTTAGACTCGATAAATACCCGATAAAGTTGTCGGTTTTGCAAGCGTGTTTGAAAATAGATCTGGACTTATAAAATAAGTTTGTATCGTGTTTATTTATGATTGATGGTTATTAAGCGTAAAATGTGACAATGTGATTAGGTTATGTCTTTGATTGCGAAATAGTAGTACAATTTGATATGACATGTTATTCTAATCAAACAAATAATCTATTTAATGATAGGGCTTGATATAAAAGATATATCTAAGTTGTATAGCGTGAAAAACAAAGGCAAGTATCTAACTCTTTGCATTTACTTTATCTGGCGGACATAAATGAAGATAATATCTGAACTATTCTTTTCAATTGTTCAAATATTTCAACCTTTGTATATACTTATGCAATGATTACGTATAAGTAAGTTATTAAATTATAATTGTTGTACAAGTTCCTTTATTACATTATTATTGATCGAGATATATATATTTTGTTAGTTAATTTCTAAAACATGGTTATCTGAAGTGTCCTCACATGAATAATCATTATATTTTATCACATGTTGATACATACTTATCGATTGTCCGATTATGTATAAGTTGGATTAAAAGTCGTCTAAGCTATTTGATCAAAATTAGACACAAATTTAAAATTATTGTTGAACATGATAAAACTTTCTTTGTTATCCAAGCCGGATTGTTTTGGTTCGGATTCTAGTATTATTATGAACATCCCAAATATGGGAAATTTTTTATGCGCTAAAGGCGGACAAAGATGAACGATAATATCATTCTTGTAATGTAGTATTGATCGATATAGGGCATATGAATGATCACTTACGTGCTAAGTAAGTTATGACGGTTTACAAATGAAGTTCTGTTTAACCTTTTAAGAAAATAGAAAATAATGTTCATAGTATGTCAATGATCCTCATTTATAGTCGTCGTAGTTTCAAAAATTTGAAATCGAAATGATATGTTGTTTATTATTGGTTCAGTTTTACTTCACAACTATTGATTCGTTGTAGAAGTATCGTTCAAAGAAAACATTTAATTCATTCAGTTAACTGGTATTGTTGCTATTACTTGTTGGGCACTCAAATGCTCAATCTTGCTTAATTTAAATATTTTTCATTAAATGTGAACAACTTTGAAGGCTCTTGCGAGAAACAAGGGAAAAAGGAAAGTCATTTGAATGAATGTTTAAGCTATCTATGTAATAGTTTGACTTTTGATAAGGATGATAAATATTATTATCATGTAATGAATGTTTAAAGGTTTACGTACTTGGGGTTTAAAAACTACGATAATATGTAAATTAAATTTGATAATCTATAGTATTATTATTATTATTAGTATTATTCCGCTCATAGAAATGGTATAAAATGAAATCTGGGATTAGGGTTTCAAGTACACGAATTTGAGGCGTCACATCATGGTATCGAGCCGTATGGTTAGAAACCTTAGGTGGGATAGACCTTGAGGCTATAACCTTAGAAACGAGAGGAAGCGTTGAAAATATAAACAACTCATATAGAGTTTAAAATAGATGAATCGAGATAAATTCATAAATCAAATAAACTAAAAGATAATTTATATAAAACTATTATGTGTTATATGTGTATATTATATGCTAATCGGGATAATTTATGTGTTTAGATGTCGGTGAAAAAGTATTAGGATACCCTTGGATGCGTAAAGAAAGGAGTAGATATCAAAGCGATAGGCTGAAATATAGGCTCGAAGTGAAAGCGACCTCGATGAGGTGGTTATTGTGGAAAATATCGTGCGAGATCCGAAATGGTAGAACTAGCAGATAGTGATTCGGAACCTTTGAAGTTGGGTGATCGAGCATCAATAGAAGTCACGAGAATCTCTTGGACCGAGGTTTCCTCTTTGGAACAACTATGGGAAATAGAAAAACTATTAAATCGTCAACTGCGAAAAGCATTAATTGAAACAATGGAAAAACAGGATAAGCTTAAAATCCAAATTAACCAAATGGGAGCCAAAAGCAACAAGTCGTGTGCAACTTTGAACAAGAAGGGAAAAAGAAAAATGAAAGACCAGCGATATAGGAAATCCACGATAACAACCATGGAAACTTTAACAAGATAGAAAAGTGTTCAAATTGTGAGAAGAAACATGAAAAGGCGTATGCGAGGAAAGGGAAAATATTTGCTACTGATTACAGACGTGAGGGACATTTTCTCCTCATTGTCCCAATCAAAGCAATGTGTCTATTTTATTTATGGGATAGAAGGTCATCGAGGCGAAAGGTTGTCCAAGATCAAGAAAAAGGCGTAGTGAATATATAGTATAGGTTACGTGGTGTAGGTGCATTTAATATAATATGTGTAATAAGTATGTTTGTGTAAGGTAATATTCTCAACTTTTGTATGGGTTGAAAGCCATAAATCTCTACTTTTGTGGTCACAAAGGGATAGCGATGAGGGCATATATATATAAAATTACTTTGAATTAATAAAAATTAACATATGTTTGAGTAATGAAACAAGTTTAATATATTAAACTTATGTGATAAGTTTTAGAATGTAAGTTAAATTATGTTTTATTTAATCGAGATAATGCCGCTTGAGGCGTCAAACTAGAAATCAAAGGCGCGAGAAGAATGCATCGATAACGTTGGGGATAACAACCGGATCGATGTAACAATTACATGAACATGGTAGCTCGGGCCATGCAACAAGGAATGCCAGCCGTAGGGAACCAACAGGAAAACCATTTGGCAGACTTCAAGGACTTCAGGGCGTGGGACCTTTGCAATTCAAAGGAACAATGACCACAATAGAAGCGCAGAGACTTGGGTTAAGGAAATTGAAAAGGCATTAAGTAATAGCTAGGGTGGTGAGGACAAAAATAGCTTTTGCCACCTACATGATGAAGGGTGAGGCAAATTTTTGGTGGGAAGCGAATCAGGCGAGGGCAGGAGCAGGTGTAGTTATTTGGGAAAGGTTTAAATCTCTATATTTTGAAAACTATTTTTCATCTAGTATGCAAGCTAGATGGAGGTAAAATTTCTTGAATTAAAACAGGAGAATATGACTGTTGCGGAATATGCCGCAAAATTTAATGAGTTGGCTAGGTTCGTCTCGCATCAAGTTGATACGGAGGCTAGAAAAGCACGAAGGTTTGAGCTGGGATTAAAACCCTGGCTCTACAACAAGGTGGCAGTGTTGCAGATCCCTACATTTGCAGCACTCATGGAGAAAATAATTATTGCTGAGGAGGGAAGTGAGGCCATGAGCCTTTATAACAAAAAAAGAAGGAACAAGGGTAAAGTTAAGGGAACTGGAAAGATGGAAACAAATAAGGGGAATAGGAGTGAAAAGCGGAAGGGGAACAACTTTGAGGGTGTGCTGGTAAAACAAGAAGGTGCAAAGAAGAAACCAGTGGTGCAATGTGGGAATTGTGGGAAGAACCATTTGGGGGAATGTCTGAAAGGTAAATTTACATGTTTCAAGTGCGGGCAGGAGGGCCATATCTCTCCCAATTGCCCCAATCCTAGGACGATTAGTGAGTGTTTTATGTGCGGATCGAAGGAGCATAAGGTGAAAGACTGTCTGAAAAGGAGAACGGAGGCAGAAATCGTGAACATGGGAAAAAGCTGTGGAACATTGGCAATCACAGGACCAACTTCATCCAACGAGCCGACCAGATCTATTGCACGGGTCTTCAACTTGACGATCCGAGATTAATTGGTATTTGCGATGGAACTCAGTACTTTTAAAAGTATTACTTTTATTTTCTTATATATGATTTTCCTATAAATAATAAATTATTTTATAAATAAATTTTGAAGGAGGAATTTGAGTTCATCTAGAAATCAAATTTCCGTTTAATCAGATAGACAAGCTTTATGTGAATAGTTAAAGATCAGTCCAATCAAAGTGATCGAGATCTACCTGTAATGATTGTGTATGCTATGTACACTAGTATGTAGAGGTTTTAAAACGGTGATTCCGGGGATGGAATCTTTATAAGGGAGGGTGAATGTGACAACTCGATATTTTCTATATTAATAAATCAGAAATTTTGCGTATAAATTGTATCAATTGTTTAAATATTTCAAACTTTGTATATACTTATGCAATGATTCTGTATAAGTAAGTTATTAAATTATAATTGTTGTACAAGTTCCTTTATTCTGTTATTATTGATCAAGATATATATTATGTTCGTTAATTTCTAAAACTTGGTTATACAAGTTTCCTCACTTGAATAATCATTATATTTTATCACATGTTGATACATACTTATCGGTGTCCAGTATGTATAAGTTGAATTAAAAGTGGTCTAAGCTATTTGATCCAGCTAGACACAAATTTAAAATTATTGTTGAACAAGATAAAACTTTACTGTTATCCAACTGGATTGTTTTGGTTCGGATTCTAGACTGTTATGAACATCCCAAATATGGGAAATTTTTATGTGCTAAGGCGGACAAAAGATGAACAATAATATCGTTCTTATAATGTAGTATTGATCAATACAGGGCATAACGGGCTGATCACCCCCCCCCCCCCCGGTGCCCGTAAGTTATGACAGTTTATAGATGAAGTTCTATTTAACCTTTTCGAAAATAGAAAACAATGTTCATAGTCATCAGTGATCCTCATTTATAGTCAATACACGGTTTCAAAATTTGAAATCGAAATGATATGTTGTTTATTATTGGTTCGGTTTACTTCTGTTGTTGATTAGTTGTAGAAGTATTGTTCGAAAAAAATATTTAATTCATTAGATTAAGCGGTATTGTTGCTATTACTTCTTTGGGCACTCAAATGCTCAATCTTACTTAATTTAAATGTTTTCAGCTAAATGTGAACAACCTGAAGGCTCTGCCAAGAACAAGGGAAAAGGGAAAGTCTCTGAATGAATGTTTAAGCAATCCTATATAATAGTTTGACTTTATGATAAGGATGATAAATATTATTATCATGTAATGAATGTTTAAAGGTTTCGTACTTGGGATTTGAAAACTCTGATAATATGTAAATTAAATTTGATAATCTATATTATTGTTATTATTATTAGTATTATTCCACTCATAGGAATGGTATCGTGAAGCACCGAGTTCGGGTTTCCAAGTACCTGAATTTGGGGGCGTCACATGGGTGAAGTAACATTGTTGGGACCCGAGGTTGGTACGTATGACTTCTGAAAAAAGTTCCAAATGATTAACAATGTATCTGAAGCGGCACGAGATCGACAAAAAAGTTATGCGGATCTTCATCGAAAGGATGTGGAATTTAGTATTGGGGATCATGTATTGTTGCGTGTTGCTCCATGGAAGGGAGTTATAAGATTTGGAAAAAGAGGAAAGCTCAATCCATGATTTATTGGTCCATTTTAGATTCTTGACCGAGTAGGAAATGTAGCCTATAGACTCACGTTACCTCCAAGTATGTCTCGTGTTCATAATGTTTTTCACGTATCTGTGTTACGTAAATATGTGAAAGACCCGAACCATATTATTGAGTTAGAACCGGATGAGATAGTCGAAGACTTAACGTGCAAGGAGGTACCTGTCAAGATCTTAGATAGGAAGGAGCATGTCTTACGTACAAAGGTCATACCACAAGTCAAAGTTTTGTGGAGGAACCATGCT
This sequence comes from Panax quinquefolius, assembly GCA_020205615.1. Lineage (NCBI taxonomy): Eukaryota > Viridiplantae > Streptophyta > Magnoliopsida > Apiales > Araliaceae > Panax > Panax quinquefolius. The sequence goes on along the minus strand of JAINUW010000663.1, from coordinate 426,467 downwards.
ATTGAGGAAATGACCTAGGAGTTGGAAACTGAAATGAAAGCGAGGTATCCTCACCTTTTTGAAACACCAGGTAAGTACATCAATTTCAAGGACGAAATTTCATAAGGAGGGGTGGTTGTAAGACCCCAACTTAATATAAATGAAATTAAATTTCCTCTATTTATTATTTTGAAATAGTAAGGGTTGATTTGATTAATGTGGTTAGTTATGGGTAGAATCATGTGAACATTTCAAATAAGCAAGTGGTTATAAAATAATCATTTTATCGAGAGAATATTAGTTTGGTAGTGGAATATTCTTCTTGTCGAGAAAAATTAAATGCAATGGTAGCGACCTTGTGTGAGCCCATAACGAAAAGCGATTGTATGAAGAAAGCGACAAATATAAGTTGTTTATAAATAGCAGGCGTAGTTGTTACCATTAATCTTGTTGAAATACTAAATTGGTTAAAACACGATGCTTTGCGGTATTGCACCAATTATTGATTCTTACGTGAAGGCACTACTTAATAATTTTTATAGTAATTCTTGTTACATATTTTATTTTATTGATTCAATAATTGCTACGTTGATATTTTATATTCTTTGTTGTTTCAATAATTGTCCTTTGCCGCGATATTTTCCTTTATCGAATCAATAATTCATATTATTTGAATAATATTATTAGATAGCATTATTGGAAATGTCTAGAAAGTTCTATCTAAGGAGAGGTTTGGTCACCTAATTGCTTGCCAAGATGGGAGAAATCCTTATTGAAATCCCTCTTCCACAGGAGCGGCACGGTTGTCGATATTGTGATTACATAATATTATTTGTGAATAATTAATTATTGATTTATATGATAAGGAAAATATTCATTTTATGTGGATATAGATGAAGAAAATTTTTAATGTGACAATTGATATTTTATCTTTTTCGATAAAATAATTCATTTAAAAATATTATTATGTTTTAATAATATAATAATGGTGATGTTTTACAATGAATGTGTGATATATGAATATATGAGGAGGAAGAGTATTTTGGTTACAAAAATGTTTAAAATATGTTAAACATGTTTTGGGCCCCACTTTATGTTGAAATTGGATTATAGCGTAGTAAAATCGTCTCCGTTTGTGGATTTCAGTCAATTTCTGTTTGGAATTTGGAAAAACTTAAACTTACGAAGTTGTAGAGAATGGAATTTCCTATGGATAAGGCATGAGGTTCAAATTTTTCTGATAAAAGGGCTATTTATTATGAATTATTGAAGCTCTGAAGTTTCGAAATAATTGATTTTTGGAAGTTTTAATGTTTTAGATAACAAAAACGTTTTTTTGTCATTTGGTGGGATCCAATGGTGTTGTAAACATGCTGAATTCAGTTGTCAAAGAGGTGGGCTTGAATAATTTTTCTAAATATATATTTTATTAAATTTTCTGCTTTGGTGTTCTAAGCATTTTCCTATAAATAGGGTGCTTAGGTTAGAATTGAAAATCACACTAGAAACTGAAGTTTTCTCTCTCTTTCTCTCGCTATATTATAGAGCGTATTCTTGTGAGTATTTTGATACTTTGAGTGTTGCTATACGGTGCAAGTTCCCTTCAGCACTTTATCCAATATTTCAGTCAGAAGTACTGTCTTTTCGAGGTAAGGGATATTATTTTTTTAAAAATGATATTATTTCTTCCAATATCATTATGCCGGAATATTGATAGTATTTTTCTTGTGAAATTCTTGTCTTTTAGAGTCAGGGTTACTATTCACGCATACGGAACTATTCACGAATACGGCACTATTCACAGAAAAATTAAATTTTCATTTTTTGTCCAAAATATCTATTATAGATACTAGCTTTGATTGTATCCATGTTTTGATCATTCTTGAATTTTGCTCCACTATGATTATTTATAAAGTATTTTTGAACTCGGATTGTTTAAAGTATGAATCCTTAATATTTGTTCTTTTGTTTCACTAGATTCGTTTTCTTTAAAATATTTTTCATCATCCTCAGTCCTAAATGATGATTTTACTGAATATCTTTGGCTTGTAGTGCAAAGATTAATGATTTTCTGATGAATATCTTTGGCCCATAGTGCAAAGATGAACATGTGTTGAGATGAACATGACCAACTGATGAATATCTTTGGCCTGTAGTGCAAAGATGAATATTTGATTCAAGATTAATATTGATTGATGTTATAGGGATTAAATAATGGACTTTTAAATTCATAGATTATAGTAGATTTCATTCTCTACGTAACTCATCTATGAATTATTATTTCCGCTGCGAATATTGATCTGAAACTTGTTGTCTATTATATTTTATCAGATTTTTCCCTGTTGAAGACTAACGATAATTTGTTCTATATTATCTTAGACATAACATTCTTTACTGGGCTAGTTGAGCTCACCCTTTTCCTTTTTGTTCCATTTTTCTTCTAAGGAGACGAGAATGTAGCGAGTACTAGTCGGGGTATAGAATGAAGGTTTTAGAAAGTTGTTTTAGTAGTCCTCACCATTTTTGTAAAATAATATATCAATAATTGTAATGAGGACTTATTTGAGTGTTGATATTGTCTAGAAGATAATATTTATATTTTAAACTAACAGTTTTTATGTTGTATTAATAAAGTTGTAGTTATTTCTGTACCATGTTATTAACGACTCAGAATGGGTGTTGTATACCTATTTTGGGGGCGTCACAATACTGGTGAATGACACTTTCTTCCATACAACGCCTCAAATGGAGCCATGCCAATACTTGTTTGATAACTATTGTTGTAGAAAAACTCCACCAATGGTAAGAAGTTGTCCCAACTTCCTTGAAGTCGAGGACCACGAGTCTTAATAAATATTTAAGAGTTTGAATAGTCCTTTCCGACTGTCCATCCGTTTGAGGATGATATGCCGAACTAAATCATAAATCCTTGCCCATATCTCTTTGCAAACTAACCCAAAATCTTGAAGTGAATCTTGGGTCTCGATCAGAAACAATGGATACTGGTATGCCATGCAATCTTATAATCTTGTTTATATACATACTAGCAAGACGTTCAAGTGTATAAGTTTCTTGTATCGGTAGGAAATGAGCAGACTTGGTCAATCTATCAACAATGACCCAAATCACATCTATGCCTTTAGAATCCTTGGGAAGACCAGTAACGAAATCCATGGTAATGTGCTCCCACTTCCATTCTGGAATTTTAAATGGTTGCAATGGACCTTTTGGCACTTGATGCTCCGCCTTGACTCGTTGACAAGTTAGACACCTTGAGATAAACCCCGCTATTTCTCTCTTTATATTGCTCCACCAAAATATATGTCGAAGATCATGATACATTTTGGTACTCCCAAGATGGATTGCAAACGGTGTGCTATGGGCCTCCATCATGATTTTATACTTCAGGTCAGAATCGTTAGGAACACAAAGTCTGGAGTTGACTCGAAGTATTCCTTCTTCATCGATTCTTACTTCCGGAATAGCACCTTCTTCCACTTTCGTCTTCATATGCATCAGCTCTAGGTCTGTAGCTTGAGCAGCTTTAACTTTATCGATTAAAGTCGGTTTTACTCGAATATTCGCCATCATCACATGGGTCCTTGGAGTCTATAACTCTATCTCCATCCTTTGTAAGTCATACAAAATGGGCCTTTGCGTTGACAATATTGCACTCGTACTCGCATATGATCTTCTACTCAATGCGTCGGGTACTACGTTTGCTTTTTTAGGATGGTATTGGATGGTATAATCATAATCTTTCAACAACTCAAGCCAACTTCGTTGCCACATGTTGAGTTCCTTTTAAGTGAAGAAATATTTGAGGCTTTTATGATCCGTATAGATTTCCACCTTCTCTCCATACAGGTAATGCCTCTAAATCTTAAGCGTAAAAACGATAGCGGCCAACTCTAGATCATGAGTAGGATAATTCCTCTCATATTCTTTGAGTTATCGTGACGCATAGGCTATGACTTTCACATGTTGCATGAGAACACATCCTAACCATTTGCCTGAAGCATCAATGTAAATGACAAATACCTCCGTGCCAAATGGTATAGTCAGAACATGTGCTGAAATGAGTCTACTCATGAGTTCTTGAAAACTCTTCTCACATTCCTCGCTCCAACCGAATTTTGTATCTTTTCGAGTCAGCTGCGTTAATGGAGTAGCGATTCAAGAAAACCCTTCTACGAATCTCCGATAATAACTAGGTAAACCGAGAAAGCTAAATACTTTGGTCACTAACTTAGGTTGCTCCCAGCTTTGAATTGCTTCAATCTTTGTCGGGTCAACAGATATTCTATGATTTGATATCACGTGCCCAAGGAATTCAACTTCCTCAAGCCAGAACTCAAATTTCTTCAACTTAGCATATAGCTTATTTTCACGAAGCTTTTGAAGTATCAGCCTCAGGTGTTGCTAATGGTCTTCACGGGTTTTGTAGTATATGAGGATGTCATCAATAAAGAAGACCACAAAGTGATCCAAATATTCCTTGAATACTCGATTCATCATGTCCATGAAGGCAGCAGGAGCATTAGTCAATCTAAAAGACATGACTAGAAATTCATAATGCGCGTACCAAGTTCTGAAAGCAGTCTTTGGAATGTCATCAGTTTTAATCTTTAACTGATGATATCCAGAAAGAAGATCGATCTTTGAAATGAATTTGGCGCCTTGCAACTGGTCAAATAGATCATCAATACGAGGTAACGGGTACCTATTTTTGATGGTAACGTGATTCAACTCCCGATAATCAATACAAAGTCCCATACTTCCATCTTTCTTCTTCACGAATAGAACAGGAGCACCCCAAGGAGACGTAATAGGATGAATGAAATCGATGTGTAACAATTCACATGTAGTTGGGTTTTAACTCCACGATGTTCGATGAGGAGCCATTCGATATGGGGCTTTGGAAATGGGTTTGATCTTGGGATTCAAGGTCGATACAAAATTAAATTTCACGCTCTAGGGGTAGGCCAAGAAGTTCTTCAGGGAATACGTCAACAAATTCGTTAACGATAGAAATATCATTCAAAATTGACGTATTTTTGTTTAGATCCGTGACATGAGCTAAGAAAGCTTGACATCCATTTTTTAATAAACGAATAGCTTTATGGCTTGATATGACAGTGATGGATTTTAATGATTTGGTTGCTTGAATTCGCTTAATAGGTTGGTTAGGAATATGAAAGCTAACAACCTTACAAAAATAATCAATTTTTGCATGATGAGTAGTTAACCAATCAATCCCTAGAATCACATCAAATGCAAGTAATTTCAAAGAAATAAGATCGACAGGTAATGTGCGGTTACCGATTTGAATTAAACAGGACTTATAAACCGTGGATGTAATGAAGGTTTCTCCCAACGGAGTTTCAACAGATAAATCAAAGTCTAATTTCTCCAGAGTCAAATTTAAACGTTGAGCGCAAGTAGGAGAAATAAAGGAATGGGTAGAACCGGTATCAAATAAAGTATAAACTTCGCTAGAGTTTATGGCTATCTTACCCATGATCACCTCGTTCAGATTCCTCACTTTTTGGGAGGTTATGACAAATGCTCTCCCTTAAACTACCGATTTTGTCTTGTCTGGGACACCTTTTGATGCCTCCATCCCAGCTAGACTTGACTTTGGTGCACGACAAAATCGGGCTAGTTGGCCTTCTTTTCCACAATTATAACACGCTTTGGACTGCATCGTGCAGTTTGGACTTATGTGTCCTTCCCCTCCACATTTGTAACATACGACCGGCAGTCGTTCTCCTTCCTTAACAACGGGTGCTGCTGCTGACGTCCTTCCATCTTTGATGAACCTTCTCTTCTTGAACTTTCCACTCCTATTGTCTTGGCCATGATTACGACAAGCGCTCTCCCTTGAACAACCGGTTTTTTCTTGTCTGAGATGGCCTTTGATGCCTCCATCCCAGCTGGACTTGACTTTGGTGCATGAAAAAATCGGGCTAGGTGGCCTTCTTTTCCATAATTGTAACATGTTTTGGACTGCATCATGCAGTTTGGACTGATATGTCCCTCCCCTCTGGATTTGAAGCATACAATCGGTGGTCGTTCTCCTTCCTTGAAAACGGGTGTTGGTGTTGCTGTCTTTCCATCGTTGTTGAACTTTCTCTTCTTGAAATTTCCAATCCTATTGTATTGGCCATGATTACCACCGAAGTGGTTATCATTTCTGGCATGTTGATTCCCTCCACGTTTGTTGTCACCGCTTTGATGACTCCTACCACTGGTATTATCGACTTGTCGGCTGCTCTTTCTTAGTTGTGTTGACTCATTATCGCGCTCCAATAACTGAGCCCTATTCACAACATCTGAATACAAACAAAGTTTATGAGAGATAACGTATTGATGTATCTCGGGTTTCAAACCTCTTAGAAACATCCGCGTCATTCTCTCCTCATTATCGACCAAATGGGATGCAAACCGGGATAACTTCGCAAATTTAACACTATCACAAAACAAGGGTTAATTGACATATCACATATTATCCTATACTACGTGAGCCAATTAAATACCAAATAAACTTAGGTAGGTCATACTAGCGAAGGAATTCCCCGAATCTCCCCTCCTAGTTCTCGCCTCACATCTCAGCCAGAGATCATATCCCTAAGCTTTGATACCAACTGTGACGCCCCCAAAATAGATATACATCACCTATTCTGAGTTGCCAAATACATGGTACAAAAATACAAATACAACTTAATAGTACAACTATCGTTTAAAATACGACAAAACATAAACTGGGAGTTTTAATAAGAATATTGTCATCTAGACAATATCCACACTCAATGAAGTCCTCATTACATTTATTGTCACACAATTTAACAGAATAGTGAGGACTACTAATGCTATCATCTGGACCATCACTCCGTTCCCCGACTAGTCCCAGCTATATTCTCATTTCCTGAAGAGAACAATGAAAGAAAGGGTGAGCTCAACTAGCTCAGTAAGAAATATTATGACTATGATAATGCAGAATAAATTATCAATAGTCTTCAACAATTTTAAACCGATAAAATAAAATAGACCATCAAGTTTAACTGCAGCGGGATAAACAATCCATTAGAAGAATCAGTAGAGAATAAAATCTACTATCTTCTATGGTTTAAAATATTTTCATCAATTTTTATCATTTGAGACTCATCTTAATAAATAAAACACATCATCTAATCATCCATGTACTACGGGCGAGGATATTCATTAAATCATCAATGGTCATGACTATCTTAAACAATCCACGGTCATAATCATACCATAAAGCGTCCATCAATGCATTACGAATACCGAGGACTTTTAACACATCATTTATAACATTACAGGTCATGATTATACCGAATGATCCCTGGTCATAATCATACTAAGTCCATCTATGCTCGTAAGCCAAAGATGACTTTCATTACAATATAAGCATGAGGATGATGACAATGACATAATAATTCAATAAAACAAGTTCAAGAATTAATTTATCCAGGAACCAACAATGTCAAAATTGTCAACATGATACTGTGAAGAACTTTAACCAACTGAGTATAATAGAATATATGAAACTGCAAATGGATTTTCGCCCGCCATGCGGTAATCCACGTATACAGATCATTTCCACAATTCAATAAGGAATAAATACAAAGGATCATTCACCATGCATGTGGTAATCCACATAGACAGGTTATTCCAACATTATAATAAAGAATGGAATAACAGAAGGATTCACCATGCGTGCGATAGACTGCACAGACAGGTTATTCCCAACAGAATAATAAATAATGGAACCAGGTCCGACGTAAACGCACATACAGGATATTCTGATAGAAGAATAAATAATGGAACCAGTCCCAAAACATAAGCGCATGTGAGATATATTAAATGCGAATAATAAATAATGAAACTAGGTCCGGCGTAAACGCACAGACATGATATTCCGACAGAATAATAAAGAATGGAATAACAATAGAAATCACCATGCATGTGATAGACCGCACAGAAAGGTTATTCCAACAGAATAATAAATAATGGAACCAGGTCCGGCGTAAACGCACAGATAGGATATTCTGACAGAATAATAATGAACGGAATAATAGAAGAATTTCACCATGTATGCGGTACTTCGCATAAACAGGTTATTCCAACATAATAATAAAGAATGGAATAACAAAAGAATTTCACCAAGTATAGGGGAGTCCACGTATACGGGTTATTCCAACAGAATAATAAAGAATGGAATAACAGAAGTTCTCTTCATGAATATGAAAGAAATAATACCCTTACCTTAGAAGAAACTGGATATTTGAATAGAAAGGTAGCTGACTTCTCTTCTTCTTTCTCTCTATAATTTCTCTCTAAAGAGTTTCAGTGAATTCATAAGAAATAATGAATGAATGAGCTTCTATGTATAGGAGAATGGACTGAATAGTAACTAATTCATGAACGGTCCAGATTTATTTACTTTTAAACGGACGGTCCATATTGATTTACTATTAAAACTTAAAGCAACGGTCCATACTAATTTACTATTAAAACTTTAAACCAACGATCCATATTGATTCACTATTATAACTTTATACCAGCGGTCCATATTGATTCACTATTATAACTTCAACCAACAGTCTGAAAAATTAGCACATCTCCTCATGGAATAATATTGTACCCCAAAATTATTTGGACCGAAAAGAAATATATTTTTCGGGTGAATAGTAACTTGTGAATAGTAACTCGTGAATAGTAACTCATGAATAACAACTCGTGAATAGTACTCCGACACGAAAAAGTGCCCCGAATACCCTATTGAACAATATAACCTCCAGACATAAATTATTATCGACATAAATATCGATTTCTACTAACACTAATAATTTCCACACAATGGAACTATCAATTTCATCTTTAATCAACACGAGCTTATTCATCATCAATATTATAACTCATAATATTTAACAACCAGGTCGTTCCCAGTAAAGAGGGGGATTTCCAATAAGGATTTCTCCCTATTGGCGCGCAATTAGGTGACTAAACCTCTCCTTGACATAACTTCTAGACATTGTAAATATTGCAATTTAATAATATGAATAACTTTGTCGTCTCAATTATTGATTTAATAATATATCATATTATGCAGATGATACTGTCACAATAATTGAATCAATAATATGAGGGATCGATGAAGCAATTCTTGTAATAATAATTGAGTATAAGCGAGTGACTTCTTACGTAAGCATCGATAACCAATCTGGTGTCCTCTTATGCAACCACGCGTATTATTGTACTTTTACTACTGGGTAGTTCAACAGTTTTAACGGTAACACTTCCACCGTTATTTTTATAAAAGATAATTATATGGTTTTTCTTACTACGACAATTCTTTTGTTAATGGGGTCCACCAATGGTTGTCTTGGTCATAATGAATATTCCTGTTAAAAGAATATTCCCAGGCAGATCGAATATTATATAACCACTTGCTTACTTTGCAAAATTTGTAAATATTACCCACAACTGTAACATTATATTATATCCACACCATAATATTCAAAAATATAATTCGAGAGAAACTAATCTTTATTCATAAAAGTTGGGGTCTTACAGTAAGAGTCGCTAGTTGGTGTTTTAAAATGGTTGCACCAACGCAACCGAGAAAAGGTTTACACATTGACCCAGTGATGTGACACTACTAAACGGGTTTATGAAACCGAGATTCATTAGGGTCCAGGGAATTGCTTATGTGGAGGGAAGGTGTTAGGCAACCCCCAACATCCGTGTTACCACGGTGACCGCCACTTTTTAATTAAACTGTTATATAAATGTGTGTGTGTGGGTCAATGTGTAATTTATTTGGAAGTAGTGTTATGCCTCGTTCGCACCTATATACACACGGTTTGAATTTGTATAAAAATTAAGTTTTAAACAAGATATAGCAATGAGGTTTTTGTAAAGGGGTTTTCAAACCACATGCTCAATAGTAATTGAGGGCTTTCTACTTCCATTTTATTAAATGTTAAATCTTGATTGCTTTTATTTTCAAAATGTGATGCATCTTGAGAAAATAATATACAAAGCGATCTGAGAACTCCTCATGGGCATGAAAGCCATCTAAGTAAATTCAAACACCGTGAATAATTTACAAAGTCACTTACAGTGAAAATGTCCATCACGGAACCAAATCTTGATTCGATGGACCAATCTATGATCACATGATTCCTAAAGCGCACGTGATCTTGTAATTTATAGGAAAGCGATGGCGATTATATGTATAAAAGCTGTATATATATATATATATAAATATATATACAGACATGATCAACCACCATGAAGCACCTCCATGGGGGATCAGAAATGTAAATATTTAAAAGCGGTAAATATATATATCATGAAGCACCTCCATCGGGGATCCGAAATATAAATAAAGCAATAAAGATGATCAACCGCCACGAAGTAAACTACAGGTAGGACGGAATGTAAATAAAGCAGTAAAAACGATTAACCGCCACGACGTAAACTCCAGGCGGGACGAAATGTAAATAAAGCAATAAAAGGCCACGAAGTAAACTCCATGCATGACAAAAATGTGTGTGTATATATATATATATATATATAAGCGGTAAATGCACAGGATATATTTATCCCGGCTCGGGTAAACACACAAGATATATATCGATCCCAACTCGGTTTATCATTTCAGTGATTTATCGCTATATATATACAAAAGGAAATAAAAGCCACGTACCGAAGTCTGGGTATACACGCACAACACGACTCTCAATGTGAAGAACGGTGTGTACAAAGTAGAAGAGAAAGGCTTTAAAGGGTGTAAGAAGGCTTACAATGGACTGCCAAAGAAGATTTCTATAGCTTTAAATGGATGAACACTCGGCTCCCACCAGTAAAAATATGACTTAATATAAGTTCACAAGTGTTTAAAATGAGAAAGCACTCAGTTTAGGGTGTGTACATAGCAAATTAGGCAGGGCTTCCTCGCCATTTTTTCTTATAAAATGGCCATCCCAAGCCCTCTATTTATAGAGGGGGGAGACACAGATACACCTGCAGAAGCCACAGATGTACCTGCAGCTGCCCGGGGTGCCCCGGGCTCTGCGTATACCGTCGTCTCAAAGTACGTGCACTCGTGCAATGTAATGTTCGTTTGAACTTTCGGGACTTAAATCCGGGCTTTCGATTGAGGTGTATAAGACCTTTTTATAGAGTGTTGTTGTTGAGAGCTTCACAAATGACATGGTATTAGAGGTTGTTAGAAGTCAAGAATATGGGACCATGCCCTTGGTCTTCAAGCTTCAAATTCTATTCGTTGTTCTGTTCTCTGTAGTAGTCACTCAGGATTGGAATTCCTTGGTTCTTGTGGGACATTTCTGTGTAGAATGTATGTTGAAATGTGTTGAGATGGCCCGTATGTGCGATCAAGGTGGAAAGATGATGATTTTCCCCTCACTGGGGTTATCTCCAGCTTGGGCTAATAAAGTAGTTGTTGCTCAGGGTTATCTGAGATTGGGCTATTGCAAGTACTGGATATCCTCAGGGTTATATCTGAGGTGTGCCTGACCTCTTGGGGTTATCTTCGGGATTGGAGCTGAGTGCCTCGGTTTTGTTTCTGAGGTTGAAGCTAACTGCATAGGTTAAAACGAGCATCTCCGGGGTTATCTCCGGAACTACAACTGCATTTCTTGGGGTTATCTCCGTGGTTGACACTGTCTCTCCTGGTGATATTTCCGAGACTGAGAATGAGTATCTCGGGGTTATCTCTGAGATGAAACAACATTCTCTGATGTGATTTCCAGTATTTGAACTGTATTCCTTGGGGTTAGCTACGAGGTTAAAACTAAAACTCCCAGTGTTGTTTCCAGGATTTAGCTGAGCTTTCCTCCAGGGTTATCTCTGAAAGATAATTCTGCCCTCCTGCAATGTTAGCAACAGGTATGCAGAAAATTTTGAGTGTCTACAGATGCCCCTCTTTATCTATTCATGCAATGCAATGGCATGGATAGGATAAACAATACTAGACACTTGAAATGCAATAAGATCATCATGATGCAATGTACAACAACATGATGCAAATGTATGTAGTTTGTTGGATTGTTCTCCAACATGGTGGGATGATTTCCGGGTCCCCTTGACTTCTACCAGGATTGACAGTTATTACTGACAACCTTGATGAACTGTCTTGGACGTGCAATCGAATGCTCTCAAAATCTTCCAGGATGTTGACGTTGGGGTTATCACCAATGTCCTTAATCCTTGATACAGACTTCACACTGAAGATGCATGTCTTATGTATAAGAGACTCTGTGGGGATAGAACTTTGTTTGTTGAGGATGCGTATAACATGTTCCATCATCGGTCCTCCCCAATGAGAATGTTCTTTCCTGGTTCAAATCGTCAGGTCCTTCCGCTGCTTTGTTGAAGTTACTGCCAACAATCAGTGTTATCAGGGTTTCCTGACCTTCATTGACATGTACATCAATGGATGAAATCCCTTCTGGGGATAACATCAAGGTTTCTTAACCTTCGTTGACGTGTGCATCAACAGATGGATTGTATGAAAATCCGCTGGGAAAAGGTTTTAGGGCTACGACATTTTATTAATGGCATCGAACCTTCGTGAGGTATTTCCAAATGTAATTTGCAATAGCTAAAATCATTAGTATAGTGTACCCTGTGTTTGGGAGAATTCCAATGAGTGATATGTAAAGCCACAACTTGACCCGTGAAAACCAGGATTTCAGGCTATCCTGCTCAATCACGTAGCATTTTTATTCCTGATTTGGCCTTTTCAGCTTGTGAGAACTCTTTTGCAACTTGAACTAGACCGAGAAAAAGGGATGGGCCCCACCCAGGGGAGCCGCAGTACACTACTGGCGATTATAAATACACTACTGACGGTCGTATAGGTACATCTGCGGTAGCCATAGGTACACTTGCGGCGGTCATGGTACACTATGTGGCCGTAGAGTACACTATGCTGCCGGTATTGTGGGTGGCTTTTAAGGCTGTAAGTTGCCTTCTCAAGTCATTTCATGTTGCACCACGAAGGAAATCCGAGAGCTCTTCTTCAAATTTGCTGAGTTCAGGCGTTTTTGTGCAAATTTTGTCACCGTACAAGTGTTCTACACTGTTTTGGTGACGTATGTATGTCTTCTTTTCCAGATTTTATCCATTGGAAAATGACTTATGATATGAAATGCATCTAAACACATAGTAGTGAATATGCATGGTCATATGATGTGATAAAAAATATTCAATATAGCAAATGTTAGTATTAAACCATGCTGAACATAATGATGTGAAAATTTTTAATTTTTGAAACAGTCAAATTGGAACCCTTTTTCCTGCTATTTCTTATCCTATTTGAGGACAAATGAGTAAAGGTGAAAAAGCAAAGTAATCCTGGTAATTAGGCTACCCTTATGAATTTTCACTTTAATGTATTAATGCATGTAGGATGTTTATGAGTGTGGGTAGGTGTGCTACTGAATGGCCACCTAGTAATGACTATGTTCATGTGGATAGTCCTGTTTACAAAGGAGACTATGGGAAAAATTTTCCAAAACGTAGGCATTGGGTAGTCATGCATTTTTAACTTTACTGTAGGCGTATGTTAAAATAATGCATGCATGCATGTAGTCATAAAATGCATTTGAAAAAGCTCCAGGTTAGAATTTACCACACCCTTTCTGAGGTGATTTGGAGACTTATTGTCTAGATATATGGATCCAAATCAGCCGAGTAGTTCCCGCAGGACAACTTCAAGTGTGCGAAGGAGGGCTTCTGAAGTACCTTGACCCCGTTCTGTTAGACAGCCTTATCGTTTAGCGGAGGCGGTGATACATCCTATCCAGGTTGAAGTGCCAGACATTGAGGATGAGAAAGAAGATGTTCTGGTTGCGGACCCTGCTCCTGCAGCACATGTTCCTTGTAGTGATTTCCCAGGCATTCAGGTGTCGATCCTAGAGCTTCTAGGTGATTTAAGTAGACACCACTCGATTTACTTGAATGCAAATGAGGTACCAGCTGGATTTTGATCTTCCTTTTTTCTTATTGATGAGGAGTAAAGGTTTCTGATGTTGATCTACTTTGTAATGCAGGTTCTCGGCTTCACACAGCCTAGAGGGAACTGGTTCAACATTCACTCCACATACTAGGCTCTACTTCCTGATTATACAACGATTGTACATGGCTGGGGCTTCAGAGCTTTCTTTTCCATCCTTCCTCGTTGTTGTCCCTGGGGTTATCTCAGGGCATTGTCTAAGCGTTGGTTTCACCAGACTCAGTCTCTCTATTTATTGGATTATGAGGTGATGATGACGCTGATGGATTGGTGATTTATCACCAGTATAGAGTTTGGAGGGGTGCCAGTGCCATGTATGGCGGATATTACACCGATTATCGTTCAATCTTTGCTAGGAGTTTCGGCTGAGGCGCTCAAGGGCAGAACAATTCGTATAGGTCCATTGAGCGTAGATGCTATAAGCAAGCTATTGAGTGAGCTTATACCCAATGATGTGAGGGTCAGGGATCGCATTCTTCAGCGATTGTTCCTGATGATCATTAGGGGATACTTCATAGCTGATAACTCTTCTACGGTGTCCTTTACTTTGGTGAGCGCCACACGACATGTGGATCGTATCAGAGAGTATGACTGGAAGCTCATACACCCTTACCTATTTCCTCAGGGGTATGCACATGTGTTCGCAAGGCTTGACAGAGGATTGGCTAGGATTTTACCCATTTTTGTTGGTGAGTATTTCTCTTGTAATTTCCCATGTACAGGTTAAGAGTGTTGATTGACAGCAGATGTTTGCCTTTGTGTTGGCAGTTCTGGGCCTGTAAGAGGCTCCCATGTTTGAGTCATGTGAGTGTGTTAGTCTTGGAGACCTACCCACGAGGACGACGATGGCATCATTCCATACTGACGGAGGTCCCTATAGCTGAGGGTTTCACTCATTGTCACGTACAACAAGACTTATTGATAGTTAATGCCATTACTTGGATTTTCTATTCTGGGGAGCACTTGGCCATTGGTTTTGAGGATGGATACCTGACTGGTGTCGAGTACGTGATTTCCACTCGTAGGATTCCTATCTGTACAGATGGAGGATGGGCGCTCAATTTAGGAGAACACGCTATTAGGAGCACCACATGAGAGATTTGTATACCGATCTTGCCTCCTGCCAGGCATATTGGCCTGTTTCACAGTCACCCGTCATTGATATCCCCTTAATGGGTGGTGGCGGTTTTATATTGTCAGAGGGTCCACATACCTAGGCTACGTTCCAGCATTGGTGGTCCACTCGTACCATCGGAGCCCAGACCCGCGCCATGCAGTTTATGGGGGATATGGTTCCTGAATCCGTGATGATGATGAATTGGATGGCCTATGTCAGAGATCCTACTCATTTAACATAGATTGACAGTTTAACCCAACAGTTGGACTGGACACATTTCTTTATCCGACACTTGGGCAGAGATCCGGCAGAGGCAGATACATTTGATCCTTCCAGCTCAAGAGCAGGCCCCTTAGATGACCCATATGGTTTTTTCGGTGCAGATCCTCTATTGTATAGGTCTGTCATCCCCGTTAATGGAGATCCAGTGACTCAGGAGGAGTTACATTAGGTGGACAGGATTGATGATGTAGACATTGACACCATTATCTTCTTCTAATTTATATTCTCATTATATCTTTTGATAGGCCTCTATTAGACACTGGGTGGTTGTGCCCTATTCTCGCTTTATCTTTTGATAGGCCTCTGTTAGTAGTTGGGCGTCTGTGCCCCATTTCCCTGTATTTTTAGCTGTACAGAGATGTATTAGATGATGATGTACTTAGGAATGTATTTATTGTTATTCCATGCATCATATTTCCATCAATTGTTGATCATGCATATATTATGTTATGCATATGTATGTATATCCAGAGATATTCAGCATTAACCCCTGGATGGTCTTATGACACGGCCCACATAGATGTCTTCTTCGACAGTTAGCCGTATTAATCATACCCCACCAGTATTGTTGGCATCCCGTCTGAGATCATGGTATGATAGTATGTCACCTTCAGATAGGGTGACTATAGATCAACTACTACAACACTCCATGACCTTACTAATGTTTTAGGTTCCCGCAGGCATTGTAGAGGGTATGTTGGGGCATTTGATATCGGAGAGGCAAGTTTTTCGGTTTGGTATCCATGAGTTGACTCCTACCTTGGAGGAGTATGCACCGTTGATGGCGCTGCCACTAGACAGACCTTGAGCGCAGATGGCTATCGGTGACATGAGTCAGTAATTTATGACCCTCATCAGGCTAAGGCGTAGAGTTGTGTAGGATGAGATCATATCCGGCCACGTGATATCCCAACATTTTTTGATGGACATATTTAGCTAAGAGGATAGCTATACACGACACTCCGAGGATTTTACCATGTCGGATGATCATTGGCATTTGGCTAGAGTAGACATACTACTAATGTGTGTATTGTCATATGTATATATGCCATGGTACATGGATGAGCTGGACATTGGCGTCATTATGGCAGTTAGAGCTCTCAAGGAGGGTCAGACCATTATGCCGATGATCATCGCAGAGACGCTGAGGTCGGCCACATATTGTAGCACCTACCCTGCAGGGTATTCAAAGGTAGTTCAGTCATGTTGTACGTCTGGTTTATGTCACACTTGAGACCGATTGGCACATTCCGACGACATGGGTATTTTTTTACCCATAACATAGCCATGTCGTACTTCTTTTAGCGTGTGGAGTGTACAGATCCTGCATTTTGGTCTGTTTTCCTGGCAAGGATTGGAGATCAATTTCATATATTACCGTGTACAGGGCTCAGTTCACCTTACAGCATTATCACTCATGCTCCCGACATGGATTATCTACCTCTGGCTGGATTGAGGGTTATGACTATTTACCACCCACTGGTTGTGATGTGTTAGTTTGACAAGTTCCAGGATTTCCATCCTTTTGAGGGGGCATTGAGTCAGCGCTTGGCTTCACGCCACTTATCAGCAGAGGATAGATCCAGGGTGTATGCTTGTTGGGATCCGCGTGAGATAGCTGCATTTTCTGTTAGCTATCTGGGTTGTTCTGCAGAGTATTCCGTATGGATGGAGACAAAGACTACATCGGCTGCGGTAGTATCCATATCACCTGTGATAATCCGGGATTTCGAATAATCCAAAATTCACGAAGAATTTTTTTTTATATATATATTGACTGTTAATATTGTACTGCGTATCTGTGATACGAGTATCGAGAAGTAGTAAATTTGTGTATTGACTGAGAAATTAGAGTATTGTTGTGCTTAACGGAGAATAAAAACCCTAACCCTAAGTCCGGATAGGGATTTGATTGAAAATATAATTTAAATAATTATATTGATGAGTACGTGCTTGTACTGTATAGAATGTTGATCAATGATTGGTCGGGTAGGGTACAATATTGGTAAACCCTAATAAGGGATTGGAAACTCTAATCTCAAGATTTGAAACCCTAACGCGTAGTTAGGAACCCTAATCAAAAGCCGGGAAACCCTAATTTTAAATTCGGGAATCCTAAACACTAATTAGGAAACCCTAATCCTAATTAGTAAGCTCTAAAGTGATTAGTATTCTTTAATGTGATTAGTAACCTTTAATATAATTAGGGAACACTAATTATATTTTTGAACATCTTAATTTTCTATTTTAAAAATCCTAATTTAGAAAATCCTAGAAGCTAAAGTTGTAAAACATTAGGGCTAGAACCTTAGGGTTAAACCCTAAGGGTCAACCCTAAGGGTTTGGTAAATTCCTTGTATGCTATTAAAATTTCATGTACAAAGTCCAAAGTACCCTTTTTCTTAGATATTATGTTAAAAGATCTACAAATCTACTGACTCGTCACTTTAGATAAGAGCATGTGCTTAAATTCTATATCAAATCTTATCCATATCTTGCCAACTTATAAACTTGGATTCATTACATCTTTGATATAAGAGATCTAGGAGAGAGAAAGTTCACATATCAAGCTTATTGGCTATCTAACACTACCCAACTCTCTCTCTCTCTCTCTCATCCAAAGATACAAATTTGTTAAGTGATTCAGTAACTCTTTAACCTCTTAGAACACCTAGATCAGATTTGGAGAGCAAGGATCAAAGATTGGACAAGAGAAGGTAAAATCCAAACTTAACCTAGATCTTGTATGCTAAGAAAATAATTGTGTTTAAGTGTTTATATTTATGTTAGAAGTTTTTTTTAGTTGATCTATGTTGATCCATCATGGATCCATAGCATCAAAGTGGGTAAAAATTCAAGTTTTCAAAATCTGTTCTTGAGCTCTGAAGGTGACTGACAAGCAAATGTCAAAAGGCTTAGATCTCTGTATATTAATGATTTGTAAGATGTTATGTGTTAGATCTATAGTTTGCTATGTTATCTTTCATCTGCAAGTGGTATCACAGTTATTGATTGGCTAGATTTCATTTTATTTAAGGTCAAAACCCATCGAATTTACGCGTTCATATTTGAAAATCAAAAATTTGCGAATTTATTTAAAAGCAGCGTCGACAATTTTTTTACAAATTTCGGATCTCGATAGTGATTTAAGTTGTTTGATGTTGTTTTGGTAACCAATATATATCCTGACATATGTATTTTATGATTATGTCTTTAGAACATGTTAATAATGAACATGATGAGTGTAACAGTTGGTCAAAGTAGGCCATTCGGCCATGACTGCACTTTTCTGGAATTTCCAGAAAGTTTATGAACAATGTTTCTGACCTAGTTTGACCGTACTGATTCTGGAGATGGAAATGTTTTTGATCTGTGATAATCTTTTATAAATGTTCCTTGTCATGTGGGCTTTAGATTTGAGCCATAATAACACTTAATTAATTACTAGAACCTAACTTAAAATGGGCTAGAAAGTGACCAGTCAAGTTTCTGGGTTTTTGGGGAAACCCAGATATGGTCTGACATGGACTTTGAGAGTCCAGATCCCTTTGTTGTGTTATTGTTTGATCAAAGATCTTGTTGGAAGTTGTAGTTCTACATGAGTACTACACGATTGAGGTTTTAAGTTGGCCAAGAAACGAATATAACAAAGAGTTAAGGCAGGTCAAACATGACCCCTTGTCAGTGTTCTTGAGCTGAAGAACACCTAAGACGACAGATAAGTGTCGCTATAAGCTTTAGTGACGGTTGCTATTTATTTTAATTTCTGAATTTCCGGAAATTACTTAAAAATGGAAATAAATTCTAAAAATTACCAAAAATGGTTTTAAAAATTATTTTAAATTATGAAAAATAATTTCTGACTATTTCGAATATTTTTCTTTAATATTTATAATTATTTATATATTAAAGGTATTTAATTTATTTAATTAGTGTAATTAAATAAATTAGAGAAATGATTTAATATTATGAAAAAATCATTTTAAATAAGAATAATGTATTTAAAAATATTTTGAGTTATAAAATGTAACTTTTAATATTTTAGAGAATTTTCATTAATAAATTAATATTAATGATATTAGATTTATTTAATTGTTATATTAAATAAATGAATTAAAAATGATTTTTTGATTTAAAAATTATTTAAAAATGAGAAAAATGATTTAAAAATATTTTAAGTTATAATTAATGACTTTTAATATTTTGATGATAATTTCATTAATATTTGATTATTAATGGTAATGATTTAAAATGATTTTAATTACTTTAAAAATCATTTAAGTAGAATATTGATGATTTAAAAATATTTTAAGTTATTGAAAATAACTTTAATATTTTGACAAGTATGTTATTAATATTTTCATATTATTAAATATTAATAATGATAAGATTATTTGATAATTAAATCATTTAAAAATGATTTTGATGTTTGAAAAATTATTATAAATTATAATAAATGCTTATAAATTATTAAAAGCTTCCGAAAAATATTATAAATGATATTTGACTTATCTAAAATAATATTGAAGCTTAGAGACCAAGTGTAGTTGACAGTAGCTGTGGTAATTATCGGATAGGGTGACCAGATCACCGAGAATGGATCGAAGTCCAACCAGACCAAAATAGTTAGACTTAATAAGTGTTTATCTAGGTTATAAACACTGATGTGGCTATGTGGTAATGTGCCTAGGGGAAGTTTGATTGTGAATTATAGTGTTATGTGTTATAAATTATTATGCTAATTATGAGACCGATATTATTGGTTATAGGTCTTACGAACGCATATAAGTTTATTGTGTAGCTGTAATCAGTGGAAGAGGCAAGTTCCTAACTCATCCTTGAGTTAATATTGTTTAATTATTATTGGTGGTTAATTATTGCTAATTACACCACACCCAGGGATTTGTTGTTGATTATTCGCAGTTAGTGCATGCTTAATAATTCAAATTGAATTACTGATTCAGAATATATATACATTCGTAGAATAACTATTATTGGATATACATATCCGTAGAAGCTAGAATTGACAGTACAGATAATTCGTATTTATTGTCGAATTATGTTGAGAAATGTCTTAGCCAATTATTTTGGTTAGACGAATATTTGTTAGAACTTGATAGGTTCGAGAAGAGAATTCAATTGTTATTGACAGATTGATGCCAATTATTTTGACTAGATCGAGAAGTAAATAGAATTTGAAATCACAGTATTTCGTTGTAAAATCAAAATTTTGATTCTAAGACTGAGAAGAACAACCTTTTATATAAAGGGAATATTTAATCGGTCGAGTATTCGGCCTTTGCACGCGATTAAGTATTATGCATAATATAGGGTATACTAAAGCTGATCACTTTATATACTTTGCAGAGGTGTATGATTTAATCTTTATGGTTATCTGATACACCTATGTATATCAAAGTTTAACTTTGATAGTTACTCGAGAAGACAAGTTCAAGATCCAATGGATCGCTCAGCATAAATCTGGAAAACATTCCACTTTGCTATTTCGTAGAATTAATTCTTGATTATTCATTTGAATATCGTAGAAAACCTTGAAAGCGTTGTACTCTTTCATTATCGAATTATTGTTGCGTAGAATGTGAGAAGGTTTGATATTGATTTCTATATCTTTATTGTATCTCTTAACTTGCGGAGCAAACTTGTTGTTCACCCTTGCTATAAATAAAACTTTTCAGCTAGGGACGAAGTTGCAGAAGGTGCTGCGAAGAAGAACAACGGAAAAAGGAATAGTTATGAATTAATTATAATGAACAATATTATTATTATGTTGTATTATTTTGTAAACCCTTTTTGTATATCTAAAGGGGTATGTCTGTAATGTTAAGGTTAGTAGACCTGGGGCTTATGTATTAACAATCTATGTTAATGAGGTATGTATTCCTATTTATATTAAAATGGGTAGTTAGATGGTATTATATTGTGGATCGTGAACACCAAACTCGGGGGTCAGGTAACCCGGATTTGGGGGTGTCACATCACCAGAGATAGATTCTGATGATGGGGAGCCCATAGAGGATATTGGTATTACCACTGAGGAGGAGCTATTCACTAGGTTGTCATTAGCTCTTGCAGATTCTCCCAGTACGAGTGCTACTATGATTCAGCATTCAGCACAGTATTTGGAGTAGAGTCTTCATCTGATGACCTTTGAGAGAGATCAGGCTAGGGCCTTGATGTTGACAACTCTTGATGGGAGAGACACCACTCTATTGGAGAGAGATGAGGCTAGATCAGCTAGAGATGCATTGATTGTTGAGCGGGATGCTACTCTATATGCCCAGGATGTGGCCGTTATAGATAGTACTTCAGTGAGATCCCTTACTACTGGCATGCTTGTCGATATGAGTGCATATATTGATGAGCATCATGCCACCATGAAGTTGGCATCAGATCTATTGGCACGTGTAGATATGTTGATGCATGAGACCATAACATTACCCCCTTCCTCTAAGAGAGACGCTATGTTAGATCTGATAGCCCGCATACACACCAATTTGTAGATAGACTTGTATTTTCTTGCACAGACTAGCTTAGCCATTTTGTCATGTACAATTCATATTGTATATATCAAATAACATTATGTCGACGTCAGGATTTTTTTGTGTCCCTTTTCATTACTTGTTCTTTGGTGTTCTCATGTTAATGTGATAATTGTTTGAAAAAACAAGTGAAAAAGGTCCAACATATATAATGTCGACGATTTGACTTTAAGAGTCGCCAGTTGGTGTATTTAACTGGTTGCAGCAACGCAACCAAAAAGGTTTGCACATTGACCCAATGATGTGACACTGCTAAACGGGTTTGTGAAACCGAGATTCATTTAGGTCCGGGGGCTTCATTATGTAGAGGGAAGGTGTTAGGCACCCCCCGACATCCGTGTTGCCACAGTGACCGCCACTTTTCAAAGAAACTGTTATATGAATATGTGTGTGTGTGTGTGTGGATCAATGTGAAATTATTTGGAAGTAGTGATGTACCTCGTTCGCACCTATATACACAAGGTTTGAATTTATAGAAAAATTCAGTTTTAAACAAGATATAGCAATGACGTTTTGTAAAAGAGGTTTTTCAAACCCCGTGCTTAATAGTAATTGAGGCCTTTGATACTTCCATTTTATTATTAAATATTTGGCTTGTTTGCTTTTATTTTCGAGATACGAAGCATTCTCGAGAAAATAATATACAGCAGTGCGGATCTTCTCATGGGCATGACAGCCATCCAACGAAATTCAGACACTGTAAAATAATGTACAATCTACTTACAGCTGAAAAATGTCCATTATGGGAACCGAATCTAAATTTAGTAGACTGAATCTGTGATCACATGATTCCTAGGCTCACATGATACTGCAATTTGTATGGAAAGCGATAGCGATTATATATATAAAAGTCAGAAATATATATATACGCATACGATCAACCACCACAAAGCAACTCCATGGGGATCAAAAATGTAAATATATTAAAGCGGTAAATATATATATATATATATATATGGACATGATCAACCACCACGAAGTAAACTCCAGGTGGGACGCAATGTAAATAAAGCTATAAAAGCGATCAACTGCCACGAAGTAAACTTCAGGCAGGATGAAATGTAAATAAAGCTGTAAAAGGCCATGAAGTAAACTCCAGGCCTGACAGAAACGTAAATATATATATATATATATATATAAGTAGTAAACGCACTGAATGTGAATCCAGGCTCATCGGATATGTCCGACAACAGCTATATATACAAGTATATATATATATATATAAAAGCAGTAAACGCACTGGATGTAAATCCAAGCTCATCAGATATGTCTGACAATAGTTATACATATAAGTATATATATATATATATATATAAAAAGCAAGTAAATGCTCCGGATGTAAAATCTAGGCTCATCAGATATGTCTGACAACAATTATATATATAAGTATATATATATAAGCAAGTAAATGCTCCGGATGTAAAATCCAAGCTCATTAGATATGTCTGATAACTATTATATATATATATATAAGCAATAAACGCTCCAGACCAAAGTCTAGGCTCAATCGAGGCATAACTCGATAATGTTAGTCCATATATGAAATATATACATATATAAGTATTTATATACAAACAGAAATGAAAACCACAGACCGAAGTCCGGGAAAACGCACACAATATGACTCTCAATGTGTATAATAGTGTGTGCTAATTTGAGAAGAAGGCTTTATATAATGTGAGAAGGCTTACAGTCGGCTGCCAATGTAGACTTCTATGACTTTAAATGGTTAAACACTCAGCTCCCGCCGGATAAAAGATAGCTATATGTGAGATAAGAAGTGTTTAAAGATAAGGAAACACTCAAAAGATGTGTATACAGAGTAAAATGGACAGGACTTCCTCGCCTTTTTCTCTCCTTCTCTTCTTCAAATGGCTGACCCCAAGGCTCATATTGATAGACTGATGGTCGCAGGTACACCTGTGGCAGCAGCAGTTGTACCTGCGGCTGGTCGTGGTGCATCCGAGCCTCGCGGGTCCCATCGTCTCAAAGTACATGCACTCATGCATTGCAATGTCTTCTCGAACTTGCAGAACTTCAATCCGAGCATCCAAACGAGGTATATCTGACCTTCTTCAGACCGCTTATGTCGAGAGTTATGCAATGACATGGATTAGAGGTTGTACAAAGTCAGGAAGAGGGGTCTATACCCATGGTCTTCAAGCTTCAAATTTTATCCAAAGTACTGCCATGCGTAATAGTCACTCGGGATTATTACTCCTCGGTTCTTATGGGACATTGTTGTATGTATGTATGAAGTGCTGAGATGACGCGCAGGTGTTAAAGAGACAAGATGACATTTGACTCTTCGCCGGGGTTATCATCGGTTTGAGTTAAAAGTAGACGTTGCTCTGGGTTACATCTGAGATTGGACTACTTGTTGGTATGCTGCGATATCATCTTGTGAGAGAAAATGTTGAGGCGGTAAGACGACATTTTCACTCCTCACTGGGGTTATTTCTGGTTTGAGTGGAAAGCAGACGTTGCTCATGGTTACATCTGAGATTGGACTGCTTGTTTGAATGCCTCACTATCATCTGTGGGTGTGCCTATCTGCCCGTTGTTAGCTCCGGGTCTGAGGTATGAGTGCCTCAGCAGAAGGTATAAGCTTGAAGCTGATCGCATGTGTTTGAAACAAGAATTTCTGAAGTTATCATAGGAACTACAATAGCATCCCTTGGGGCTATCACAAAGGATGGAGTCGCTACTCCTAGTGTTGGTTCTGAGACTGTAACTGAATGTCACAATGTTATCGCTGAGATAGAACTGTCCTCTCCGGTGTTGTTGCCAGTCTTTTGATCTGCATACCTCGGGGTTATCTCCGTGATTGGAAATGACATTCTCAATTTGTGTTCCGGGTTGGAACTGATGTTCCTGGTTTGTGTTCCAGGTTGGAACTGAACTTCCAGTAGTATCCGAAATGGATGTCAACTGTCTTTCAGGGTTATCTCTAAAAGACGAATCTACCATCCTGCAATGTCAATAACAGGCATGCAGAAAATTTTGAGTGTCTACAGATGCTCCTGTTTATCATATTCATGCAATGCAATGCATGGATAGGATAAAGAATCCTAGACACTTAAAATGCAAGCAAGATAAACATGATGCTATATGCAGCAACATGATGCAAATGTATAATGCATGATTGTCAGGTAATCCCATTGGGATGACAATCAGTGATGGCTTGGACATGCGATCCAAGTCTCCAAGGATGTTGACGTTGGGGCTATCACCAAAGTCTTGAATCCTAGACATTGGCTTATATTCCATAGAGGTACCTCTTGTGTAAGAGATATCTACGGGGATAAGGCTTTATCTGCATTTGAGGATGTGTATAACATATTTCCTCATTTTGCTTGGAGTTATCGCCAACAGTTTTATCGTCGCCGTGGTTGCCCGACCTTCGTTGATGTGTGTATCACCAGATAAATCCCTGCTGGGTGCATTGTCAAGGTTGCTTGACCTTCATTGATATATGTGGCAATGGTAGCATTATGTTATAACCCCCGCCGGGGATACGTAAATGAGTTGCTTCGATGGGTTTACTTGCCATCGACTGACATGACGTCAAGGTTTACGTTGGGGATACGTAGATGCTTGAAAGATGTGCGTTGTGACCCTCGTCGGGGATACTTTATCATATTGTAACTTCGGCGTTGTAACCTCCGTCGGGGATTTGGTATTTCGTGGTTTTGCGTTGTAACCCCCGTCGGGGAGGTTTAAGGTTGGACCCTGCAAATGACGGCATCAGACCTTTGTGGGGTATTGTCGAGCATGATTTGTGAAAGCTGAGCTCATTGGTATAGTATACCCTGCATTCAGGCGAATACCATTAAGATAACGGGAGTTTAACTCTAACCGACAAGAAACCAGGATTTCAGGCTATTCCGCTCAATCGCGTAGCATTTTTATTCCTGATTTGGCCTTTTCAGCTTGTGAGACCTCCTTTGCATCTCTAACTGGAGTGAGCCGAAGGTGTGGGACCCATGTAGAAGTGATGCAGGTACACCTGCAAGAGCCACAGATGAGCCTGCGGCCAACCATGCCTATGTATAGGCGAATGGTTGCTTTCATAAGTCATTTTCAAGTTACGCAGCGAAGGAAATCTGAGAGCTCTTCTTCAGATATGCTGAGTTCGGGCAACTTTCTGCATATTTTGCCACCGTACAAGCCTTCTTCACTGTCCTGGTAATGTATGCATGTATTTTTTCTAGTTTCTATCCATTGGAAAATGACTTACCACATAGTAGTGAATATGCATGCGGCTATGACTTGATAAAAAATATTCAACATAGCATATGTTAGTATTAAACCATGCTGAACATAATAGTGTGAAAAAATTTGACTTTTGAAACAGTCAAATTGGCACCTTTTACTGTCATTTCTTATCATATCTAAAGACAAATGAGTAAAGGCATAAAAGTAAAATAATCTTGCTAATTAGACTACACTTACGAATTTTTTTACTGTGATGTGATAATGCATGTAGGATGTATATGATTGTGTATAGATGTGCTACTTAATGGCCACCTAGTCATGCCTATGTGCATGTGGATAGTCCCATTTACAAAGGGAGCTATGGCAAAATTTTCCCAAAACGTAGGTATTGGGCAGTCATGCATTTTTAACTCTACTGTAGATATATGTTAAAACAATTCATTTTGAAAAGCTCCCGGTAAGAAATTACCACACCCTTTCTGAGGCGATTTGGAGACTTGTTGTTGAGATATTATGGATCTAGATTAGCCGAGTAGTTCTCGCAGGACCACTTCTAGTGTACGGAGGAGAGCTTTTAAAGAGCCTCAACGTCGTTCTGTCAGACAGCCTCATCATTTAGTGGAGGCGGTGATACGTCCTATTCGGGTTGAAGTGCCAAATGTTGAGGACGAGGACGAGGATGTACCGATCGAGGTTCCTACTCCTGTTGTACGTGTTCCCCGTAGGGAATTGCCAGGTATTCAAGTGGCAAACCCAGATCTTCTGGGTGACTTGAGTAGGCATCCTTCAGTATACCTGCATGCAAACTAGGTATGAAGTTAGATCTTTAATCTTTTTTATTTCCTATTGATGAGGAGTCAAGGATTCTGATGTTGATCTACATTTGATGTTGATTCCGCATTACGATGTATCGGAACTTTAAGCCACTGATGATCGTGGCCAAATGATGACTACAGTCCGATCGTCCATGGTTGGGGATTCGGGATGTTCTTCTCCATTCTACCCTATCGTTGTCCCTGGGGTTACCTCAGGGCATTTGTGAGCGGTGGTTTCACCAGACTCAGTTACTCCATTTTTTGGACTGTGAGGTGATGATGACGACGATGGATTGGCAGTTTATCACAGGTATGGAGTTTGGAGAGGATCCAGTGCCTTGCATGGCGGTTATCACCCCTACTGCCGTCAGATCCTTGTTGGGAGATCCGGCGGAGGCGCTTAAGGGCAGGACTATTTGTACGGGTCCTTTGAGCATAGATGCTATGAGTGGGCTGTTGAGTGAGCCCATACCCGATGATGTGAGAGTCAGGGATAACATTCTTCGGCGATTGTTCCTAATGATCATTAGGGGCTACTTCATAGCTGATAACTCCTCTATGGTGTCCTTCGCTTTTATCAGTGCCACTCGACACGTGGACCGTATAGGAGAGTATGATTGGGGTTCCTACACCTTTGCCTATTTCCTCAAGGGAATGCGCATGCGATCACAGGGCTTGACCGAGGTGTGGTTAGGATTCTACCCATTTCTGTTGGTGAGTGTTTCTCTTATCTTTTCCCATGTATAGGTTAAGAGTGTTGACTGACAGCAGATGTTTGCCTTTGTGTTGGCAATTTTGGGCCCATGAGAGGCTTCCATGTTTGCGTCCTATAAGCATGTTAGGTTTAGATACCTATCCAAGAGGATGGAGATGGCATCATTCCATACTGGTGGAGGTCCCTGTTGTTGAGGGTTTCACTCATTGTCACCTACAGCTGGAGTTGTTGATAGCCGATGTCATCATATAGATTCCCTATTCTGGAGAGCATTTGGGAGTTGGTTTTGAGGATGGGTACCCGACTGGAGTAGAGTACATCATTTCCACCCGCAGGATTCCTCTCTTCACAGATGGAGGATTGGAGCTCTATTTAGGAGAGCGTGCTATCAAGAGTAGTACAGGAGAGATCCGTATGCCGATCTTGCATCCTGTCAGGCGTTATTGGCCTATTTTGCAGTCACCCATCATTGACATCCCATTGATGGGGATTGACGGTTTTACATTTTTAGAGGGCCCCTGGTCTCAGGAGATGTTCCAGCATTGGTGGATCCCTCGTATTATTGGAGCTCAGACCCGCGCCACATAGTTTATGGGGGATATGGTTCCAAGATCCATGATGATGATGGATTGGCTAGCCTATGTCAGAGATCCGACTCATGTGACATGGATAGACAGATTGAACTGGCAGTTGGACCAGACACATCTTTTCATTTGGAATTTGGGCAGAGATCCTTCAGAGGTAGATACTTTTGATCCTTCCAGCTCTGGCGCTGGCCCCTCAGGTGACCCATATGGCTTTGTTGGTGTAGATCCTCCCTTGTATCGGCCTGACATCCCTGTAGATAGAGATCTAGTGACTCAGGAAGAGTTACATCAGGTGGACAGTATCAGGGATGTAGACATCGACACCATTGACATTTTCTGATGTATTTCTCGCTATCTCTTTCGATATCTCTTTTGATAGGCCTCTTATAGGATAGGCTTCATAGCTGTCAGTAGCTTCGCCCCATTTCCCTATATTTTAGTTGTACAGAGATGTATTAGATGATGATATACTTAGGAATGTATGCAAAGTTTTCCATTCCCTATATCATATTATCATCTATTATATAATGCATGTTATTATGTTAAGCATATATATGTATGTCTAGAGATATTCAGCATTGACCCCTGGATGGTCTTATGACACGGCCAGTACAGATGTCTTCTTCGACAGTTAGCCAAATTGATCATACCCCACCATTATTGGTGGTATCTGGTATGCGTTCATGGTATGATAGTATATCACCATCAGACATGGTGATCGTAGATGATTTGCTGCAGCATACTATGACCATGTTGATGTTTCAGGTTCCCACATGATTTGTTGAGGGTATGCTAGAGAACTGGGTATCGGAGAAGCAAGTTTTTCGATTTGGGAACCAGAAGTTGATTCCTACTTTGGAGGAGTATGCACGATTGACGATGCTACCGCTGGACAGACCTTGCGTACATATGGCTATTCGAGACATGAGCAGACAGTTTATGACCCTCATCGGATTGAGAGGTAGAGTGGTCCAGGACGAGATTACATCCGGCCACGTGATATCTCAGTGTTTCCTGTTTGATAGGTTTAGCTCTGAGGATAGCTATACACGGCCTTCCGGGGATTTCACCACACTGGAGGACCATTGGCGTTCAGCCAGAGTAGATGTACTGCTTCTATGCGTATTGTCATATATATTCATGCCGCGGTACATGGATGAGCTAGATATCGGCGTCATTATGGCAGTGAGAGCTCTCAGGGAGGGTCATACTATTGTACCGATGATCATTGCAGAGACTGTGAGATTAGCTACATAATGCTGCACTTATCCGGCAGGAGTGTTCATAGGTAGCTCTAAGATTAGCTACACACTGCTTTATGTCACACTTGAGACCGATTGGCACATTTAGACGGCAGGGGTTTTGTTTCAATTATGATATAGCCATGTCGTACTCCTTTCAGCCTGTGGAGTGCATAGATGCTGCATCGTGGTCAGCTTTTCTGGCAAGGGTTAGAGACCCGTTTGCTATATTGTCGTGTTCAGGGCTTAGCTCACCCTACAGCTTCATTACTCATGCTCCGAGCATGGATTATCTCCCTCTAGCTGGTTTGAGGGGCATGATCACTTACCACCCATCGGGTCGTTATATGTCGGGCTTTGACCAGCCCGTGGAGTTTCATCCGTATGAGGGGCAATGAGTCGTCAGCTTCACTTCACACCGCTTATCGCGGAGGATGATCCAGTTGTATACTCACTGGGATCAATGAGAGTCAATGAGTTTTTTTCGTCACCATCCAAGTTATTCTGCAGAGTATTCCGCATGGATGGAGACATAGACTGCATTGACTACGGCAGTATCCACAGTGCAGGGGATTGACTCTGACGATGAGGAGCCTATAGAGGAGGCTAACATTCCCATCGATGATTTGACTATTGAGCTGCCAACATTTCTAATTGATTTTCCCACCCAGAGTGCCACTGTTACTCAGTATTCGGCACAACATTTGGAGCAGAGCTTACATCTGATGACCTATGATAGACATCAGGCTAGGGCCGCGATGTTGACAGATCCTGATGAGAGAGACGCCGCTCTATTAGAGATGGATGAGGCTAGATCAGCCAGGGATGCATTGATTGGGGAGTGGGATGCCGTCTTATCTGCTAGGGATGTGGCCATTGCAGATAGTACTTCCATTAGATCCCAGATGACTGTCAGTCTTGCGGACATGAGTGCTTACATTGATGAGCTTTATACCACCATGCAATTAGCCTCTGATCTGCTAGCTCGTGTAGATACCCTTGGACAGGAGCTTGCAGCGCTACCTCCGTGTTCAGAGAGGGATGCTATGTTAGATCTGATAGTCCGCATACATACAGATCTGTAGATAGCTTTGTATTTTCCTGCACAGACTAGCTTAGCCATTTTGTCATGTACAACACATATATATATATATCAAACAGTATTATGTATGGCAGGGAAATATATTTTGATTCACTTCCCTTTTAGTTATCCCTTGATACTTGCTTGATATTTGCCTGTTTCTTCAGGGCCTTGTGATCTTGATGCATTCTGAACTTATCCTTGATAGATGGACATTGAGACGTCACAAGATCTCTTAGAACGGATCATTGATTTCTATAAATCCCTACTATCTTTGGTGTCTTGGGACTACTATCTGTATGGAAAAGTAGAGAGGAGGGTAGTGTCTTCCTCTTTGAGATTGATCGCACCACAAATGGTCGCCAATACTTCTATTTGTGAGAAGCCTAGTTAATTCCATCTCTTATGGGTTGGTATTGCTCTTTGAGGCACGATTGCAACTTAGATGGTCACCGAATCTTCTATTTGTGAGAAGAGGTTGGGTAATTCCATCCCTTTGATCTGAAATAGATGAAATATGGCGAATTAAAGGTTGATCCCAGTACCGTGTGAGAACAATTTTTGTTCTAGTAGGGGTTAGACTGAACCATAAATGGCTGCCTGCGTACTCCTATTGAAGAGGAGATCAAGTTTGCGTAGTTCAAACCTGGTGTAAGAGGTTCAACGCTAAATGTTAAAGGCAGATGGGTGTAGAAATGTTTTTGTTGTTTTTGTATAGAAAGGGCAGAAATGTTTTTATTGTTTTTCTTTATTGCGACCGGGCCATATAGAATATGGTTGCCTACGTACCCCCGAGTATCAAGGAGATTAGGTCGACGTAGTTCGCCCCTCAGGACGAATCGCAGCTGAAGAAAAAGCGTGAATCCCATATGCAGGCTATACTATGGGGAGAAGAAAGTTTGATCCCATTCTCAGGACAAACTGCAAGCGTAGAAAAGTTTAATCCCATCTTCAGGATAAACTGCAAGTGTGAAAGGTTTAATCCTGTCTTTAGGATAACCGAAATTGTGAAAGGTTAAATACCGTCTTTAGGATAACCAAAATTGTATGGAAGGTTTGAAATGAAGTGATACCAGGCTGCTGGTTTGAAGTGTATGTTTCCCTAAGGGGCAGAAAAGTATGTAAAAAGGAAAGGGTTCAAAACCAGAATGACTGGTGATTTGATGATCAAAACAAGGATGTTTGTTTGATGGTAACTTTAGACATAGTACCATTTCACGGTGTCTGAGTTGATAAGCTGTGGAAATTCATCGCCATCCATTTCCTGCAATCTGAGAGCACCTCCTGTCAATACCTCATTGACAACAAATGGGCCTTCCTGCTTAGGGCGCTTAATTTTCCCTTAGATTGATCTTGGTTGTCAATGATCTTCTTCAAAACCAAGTCATGTTGTTTGAATTTCCTTAGTCGGACTTTTCTGTTGTAGGATCGTGTGATCCTTTACTAATATAACTGACCATGGAAGATAGTCGTGGATCGCCTTTCGTCTATTAGATATAATTGGTGATACCTGTCTTGTACACATTGGTCTTCATTCAACTAAGCATCCATCAATACTCTGAGGGATTCCATTTCCACCACTATGGGGAGCACTGTTTCCATCCCATAGACTAATGAGTAAGGGGTTGCCCCAGTGGAAGCACGTATGGAAGTTCTATAGGCTAATAAAGTCAGAGGCAAGAGGTCAGGCCATCCTTTCTGATTGGTGGACATTTTCTGCATGATCTTTTTGATGTTTTTATTAGCCGCTTCAACAACACCATTCATCTTTGGACGGTAGATGACGGAATTGAGGTGTTTGATGTGGAATTTTCTGCATAACTCCTCCATCATTTTGTTGTTGAGGTTCTTAGAATTGTCTAACACAATGACCTCTAGTTGTCCATATCGACAAACAACATTATTTCCGATGAAAACAATGATGACTTCTTTAGTAACCCTGGGAAGGAGGCTGCTTCTACCCATTTTGTGAAGTAGTCAATCATGGTGAATATAAATCGATGTCCGTTACTGGCTTTGGGCTCGATTGGCCCGATCACGTCTATTCCCCACATTGAGAAGGGCCATGGCAAACTCATATTGTGGAGTTCCCTTGGAGGGGCATGGATAGCATTCCCATGAATCTGGCATTGATAGCACCTCTTGAAGTGATCATCATAGTCAGCTTTGAGTGTAAGTCAATAATGCCCCGTTCTGAGGATCTTCTTGACAAGTAGGGGTCCGCTC
This sequence comes from Panax quinquefolius, assembly GCA_020205615.1. Taxonomy (NCBI): domain Eukaryota; kingdom Viridiplantae; phylum Streptophyta; class Magnoliopsida; order Apiales; family Araliaceae; genus Panax; species Panax quinquefolius. The sequence continues at coordinate 393,575 of JAINUW010000663.1, read as the reverse complement.
ATGTGAGGGCCAGATACTCTACCATGGATCTCATCCATGAGTCTCTGAGCTTGGTCTTTATCTAGACATTTGAGGAGACCTAATCCAGCATCTCTTTTGTTGAGTGCATCTCCGCTCAAGTAGAATTTCATAGCAAGTCGATGAATCCGCCTCTTCTCAGTTAGGCTCTCCTCAGCGGAAGTAGATCCGTCTCGCAGATATTCCTTGATGTGCTGATACCAAGGATTGTGGATGGGAGGTAGCTCATCCGATACTTTTCCAACGTAATTCCCATATAATAGGGCTTTTTGTAGAGTAAACGTGATGATTGACATGTTTTCCTTGTCAGGTATGTAAACTAAGGAGGCCAACGTTGCTAATGCATCTATAAAATCATTCCTATTATGAGGAATGTGTAGAAATGAGACTTCTTCGAACTCCAAAGCCATCTGTAAAACTTGCCGATGGTAAGGCAAAGAAAGGTAATTCTTTGGTTTGATAGATTTCGTGGATTGTCGATTACCAATTCGAATCCCCAAAGACAGCTTAATCGCCGACGCCTATCGAATCGGGCAAGTTTTAGCCCCATGATGATACCCTTCATACTCAACCGTGTTATTGGTGCCGATAAACCGCAATTTGATGGCGATGGGATATCTTGCTCCCGTCTCGATATTAGAACTGCTCCACCTTCTGAGCCTTCGTGTTAATGACTCCATCAAAATACATTCTCCACGTACGGGATGTATCGTACTTATGTTGTAGCTGAACGGTCATTATCCCTTCATCGAAAAAGTATGTTTCCAAGGGTTTGTAGTCCCCTGCATGTGCGCCGGCCAGCTGATCCGCAATTCCTTAACCTTTGATAGACTTTTGCATCACGTAGATGATGTCAAATTGCGGCAGGATCAACTACCATCTGGACAGTCGACAATTCAGTATGGGCTTACTGAACACATACTTGAGAGGATCCATTCGGGATATGAGATGGGTTGTGTGACCATGGAGGTAATGATGTAACCTCATGGAAGCCCATGCTAAAGCACAACAAGTCTTCTCAATCAGAGTGTACTTGTGTTCACTGATGCTGAATCTTTTGTTGAGGTGATAGATAGCTCATTCTTGGCCTCTATTGTCTTTTTGCCCCAGCATACAGCCCATGGCATTGTCATTTATGGACAGGTACATGAACAGAGGAACATCATCTATGGGAGGTACCAAAACAAGAGTGTTAATCAGTTTCTCTTTGATTGTGAGGAAGGCTTTCTGACACTCATCATTCCATTTCATGGAGGAGTTCTTCCTTAACAACTTGAAGATTGGCTCACAGGTTGTTGTGAGTTGAGAAATGAATCTGCTAATGAAGATGGTCCTTCCCAAAAATCCCCGTATTTCCTACTCTGTCTGAGGAATGTGCATTTTCTTGATGGCCTGGATTTTGGTAGTATCCAGTTCAATACCTTTGTGGCTGACTAGGAAACCTAGCAACTTGACTGATTTAACACCAAAGGCGCACTTGGCTGGATTCAACTTCAAGTTGTACTTACGCAACCTGTTGAAAAGTTTTTTGAGATGGTCTAATTGGTCTTCCTCCTTTCGAGATTTGAAAATGATGTCATCCACGTAGATCTCTATCTCTTTATGCATTAAATCGTGGAAAAGTGCCATCATTGCTCGCTGATAGGTTGCCCCGGCATTGATGAGGCCGAATGACAACCGTCTATAGCAAAAAGTTCCCCATGGCGTGATGAAAGCAATTTTCTCAGGATCTTCCTCAGCGACCATAATTTGATGGTGCCCCATAAAGAAATTAGCAAAGGAGTACATGTCGTATTGAGCAGTATTGTCAATAAGAATGTGGATAAAGGGCACGGAAAAGCTATCTTTAAGGCAATCTTTATTCAAATCCCGATAATCCATGCAGACTCGCACCTTTCCCCCTAGTTTAGGCATGGGAACAATGTTGGATATCCACTCCGGATATGTAGACACCATGATAATGCCAGCTTGAAATTGTTTTACAATTTCTTCTTTATCCTTTAAACTCCACTCAAGTTTCAATCGCCTGAGCTTTTGCCTAACTAGCTTGAATCCTTCTTTAATGGGAAGGCGATGAAGAACAATGTCAGTGGACAAACCCACCATGTCTTCATGAGACCATGCAAACACATCCTAGAATTAGTTTAATAGTGCAACCATATCATTCCGCTGATTGGTGGTAAGGTCTGAACCAATTTGGATTAGCTTAGGGTTGTCTAAGGTTCCAATATTGAAAGAAGTGGTTTGATCAAGATTGGGTTTGGGTTTGTCTGTGACCCATTTCTTAATCTCTTAAGGTGTCTCAATGTCCTCTTGTATGTCTATTAAGTCTGAGTCCAACTTTGCATCAAAGTTACAGCCCTTGTGGAGAGAAGGCACCTCATCGCAGCAAAGACACAGCACATCTAAATTCGAGTCCTCAAACAAAAGATGCTTTCACTTAATATATGCAACTGTTCGATCATACAAAAGTGTTAGCATGTACTTGATAAAATAACTGCTAGTACTGTAAAGGAAAGCAAACAATTAAAGTTATCTACAGGGCAGAGGGATTTTTCTACCCATTTTACCCTTGACGACCAATGCATGGAGTGCTACTCCAATTGTCGAGGGCAAAGTCCTGAAGGACTGTAGTGACAGAAGGATCATCATTGTCCTCATTTTCCTGAATGTTAACCATGACATCTGGGCAATCATTATCTGGGGTGTATCTGTTTGTATGTTCATCATGAACAATGACGCGTATGCCTGCCATCATCAAGGCAAGTTCATGTTTACGTTTTCGTTCCTTTTCTTCCGCCTCGGGATCAGGAATCAGCATCTCTTTTGCTTTGATTGGAACTGGTTTCCGAAACATCATAGCAACAACATGGGCTGGAACCTTACTGGAGATTACATCAACTCATGAGGTAAAGGTATAGAAAATCACCGTGCGGCGGAAGCTTGAGGAACCTGCTTGTGCTTATGAGGATTCCTATGTCTGGAACCGGCAGAATATCCTAGCCCGGCTATTCCAATTTGACTGGACACTTGGATAGAGTGCTTAATACCCTGCTTATCTTTACCAAGCCCTTGTCCAGGTTGATGACCCAATAACATCATTTCTTGAGTGGCCAACATAACCTCGTCAGAAATCTTTTGTACGGGAAGTGGCGCTCCAATAAAATGGTATTGCGTGTTACTCACTTCCAGAGTATGGAAACTGGCCGGTTCAACTTCTGAATTAAGGCTGATGATTGGTAGAGTTCCTTGTTCTGGACATTCCAGCGCAGCGTTGACAGTGACTAGACTGTTGTTGATAATGTATTTGAGTTGTTGATGCAAGGTGGAGGGAACAGCTCCAGCCATGTGTATCCATGGCCTCCCCAATAACAGGTTGTATCCCGAGTCTATCTTGAGGACGTGGAAAGATACATTGAATGTATTTCGACCAATCTCAATTGGCAATTCAATCTTTCCAATGGAATTTCGTCGGGATCCATCAAAAGCTCTGATGACCGTATGGCTGCTTTGGATCCGCTTGAGATTGATATTCATCTTTACCAAGGTGGCAAAAGGACAGATATTTAGAGATGAGCCTCCATCTATCAAAACTCCAGCTAGCATGTACCCGAAAGATAAAACTGTAATATGCAGAGGCTTGCAATGACCAGTCCCTTCGGGAGGTATGTCATCATCAGTGAAGGATATCACATTGTTGTTGAAAATGTGATCAACCAAATGTTGAAATTTTTCCACATCCACTAATTTTGGCAAGTAGACTTCTTCCAAAACCTTCAGTAAGATCTTCCAATGATCCTCAGAAGAGAAAACTAAGTCCAGTATTGAAATCTAGTGTGGAGCTTCTCGCAAGCTTAAAACCACTTTGGCTTCATTGTGCCCCGTAGTACAGAGGAATTTTTCAATCTTCTCCATGGGCAACTTCCCCTTTGCTTCGCAAGTAGGATTAATAACCCGTTGAGGAAGATACATTGGATTTTCCTTCGACACTGTAGCAGTAGTATGAGACGTGGATCCTTCAGCTTTTCCATAATTCCATGGAACTTTGTGTAAGCTGACAATAGGATATTGTGGTCAGACAGATAATGAAATTGGCTCTGGTGCGGCCACTTTCAAAGGATTGTTAGCTCCTTTGAGTTGAATTGGTTGTATGGGAAATACTTTGATAGTCTCATCATCCACTTCGGATATAACTGCCATTGATCCCTTCCATTTGGTAGGACATGCATTCCCACCCTTGAGTTGCACAGTGTAATCATCTGCTATTTGCAGGACACCGCTATCAATAAGATTCTGAATGAGATGGCGGAGTGCCCAGCATTCTTCTATGCTATGACCGCGAGAATGTGAATGATATTGACACACTTCATCAGAATTAAATTGTCCCGAACGGGGATTGATTGGAGGGAGAAGGAAGGTAATTCTTCCTTGATTGATCAACATCTGCAGTATCTCCTCCATAGATTGGCCCAAATAGGTGAATTCCCTCTGATTGGAAAAATCCCGCCGGGCTTTAGCATTTGCTCTCTTCGCAATCGTATCCTCCATAGCTTCGGTTTTTGAAGGTGGTGAGGAGACATTCATAACAAAAGGAAGGATATAGGCATGCTCCTGCCTGATTAATTGGCGTGTGACTTGATGTTGGTGGGTCACCAGTTCTGCCAATTGCTCAATATGTTTGCAAAGAGCTTTCATCTTTTGTTCCATAGTGAACTGGAACTTTGCATAATCCCATCTGTCAACACCGTCTTTAAGGGTTTGGGATGATTCACCATTAGAATTGGAACCCTGTCCAGTGCTCCAATTGATCATGTTGACCTCTTCTTCTTTGTGTTAAGGAATAGTGTTGTCTTGCACGTGAGGTTGATTTGGTTTGGTGACCACGATCTCACCGTTGTCAATTAGATCTTGAATCTTGTGTTTCAAGGCCCAAAAATCTTGAGTATCATGTTCAGGTGCTCCGGCATGATAAACACACTTCCGAGTAGCATTAAAACCCCTCCCATTAGGGTTGGCTGGTGGAAGAATATGTGTAATTTTCTTTTGAGCAGTCAGAAGAGCAAGAATATTCTCGAGTGAGTCCCCTAAGGGTGTGAACATTCGAGGTCACTTTACTTCTCCACTTTTAGGCAATGGAGGGTTTGAAGATTGTGCAGGAAAAGGGGAGTAGTTTCTCCTCTGTATAGGCACGTTTTGCTTGCCTTTTTGTCCTTGTAGTATCAAGGAAACATCCTCCTCTTTCTTTTTATGGACCCTCCGGGGGTTGTTTCCATAAGATCCGGACTGGATGTGCTCAGCAACAGTTTTAAGAGTGGCTAGGTCTTGAATTTTACCGGACATCAATCCCATCTCAGTCATCTCTCCGTGCTTGATCATTTCAGAGAATGGTTTGCCAATACCTGCTAGAACTCTTTCATTGAAAGGAGCTTCCTGTACATCTATGAAAGTCATGACCATTTCTGATTCTATCATGGAAGGAATAACTTGAGCAGCAAGGCGCCTCCACCTTTGAGCGTACTCTCTAAATGACTCATTAGACTCTCTAAATGATGTGATTGAAAACTATACTGAGCAAGGAAGGTGTGATCCAGCTCTTCCCAGCTATGGTTCTTTGAGTTGTCTAATCTGGTATACCATGAACGGGCTTCTCCAATCAAACTTTTCTGAAACTGCTGCATTCTGAGCTTTTCATTTTCTATATAAGATCGGAGTTCTCCAATGAACACCTTTAAATGTGTATAAGGATCCCCTAATCCTTCATATTTCTCAAAATCAGGGGTCTTGAATTTCTCTGGATAATGAACATCAGGAAATATGCAAAGGTCGGCATATGAAACACTACCATGTGTTCCAATCCCTTTGAGAATGCGAATAGTTTCCTCCATTTGAAGGACCTTCTTCCTGATATCACCGGTGTCTAGATCTCCTTTGAGATGGGTGTTTTCAGGGTCTTTGTTGGACGTATCCAACTGAGGTTCTGGAATTGTCTTTTCTAGACCTTGAACTCCTCCTTGTGAAGAGGATTCTGCATGTGGAGGATCTTTCGCACCTCGAGTGGGATCGTGCAATTCTTTCAAGAGAGAAACGACCAAGTCTATAATTTGTTTACTCAATCCGTCAAATTCTTTTCGGGAAACAGCATTAGACTGGTCAGAAGAAGACACGAGTGGTTGTAGGCCTGTGGCCTTTTTAGATTTTGAGCGGGTAACAGGCCCAATTGCTTCCCTACAAAAGACTTACGTAGTTTAGTCTTAGGGTAATGTAAATGTTATCAAAACATGTCCGCTTTAGGAATTTTTGTCCTGCAAAACCGGTTGTTAATTGATAACATGCATGCATGCACAGATATTCTTCATATTTTCCATTACATATGGATGAACATGGAATAAAATTTCAAGTAAATGCTTTTACAAGTAATTGAAAATGGAAAGTATGAAGAGACTTTTCTCCGCGTTTGGTTTATCAGAGGTTGACCTATCTTAGGGTTACTCTCGTGGCTTTTTGGCATGAAGGTTCCCAGATCATCGCAATTTACTTGACGGGAAGTTAATCCGGTCTTTCAACTGGAGTGAATCTGGGTGGTGCCTTTCCTGAGCCTTGCTAGAATTATTCTTCCTGCCAGTCCAATAATCAAACACCAACAGGATAACCTCTTGATGGTGGAACCACACAACATACATTCACATACAACGTGTCTCACCGTTTATGCAAAATGATGACATGTGCGAAGCACTAATATCATAGATAGATATTTAGCAGTGCAGTAAATAAAAATGCATTCGTACACATTCATCAGAAATGTAAATGCAACATTCACACACAAGCATATAACAATTTTAAAAAGCTTGGAATAGCGGCTTAAGCCCTCTTATTGGAGTCCCCAGAAGAGTCGCCACGTGTCGACATCAGGATTTTTTAGTGTCCCTTTTCGTTACTTGTTCTTTGGTGTTCTCATGTTAATGTGAGATTTGTTTGAAAAAATAAGTGAAAAAGGTCCGACATGTATAATGTCGACGATTTGTCTTTAAGAGTAGCCAGTTGGTGTATTTAACTGGTTGCACCAAAGCAACCGAAAAGGTTTGCACATTGACCTAGTGATGTGACACTGCTAAACAGGTCTGTGAAACCGAGATTCATTTAGGTCCGGGGGCTTGATTATGCGGAGGGAAGGTGTTAGGCACCCCCCGACATCCGTGTTGCCACGGTGACTGCCACTTTTCAAATAAATTGTTATATGAATGTGTGTGTGTGTGTGTGTCTGTGTGGATCAATGTGCAATTATATGGAAATAGTGTTGTACCTCGTTCGCACCTATATACATAGGGTTTGAATTTATAGAAAAATTTAGTTTTAAACAAGATATAGCAATGACGTTTTGTAAAAGAGGTTTTTCAAACCACATGCTCAATAAAGAATGAGGCCTTTGATACTTCCATTTTATTATTAAATGTTCGGCTTGTTTGCTTTTATTTTCGAGATGCGAAGCATTCTCGAGAAAATAATATATATAGTAGTGCCGAACTCCTCATGGGAATGACAACCATCCAAGGAAATTTAGACACTGTAAAATAATGTACAAGCTGCTTACAGCTGAAAAATGTCCATCATGAGAACCAAATCTAGATTCAGTATATTGAATATGTGATCACATGATTCTTAGGCTCACATGATACTGCAATTTGTATGGAAAGCAGTAAGCAGTTATATATAAAAAAGCTATAAATATATATATATACAGACATGATCAACCCCCATGAAACAACTCAACGGGGGATCGAAAATGTAAATATATAAAAGCGGTAAATATATATATATATATATATGGACATTATCAACCACCACGAAGTAAACTCCAGGTGGGACGAAATGTAAATAAAGCTGTAAAAGCGATCAAATGCCACGAAGTAAACTCCAGGCAGGACGAAATGTAAATAAAGCTGTAAAAGTGATCAACTGCCACGAAGTAAACTCCAGGCCTGACAGAAACGTAAATAAATATATATATATGTTTAGATATATATATAAAAGCGGTAAACGCACTAGATATGAATCCAAGCTCATCGGATATGTCCGATAATAATTACATATATAAGTGTGTATATATATATATATAAAAACAATAAACGCACTGGATGTAAATCCAGACTCATCAGATATGTCTGACTAAAATTATATATATATATATATATATATATATATATATATATAAAAGCAAATAAATGCTCTTGATGTAAAATCCGGGCTCATCGATATATATACGAAAATATATATATATATATATATATATATATATATATATATATATATATAATTATAAAAGCAATAAAAACCTCCAGGGCATCAAGTTCAGGCTCAATCGAGGCATAACTCGATAATGTTAGTCCATATATGAAATATATACATATATAAGTATATATATATACGATGTAAATGAAAACCACGGACCGAAGTTCAGCAAACGCACACAACACGACTCTCAATGTGTATAACAAAGGTGTGCTAATATGAGAAAAAGGCTTTTATATAATGTGAGAAGGCTTACGTTGGGTGCCAATGTGAGACTTCTATGACTTTAAATGGATAAACACTCAGCTACTACCGGATAAAAGATAGCTATATGTGAGCTAACAAGTGTTTAAAGATGAGGAAACACTCAAAAGATGTTTATACAGAGTAAAATGGACACAACTTCCTCACCTTTTTCTCTCCTTCTCTTCTTCAAATGGCTGACCCCAAGGCTCATATTTATAGACTGATGGCCGTAGGTACACCTGTGGTAGCCACGGTTATACCTGCGGCTGGTCGTGGTGCATCCGAGCCTCGCGGGTCCCGTCGTCTCAAAGTACGTGCACTCATGCACTGTAATGTCCGTTTGAATTTGAAGAACTTCAATCCAAGCATCCGAACGAGGTATATCTGACCTTCTTCAGACCGCTTGTGTCAAGAGTTAAGCAATGACATGGATTAGAGGTTGTACGAAGTCAGGAAGAGGGGTCTATGCCCATGGTCTTCAAGCTTCAAATTCTATCCAAAGTACTGCCATGCGTAATAGTCACTCGGGATTGTTACTCCTCGGTTCTTGTGGGACATTGTTTTATGTATGTATGTATAAAGTGTTGAGACGACGCGCAGGTGTTGAAGAGACAAGATGACGTTTGACTCTTCGCCGGGGTTATCGCCGGTTTGAGTTGAAAGTAGACATTGCTCAGGGTTACATCTGAGATTGGACTACTTGTTGGTATACTGCGATATCACTTTGTGAGAGAAAATGTTGAGGCGGTAAGACGATGTTTTGACTCTTCACCGGGGTTATCGCCGGTTTGAGCTGAAAGTAGACGTTGCTCAGGGTTACATCTAAGATTGGACTGCTTGTTTGTATGCCTCATTGTCATCTGTGGGTGTGCCTGTCTTCCCGTTGTTAGCTCCGGGTCTGAGGTATGAGTGCCTCGGCAGGAGGTATGAGCTTGAAGCTGATCGTATGTGTTTGAAACAAGCATTTCTGTAGTTATCGCCGGAACTACAATGGCATCCCTTGGGGCTATCACCAAGGATGGAGTCGCTACTCCCAGTGTTGGTTCTGGGATTGGAACTGAATGTCACGGTGTTATCGCCGAGACAGAACTATCCTCACCAATGTTATTGCCGATCTTTTGATTTGCATACCTTGGGGTTATATCCGAGATTTGAAATGACATTCCCGGTTTGTGTTCCGGGTTGGAACTGATGTTCCTGGTTTGTGTTTTGGGTTGGAACTGAACTTCCAGTAGTATCTAGAATGGACATCAGCTGTCTTCTAGGGTTATCTTTGAAAGGCAAATTTTCCCTCCTGCAATGTCAGTAACATGCGTGCAGAAAATTTTGAGTGTCTACACATTATATATGATAGGGAAATATATTTTGATTCACTTCTATTTAGTTGTGCCTTGATACTTGCTTGATATTTGCCTGCTTCTTCAAGGCTTGTGATCTTGATGTATTCTGAACTCATCCTTGATAGGTGGACATTGAAACATCTCAGGATCTTTCAGAACGAATCATTAATCTGTGTGTATCCCTACCATCTTTGGTGTCTTGGGACTAATTTTTGTTTATAGATGTGGAGAGAAGTTTGGCTTTTCCTCTCTAAGATTAACCACACCACAGATGATCACCAGTACACCTATTCAATAGGAGCCCAGTTAGTTCCATCTCTTATGGATTGGTGTTGCTCTTTAAGCACTCAACCGCGGCTTAGATGGTTGCCAACTCTCCCATTTATGGGGAGGCCAGGTAGTTCCATCCCTTTGGTCTGAAGTCGATGAAATGTAGTGGATTAAAGTTTGATCCTAGTACCATGTGACAAGTATTTGTTTTTGTAGGGGTAAGACCGAACCATAAATGATTGCCTACGTACTCCTATTGAAGAGGAGATTAGGTCTGCGTAGTTCGAATCTGGTGTAAGAGGTTCAATGATGAGTGGTGTAAGGGTAGAAAAGGTGTAGAAATGTTTTTGTTGTTTTTATTTTTTTGTGACCGAGCCATATAAAATGGTTGCCTACGTACTCCCAGGTATCGGGGATATCAGGTTGACGTAGTTCGCCCCTTGTTCAGGATAATTTGCAACCGAAAAAGTTTGATGCCATGTTCAGGACAAACTATGGGGAAAAGTTTGATCCCATGTTCAGAACAAACTACGGATGTGAAAAAATTTGATCCCATGCTCAGGACAAACTGCAGGGAAAGGGTTCAATCCCTGGTGGGATAATCAAAATTTTATAAAATGTGAAGTGAGGATCTGATGATCCGAAACCAGGCTGTTGGCTTGAAGAATGTGTTTCCCTGATGGGGAAAATGGGTATAAAGAAAGGGTTGAGTGTAGTAAGGGTTAAAAAAACCTTAAATGACTGGTGATCTGGTGATCCAAAACCAGGATGTTTGCTTGATGGGAACTTTAGACATAGTACCATTTCACGGTGTCTGAGTTGATGAGATGTGAAAATTCATCGCCATCCATTTCCTGTAATCTGAGAGCACCTCCTGTTAATACCTCCTTAACAATAAATGGGCCTTCCCAATTTTGAGTGAATTTTCCCTTTGACTGATCTTGGTTGTCAATGATCTTCTTTAAAACCAAATCATGTTGTTTAAACTGCCATAGCCGGACTTTCTTGTTATAGGATCTGGGTATCCTTTGTTGGTATAATTTACCATGGAAGATGGCATCACTTCACCTGTGACACCCCCAAATCTGGGTCCTCTGACCCCGATCCGGTCATCACGATAAAGTACAAACATCCACCTCTAAACAACATACGATGACTAAAATGCGGAAAAATATAAACGTATGTCATTCATTCAAAAGGTGTTACTAGTCCCATGATACGATAACTTTAATATCATCTTACAAACATACCCTAAAATAAACATTAGGGTTCATATTACATAAGAGTAATTTAAACTAAGCGTAAGGTAAAGTCTGCTCCTTGCCACTATTCTACATCTTTCCTTTGCCCTTATCCTTCCTTAAGGACTCGGGTTTAGCTGTAATATAATTCATGATATAGCAAGGATGAACAACAAGTTTGCCCAACAATTTTAAATACAACAATAAGGATATATCATGATGAATGGAAAAATATCTGACAATGGATTCAACAATATGAATATCTGAAGGATTCAACAATATGAATATTAGAAGCAAAGATAATGATTTCTTTTAGAATAATTGCTAGTCAAGTAGACTTTAAACTATAACACTCCAATGGAATCAATATCTAATTGACCCTTTGGTTACTGGCTACAAAATAAGTAATTGAGGGGATCAGCCTTATGTACACTATGTATATGCATAACATTTAAATCTGCCCTTTGTATCTTATATTAGATACCTGGGGTACTCCCATATCATAAAAGGGGTGTTCTTTCAGTCTAAGAATCCTTACCATCAATTGGTTTGCATAGCTTGTATAAAACTTCATACGCTTGTCTGACCGAACAAAGGTTCAGACTCTATCTAACACAGTTCAAGAATTATTGAACTTTAAATGATGTACAAGTCCAAGACTGTACGAAATCAAGTGCACTAAGTACGAATATCAATAATATCGATGTGAAATAATTATAAGGTAATTAAAGCACTTAATAGCATGCTTGGAAATAAAGTTCAAACTTAAATGAATAACTTTCAATTCAACAATAACTTGCTAAAATTCAATATGAGAAGGATAGGAAACTTTAACAAAAATAAAGTTGTGTAAGTTAGGAAACTTGCAACATAATAAAATTGTGTTCGAATACTTGCTCAAGTAAAAGAGTAAGAATTAAGAAACTTACACAATCAAAGAGTGAAGTTCAAGGAAACTTGCTCAATAATAATTGGAGTAAGTTTACGGAACTTGCACAATAAAAGTAGGGTTCAAGGAACTTGCTTAATAATAATTGGAGTAAGTTTAGGGAACTTGCTTGTTTTCTCAACTACAATTTAATTCTAGCTTTAATTAACTTGCGTTGAAACGACCTAACATTAACAAGTCGGTCTTTCCAATTAGTATGTGTAAACTAATATGCGTCTACACTAACAATAATCAAGTCTTCACATATCATGCTTCTTAACACATTACAAAGCATATTGGTCATACATTACAAGGTAGAGTAATCATATAAGCATGCCTTGCAACTTCAAACTAAAAATAGAATCTATTCAAGTATTTCGCAGATTTATCGAGTCATTCTTTGGTCTAGGCTTAGGGACGGTCAAATTTATCTTGTCCCTTGGCTGAACTGTGTTTGAGCTTTGCTCTCCTGACTTCAGTCCAACTCTAACACACTAATTCCACACCTATTTTAACATACATACATGCTAGAGTTTCACATATAACACATGATCATACTTGAATTCATTACCACAAGTTTAACTTACAATTTATATGTCATTAAAATATAGAAAGGACATATAATCATCATGCTTAATACATATGAATCATGTTTAGGAGTATTGTAGCCATAACATGACATCTTACTACTTTAGTATCTAAGTACTCATATAATATGCAACTTAAATTTGAAAACATATTCAAGGTTGTCTTTGAAATCATATTAGCACGAATGATGCAATCCAACACATGTAAGACAAATCTAAAACCTTTATCATAAGTAAATAAGTTATGATAATCTCTTTTCAAAATCAAAAATTATATCCCATAGCATTTTTGTTCATTAGCCTTATTTTTTTAAGCTTTTCTTTCTAACATCAACCTTCTCAAGTTTAATCATGATAAAGACACTATACATCATATATCATACGTAATTAGGTTCCAAATCAGTCATGTATACAAGTCACTAAGTAATGAACTCGTGAACACAAGTTTTCCACAAGGTTATTTTTGAAAACTTTAAGTTTTACTACAACTTCCTTACTAATCTAAGTTGATTACTTCATACGACATACTAGAGCTTTACATATCATGTTATACTCCTTTATAGGTATGTATCTAAGTCATAACATCAAGTTAGTAACACATATCATAGATGTAAATCAAGAATCGATTACGAATTGCAGAATGCTGCTACCGCACCTAGTACACAAATAGGGTGCAGTCTTATTGCGCCCATTTTGCAGGCGATAACTCGCCTTTCTGATACTGCGAGTGCATCAAACAACTTCAATTCATTTCAGTTTAAACATGCTATAATCTACCATTAAAGGGTTCAAACATGTAAGCATACTTCATAAACACCTCATGGCAGGTTAATTCACATCAATTGATATGGAATTTCAAGTAATTTCTATCATTTGACAAAACCCAACTCAAGAACACAAGTTAAGATTTTATACCACTTGGAGTTAAATGAACTTAGTTTCTTTCCTCTGAGCTTGTTATCCTCTTCTTTGGACAACACACACTCAAACTCAAATTTTTTAGAGTTTCCACATACAAAACAAATAACGTAAACTGAGAATTGGGCTACTATTTATAGAAGAAATTGGGACTGGTCAATTAGATTGCACTGAGGTTGAACTCATGGTGCATTAGAAGAAAACATTGGATAATTTGGAGTTGGACAACCACCAATTTTTAGCCATCATCCCTACACAACTCTAGCCTTTTTGATTTGCTAAGTTTTTACGCAATAGAGAAATACCCCACTGTTCATGTACTAGGAGGTCACTCATTTTGGGACAAATTCCAATCTCAGCAACAAGCTTAGTTTTAGTTCAATTCAAATACTTTATTTACCAAAAAAAATTGGCTTTTAATATCCAGTTGTTACTATTTTTGGAAAATTAGGGATTACTTAAATACTCACATCATATAATCTATGTACATTAAATACACACAATTAAAATAACACAGTTAGGTTTTATTAACCGGGTAGTTCCATAATTTTTTTTACTACTCTCATAAACACATAATAACATTATTTAATATAAATGTTTATTTAAACATCTAATCCTTTTCCCAGTTTCTAAATTACACAGCTATTTTAATTATTTCTGTATTAAGTAATCACATGGTATTTCTTGTACTACTTGATAATTCATATCAACATAATGTACCTTTATCCATATGATTTATTAATGTCACACATACAACAAAGTGTTCCATTTCATTTTCTATAGTAAACAAACTAATATTTCTCAGATTGAACATTGGCTAAATTGCTACCATTTTGTACTTCTTGGGAGGGCGCATTTGCTTGGGTCCTCAACAATGCCAAAATGGGTTAGCTTCAAGCCAGTTCAAATTTCTATCACCACATAAGTCTTATATGAGATAATTTAACTTCTACGATGGTGATATACCCATTATTAAAATGAATCAATATGTTCAAATCCTGCCACTATATTCAAATAAATTGAATTTTTAATCATTATGAATCCTAACAATTCTTTGATATCAAACTCTTAAGGTTAGTCCACCAATTTAAATAACTATTAGTGACTCCCTTTAATCATTTCATAAATTCACATAACCACATAAGGTTTAAATAAACTCACAAAACTAACTCATTAAAAATTAAATCACATATTTAATTAATAAGGAGTTTAAAAATTAACGGTCATTACATCACCTTTCATCTATTAGAGACAATTGGTGATATCTGTCTTGTAACCATTGCTCTTCATCTAGCTGAGCGTCAATCAACACTCTGAGGGATTCCATTTCCACCTCTATGGGGAGCACTACTTCCATCCCATAGGTCAATAAGTAGGGGGTTGCCCCAGTAGAAGTACGCATTGAAGTTCTATAGGCTAATAGAGTCAGAGGCAAGAGGTCAGGCCATCCTTTATGATTAGCAGACATCTTTTGCATGATCTTCTTGATGTTATTATTAGCCGCTTCAACAACACCATTCATCTTTGGATGGTAGATGACAGAGTTAAGGTGTTTGATGTGGAATTTCTTGCATAATTCCTCAATCATTTTAATATTTGGAATGTGGAGGAAGTTTATTTCTTTGAACTTTGAAGCTATCTATAATACCATCTAACTACCCATTTAGATTCAATATAAATAGGAATACATAACTCATTAACATAGATTGTTAATACACCCCAAGTCCCTGACCCCGTCTTCACGATCTAACCCCATTTTAACATAAATAGGAATATATAACTCATTAACATAGATTGTTAATACATAAGTCCTGTGTC
This sequence comes from Panax quinquefolius, assembly GCA_020205615.1. Taxonomy (NCBI): domain Eukaryota; kingdom Viridiplantae; phylum Streptophyta; class Magnoliopsida; order Apiales; family Araliaceae; genus Panax; species Panax quinquefolius. The sequence goes on along the minus strand of JAINUW010000663.1, from coordinate 377,923 downwards.
TATACCCATTTAGATATACCCTTTTGATAAACAAAAGGGTTTACAATACAATATAACATAATAATAATATTGTTCATCATAATTAATTTATAACTATTCCTTTTCCTTTGTTCTTCTTAGCGACACCTACTGCAACTTAGTCCCTAGCTAAAAGTTTTATTTATAGCAAGGGTGAGCAACAAGTTTGCTCATGAGTTAAGAGATACAATAAAGATATAGAAATCAATATCAAACCTTCTCACATTCTACTTAATAATAATTCGATAATGAAAGAGTATAACGCTTTCAAGTTTTCTCTACGATATTCAAATGAATAATCAAGAATTAATTCTCTGAAATAGCAAAGTGGAATGTTTTCGATTTATCTTGAAGCGATCCATTGGATCTTGAACTTCTCTTCTCGAGTAACTATCAAAGTTAAACTTTGATATACCGAGTGTATCGAGATAACCATAAAGATTAAATCATACCCCTCTGCAAGTATATAAAGTGATCGACTTTAGTATACCTATATTATCATAATACTTAATCGCGCATGAAAAGTAGAATACTCGATAGATAAAATATTCCTTTATATAAAGGTTGTTCTTCTCGATCTTAGAATCAAGATTTTGATTTTACAACGAAATCTTTGTGATTTCAAATTCTATTTACTTCTCGATCTAGGCCAAAAATAATTGGCATCGATCATCGATAATAATTTAATTCTCTTCTCGAACCTATCAAGTTCTAACAAATGTTAAATCTAACGAATAATTGGCTAAGACATTTCTCAACATAATTCGATAATAAACATGAATTATCTGTATTGTCAATTCTAGCTTCTACGGATATGTATATCCAACAACAGTTATTCTACGAATGTATATATTTACGAATCGATAATTCATTTGAATTATTAAACATGCACTAACTGCGAATAATCAACAATAAATCTCACGGGCGTGGTATAATTAGCAATAATTAACCACTATAATAATAATTAAATAATATTAACTTCAAGGTTGAGTTAGGGAACTTGCCTCTTCCAGGATTATTCTGACTACACATAAACTTATCTGCTTTAAAAGACCTATAACCAATAATATCGGTCTCAACAATTAGCACAATTATTTATAACACATAACAACACTTGTAATTCTACGTCAAACTTCTCTAGGCACATTACCACATAGCCACATCGGTGTTTATAACCTATATAAACACATATCAAGTCTAACTATTTTTTGATGCGGTTGGACTTGGTCCATTCTCGGTGATCTGGTCACCTTATCAGACAATTAACACAATTATTATTGTCAATTAAACTTGGTCTCTAAGCTTCAATATTATTTTAGATAAGTCAAATATCATTTATAATATTTTTGAAAGCTTTTAATAATTTATAAGCAATTATTATAATTTATAATAATTTTTCAAACATCAAAATCATTTTTAAATGATTTAATTATCAAATAATCTTATCATTATTAATATTTAATAATATAAAAATATTAATAACATACTTGTCAAAAAATATTAAAGTTATTTTAATAACTTAAAATATTTTAAATCATCAATATTCTACTTAAATGATTTTTAAAGTAATTAAAATCATTTTTAAATCATCACCATTAATAATCAAATATTAATGAAATTATCATCAAAATATTAAAAGTCATTAATTATAACTTAAAATATTTTTAAATCATTTTTCTCATTTTAAATGATTTTTAAATCAATAAAATCATTTTTAATTCATTTATTTAATATAATAATTAAATAAATCTAATATCATTAATATTAAATTATTAATGAAAATTCTCTAAAAATATTAAAAATTACATTTTATAATTCAAAATATTTTTAAACACATTATTCTTATTTAAAATGATTTTTAATAATATTAAATCATTTTTCTCTAATTTATTTAATATACTAATTAAATAAATTAAATATCTTAATATTTAAATAATTATAAATATTAATAAAAATATTCAAATAATTCAAAAATTATTTTTCATAATTTAAAATAATTTTTAAAACCATTTTAGTAATTTTATAATTTATTTATTATTTTTAATCATTTTCGGAAAAATCGGAAAATAAAAACTAATTAAACCGTCGTCATTATAGCATATAGCGACACTTATCTGTCGTCTTAGGTGTTCTTGAGCTCAAAACAACACTTGTCGAATAGATGTTTAGGGTGCTTAGCGTTTGGCCAGAATTTTTTCTCTCTCGGTTTAAAATCGTTTTAGGGCTAACTTAAAGTTCAATATCGTAGTATATGTGTAATACTACTACTACCAATTATCAATTTGGTCATAACAACAACACATCAAAGAAATTTGGTCTTTGAAAAAGCTTGTCGAGACCTTACCTGGGTTTCCCCGAAACCCGAAACCCAGTTTTCAATCTTTTTTTTTTATTTTAAGTTAGGTTACGGTCATGTTTCTTGTGATCTAATTGTTTCAAAGTTATAGTCCATTTAATCGTCGAGAACATTTATAAAACAACAATTGGTCCAATAACATAACAATCAAAATCATCTGTAATCTTAAGCGGTCGAACTATAAAAAAAACTTGTTCTTCGAAGACTTTTTCGGAAATTTCCAAAAATACAAAAACAGGTCTCGGATGGCTACTTTGACCATCCATGAAAACATATCGATTTGATGTTTATGACATCTAGAAGCATGGATCTATAGTACATACTAACGAGGCTACAAACTGTACCACCAAAACATCAACAAACAACATCAAACACCATCGGATCTATGCCTTAGAAAAGTTGTCGGAATCTGTTTTTTACGTTACGGGTTGCTTGATTTTAGCCCGGTCGGCGTCGGTTAATGAGACTTTGGCCAGGGAATAAAATGCAATCTAGCTATTCAAACAACTTTGTGATACCACTTCCAGATTAAAGACAACCTAACAAGCTACCAATCTAACACATAAAACATTACAAAATCATGAATATAGACAAAGATCGGTGGCGTCGACATTTGCTTGTCGAGACGACTTTTTTTCTTCTTGAAGCGATTTTGAAAACTTCATTTTTACCCACTTTGATGCTATGGATCCATGATGGATCAACATAGATCATCTAAAAACAACTTCTAACATTAAATCTAAACACTTAAACACAATTATTTTCTTAGCATACAAGATCTAGGTTGAGTTTGGGTTTTACCTCTCTCTTCCGATCTTTGATCCTAGCTCTTCTCCACTGATCTTGATGATCTAAAGGCTTGGTTAGTGATTGAAACACTTAGGGATTTCGTGGGTTTAGGTGAGAGAAAGAGTGGGTTAGTGTTAGATAGCTAATGAGCTTATTTTGTGAACTTTCTCTCTCCTAGATCTCTTATATCATAGATCTGATGAATCCAAGTGTGCAAGTTGGCAAGATATGGATAAGATTTGGGTTGATTTCTAGCACATGGGATAATCTTAAGTGATGACTCACTAGATCTTGCAAATCTTCTAACTAAATATCTAAGTAAAGGGGTACTTTGGACTTTGTACATGAAATTTTAATGGCATACATGGATTTTACCAAACCATATGGTTTTGACCCTTAGGGTTTAACCTAAGGCTCTAACCTAAATTTTTACAACTTTAGCTTCTAGGATTTTCTAAATTAGGATCTTTAAAATAGAAAATTAAGATTTTCAAAAATATAATTAGTGTTCCTAATTATATTAAAGGTTACTAATCACATTAAAGAATACTAATCACTTTAGAGCTTACTAATTAGGATTAGGGTTTCTAATTAGGGTTTAGGATTCCCGAATTAAAAATTAGGGTTTCTCGACTTTCGATTAGGGTTCTAACTTCGTGTTAGGGTTTTAAATCTTGAGATTAGAGTTTCAAATCCCTTATTAGGGTTTACCAATATTGTACCCTACAGGCCAATCATTGATCGACATTACATATCTGATCTGAAACACGTACTCATCGATATAATTATTTAAATTATATTTTCAATCGAATCCTATCCAGGACTTAGGGTTAGGGTTTATATTCTCCATTAAGCACAACTCTACTCTAATTTCTCGGTCGATACACAAATTGACTACTTCTCGATACTTTCGTATCACGATACACGCGATACTGATAATATTATTGATCGATATCGATATATATATATAAAAAATATTATTATTAATGAAATTTGGATTATTTGAAATCCCGGGTTATCACATCCACCCCTCCTTAAAAGGATTCTGTCCTCGGAATCATCGCTTTCTTATTCTCTACAATCTTTTAAAGTTGTATCATCAATTCACTTTTAAGAACATAATATTAATTTGTGTTTCAAATTCTAACATGTGACTTGAATATATAAAAGAAAACAATTCACACCAATAACTAACCAAGATTACTCGCGTAATTAAATTTCTAAGCGAAATCGTTACACCTTACCTCCTCCCCGTAGTCACTACATCTTGCGTCGTCATGTTGAAAATGCAGTAGTTGGTCTTCTGGTTTGTCTGCGGTCCTCGAATCGCCAAGAGTTCCACCACCGGTCCATTGTTGACACTTTCCTTCTCGCATTCCTTTTCGACGATTTTCAGTACTATATGATCGGTTGATCCACAAGCAAAACAACCTTGAATTTTCTTGAATTGGGACAATTGGGTGACATGTGCCCTCTTGCCCATGATTATAACAGACTCCTTTCTTCTTTAAGCAGACTCGAATGGTTCTTTTCATGCAGTTGCACATGGTTCCCTTCCTTTCCTATTCTCTTCAATCTTGCTATCCGATTGGGTATTCTCACTCCACTTCCTCTTATTCTGATTACTACCACCACTGCTTCCACCATCATTGGTCTTCTTCTTCTTCTCTGATGAAATCGAGATCCACCTCGCTTCTTCCTCTTTTAGCAATTAACGTTTTCTCCAACAAAGCCGCGAACGTGTTGATCTGCAATACCGCTACCTTATTGAATATCCCCGGCTTCAGTCCGTTCTCAAATCTTCTCGCTTTTCTTGCTTCTGTGTCCACTTGATGAGGTGCAAATCTTGCTAATTCGTTGAATTTGGCAGCATACTCTGATACCGACATGTTCTCCTGCTTAAGTTCCAAGAACTTAACTTCCATCCGAGCTTGCATACTCGATGAGAAGTAATTCTCAAAGAACAACTCCTTAAATCTTGTCCACGCTACCACCGATGTACCAACTCTTGCCTGATTAGTCTCCCACCAGTAGTTAACTTCTCCCTTCATTAAGTATGTCGCAAAAGCCGTCTTTTGCTCTTCTACCACTCACGCAATGACGAATGCTTTCTCCATCTCCTTTACCCAAGTTTGGGCTTCAATCAGATCTGTGGTTCCCTTGAATTCAGGCGGTCCTACTGCCTTAAAGTATTTGAAGTTAGCCAATCTATCAGTTGGCTGATTCCTCGCTCTTCCTCTTGTAAAAGGAGCTCTATTCTCCATAGCTTCGGCTATCATATTTGCAAAGTCTTGCATTGGGTCAACTTGACCTCCTTCGTTATTCACTGACTGCTCTTCTCGTTGGTTTTCGATTACGTAAATCAGGGCGTGATCGATAAAAATCTTATATTAATTTTCTTTCTCCATACAAATTCTTAACACAATAAGAATTCAACACATAGTTCTCATGTAATCGCATATTTATTCAAATAGCACATAGTACATATAGTACTTAACACATATTACTATCCCTTTTAAAATAATTCTAGGATTAACATACTCAACTTTTAATAGGAAGCTACAATTCTCCAACTTTACACAAATGCCATTTACCAAATTCACATATCTAATCCCCGTTCATCAAACTTACCACACTTAGGAGTTCAGTAACTTGCCACAATTATATGAGTGTATGAACCTATCCTAGTCAGACCTTTGGCGTCCATTCCCTGAGGGGTTCAGAATATTTCATATAATCATGAGTCATGAACTTACCATAAGTATGAGTTTTAAGAACACACAACTTAATCTTAATCTTATCTTCATATAGAAAATAAAGATTTCATTCATTCAAACATATATATATATATATATATATAACATCATATCTTAAACATCATTCTCGATATTATAACACTTACTATCATAAGCTTCTACCAAAAGATACTATTACATATATCTAAGTTGTCTACCAGCCACTCCCTTCACCAGATCTTCTTCTTGTTGGGACACTTGTTAAATCCATGACCCGTTCTTCTTCACATGAAAAAACACTTCCTCATATTGGCTTAGGACAATGCAAAAAAATATGTCCTTCACCTTCTGATTGAAGCGAGCGTTCTTCCACATCATGCATTCTCCGCGTGAGTCTTTCCACACTTCTTTGCAAGCTTGCCTCTTCTTGGGTTTGACTTTTTGAGAGTTGTCGTTGTTGTTGTCCCTCTTTCTCTTCTTCTTGTCTTTCTTGTTGGTTCCTTGGATGATCCACCACCTTGATCTTCATCCTCTCCACTGCGCCTTGACTCGTTTTCCGTTCTTGATCATTTCACGTGCTCGCTTGCTTTCTGTCTTCCACACTCCTCCAGTGAAATACCTTACTCGAGTTCTGGACTTCTGAGTTAGGCGATCTTGTTCTCCAACTTTGATCTTATTCTTCAACTCCACCTTAGCTTCTTCAGACTCCGCCTCCTCATCACCACTTAGATACATCTCGGGATAATCATCATGATCACTCCCGAGATTGATCATTGGTTCATCTTTCTCCACTTCTTCCATTGACTCGCTCTGTGCTGGCACCTCGGCTACTGACACTGGTGCGACAGCCGCTGGCATCTCCATACTCATCTTATCTTCTCCCGACATCCTACAATCAGTTTAAACAACTTGATTAGTACTTCACCAGTACACACTCCTCATACTATGTGTCCACTTATCTCACTATCGATCGATGCTTGACGCAATCCCTCACTTAGTACTCTAAATGAGTATTCTCTATCTCGCTCAGGGTTATAATCCTAGGGTTTTCCCCACCCCACTTAAGGTTTATAACCTACAGCTTTGATACCAACCTGTGACACCCCCAAATCCGGGTTACTTGACCCCCGAGTTTGGTGTTCACGATCCACAACATAATACCATCTAACTACCCATTTTAATATAAATAGGAATACATAACTCATTAACATAGATTGTTAATACATAAGTCCCAGGTCTACTAACCTTAACATTACAGACATACCCCTTTTGATATACAAAAAGGGTTTACAATACAATACAACATAATAATAATATTGTTCATCATAATTAATTTATAACTATTCCTTTTCCTTTGTTCTTCTTCGCACACACTTCTGCAACTTCGTCCCTAGCTAAAAAGTTTTATTTATAGCAAGGGTGAGCAACAAGTTTGCTCCTGTAAGTTAAGAGATACAATAAAGATATAGAAATCAATATCAAACCTTCTCACATTCTACATGAATAATAATTCGATAATGAAAAGTATAACGCTTTCAAGGTTTTCTCGATATTCAAATGAATAATCAAGAATTAATTCTCTGAAATAGCAAAGTGGAATGTTTTCGGTTTATCTTTGAAGCGATCCATTGGATCTTGAACTTCTCTTCTCGAGTAACTATCAAAGTTAAACTTTGATATACCCAGTGTATCGAGATAACCATAAAGATTAAATCATACCCCTCTGCAAGTATATAAAGTGATCGACTTTAGTATACCTATATTATGCATAATACTTAATCATAAAAGTAAAGGTAAATACTCGAATAGATAAAATATTCCTTTATATAAAAAGTTGTTCTTCTCGGTCTTAGAATCAAGATTTTGATTTTACAACGAAATCTTATGATTTCAAATTCTATTTACTTCTCGATCTAGCCAAAATAATTGGCATCGATCATCGATAATAATTTAATTCTCTTCTCGAACCTATCAAGTTCTAACAAATGTTAAATAAAACGAAAATAATTGGCTAAAACATTTCTCAACATAATTCGATAATAAGCGAGGAATTATACATCTTTATCAATTCTAGCTTCTACGGATATGTATATCCAACAACAGTTATTCTACGAATGTATATATATTTACGAATCGGTAATTCATTTTGAATTATTAAACATGCACTAACTGCGAATAATCAACAATAAATCCTTGGGCGTGGTCTAATTAGCAATAATTAACCACTATAATAATTGAATGAATATAACTTCGAGGTTGAGTTAGGAACTTGCCTCTTCGGCGATTCTGACTACACAATAAACTTATACTGCTTTTGAAAGACCTATAACCAATAATATCGGTCTCATAATTAGCACAATAATTTATAACACATAACAACTTTGTAATTCTACGATCAAACTTCTCCTAGACACATTACCACATAGCCATCGATTGTTTATAACCTAGATAAACACTTATCAAGTCTAACTATTTTGATGCAGTTGGACTTGGTCCATTCTCGGTGATTACGGTCACCTTATCCAGACAATTAACACAATTATTGTCAATTAAACTTGGTCTCTAAGCTTCAATATTATTTTAGATAAATCAAATATCATTTATAATATTTTTGAAGCTTTTTAATAATTTATAAGCAATTATTATAATTTATAATAATTTTTCAAACATCGAATCATTTTAAATGATTTAATTATCAAATAATCTTATCATTATTAATATTTAATAATATAAAATATTAATAACATACTTGTCAAAATATTAAAGTTATTTTTAATAACTTAAAATATTTTAAATCATCAATATTCTACTTAAATGATTTTTAAAGTAATTAAAATCATTTTAAATCATCACCATTAATAATCAAATATTAATGAAATTATCATCAAAATATTAAAAGTCATTAATTATAACTTAAAATATTTTTAAATCATTTTTCTCATTTTTAAATGATTTTTAAATCAATAAAATCATTTTTAATTCATTTATTTAATATAATAATTAAATAAATCTAATATCATTAATATTAAATTATTAATGAAAATTCTCTAAAAATATTAAAAATTACATTTTATAATTCAAAATATTTTCTAACACTTTATTCTTATTTAAAATGATTTTTAATAATATTAAATCATTTTTCTCTAATTTATTTAATATACTAATTAAATAAACTAAATATTATTAATATTCAAATAATTATAAATATTAATGAAAAATATCTCAAATAGTCAAAAATTATTTTTCATAATTTAAAATAATTTTCAAAACCATTTTTAGTAATTTTTAGAATTTATTTATTATTTTTAATCATTTTCCGAAAAAATCAGAAAATAAAACTAATTAAACCGTCGCTATAGCCTATAGCGACACTTATCTGTCGTCAGGTGTTCTTGAGCTCAAGAACACTGTCAGACAGTGTTTCAAGGGTGCACGTTTAACCGACTTTTAATCTCGGTTTAAAATCGTTTCTGGGCAAAATTAAAGTTCAATATCGTAGTATACATGTAATACTACTACTACCAATTATCAATTTGGTCATACAACAACACATCAAAGAAATCTGGGCTTTGAAAAAGCATGTCGAACCTACGTGGGGTTTCCCCGAGAAACCCGAAACTTCGAAAGTCGAATTTCTAGCCTATTTTAAGTTAGATTCCGGTCATGTTTCTTGTGATCTAATTGTTCTAAGTTATAGTCATTTCGTCAAGGAACAATACCAAAACAACAACTGGGTCCAATAACATAACAATCACACTGTACTAAGCGGTCAAACTATAACAGAAAACTTCCTCAAAGACTTTCTGGAAATTTCCAAAAATACAAAAACAGTCTCGGATGGCTACTTTGACCATCCATGAAAACAAATCTATTTGTTGTTTATGACATCTAGAAGCATGGATCTATAGTACAACTAACAAGCTACAAACTTATTACCATAACATCAACAAACAACATCAAACCTGTCAGATCTATGCCTTAGAATATCTTGTCAGAATCTGTTTCATACATTCTGGGCTGCCCAGATTTTAGCCCAGTCAACGTTGGTCAACAGACTTTGACCGGGAATAAAATGCAATCTAGCTATTCAAACACTGTGATACCACTTCCAGATTGAAGACAACCTAACAAGCTACCAATCTAACACATAAAACATTACAAAACATGAACAGACAAAGATCAGTGGCGTCTGACATTTGCTTGTCAGACGACTTTGACTGTTCTTGAGCAGTTTTTGAAAACTTCATTTCTTACCCACTTTGATCCTATGGATCTATGATGGATCAACATAGATCATCTAAAAGCAACTTCTAACATGAATCTAAACACAAACACAATTATTTTCTTAGCATACAAGATCTAGGTTGAGTTTGGGTTTTACCTCCTCTTGTTCAATCTTTGATCCTAGCTCTTCTCCACTGATCTTGATGATCTAAAGGCTTGGTATGTGACTGAAACACTTAGGGATTTCGTAGGTTTAGGAGAGAGAAAGAGTGGGTTGGTGTTAGATAGTTAATGAGCTTATTTTGTGAACTTTCTCTCTTCTATTAAGATGCTCAAAAATATAATTAGTGTTCCCTAATTATATTAAAGGTTACTAATCACATTAAAGAATACTAATCACTTTAGAGCTTACTAATTAGGATTAGGGTTTCTTAATTAGGGTTTAGGATTCCCGAATTAAAAATTAGGGTTTCCTGGCTTTCGATTAGGGTTCCTAACTATGCGTTAGGGTTTCAAATCTTGAGATTAGAGTTTTCAATCCCTTATTAGGGTTTACCAATATTGTACCCTACCCGACCAATCATTAAACAACATTCTATACAGTACAAACACGTACTCATCAGTATAATTATTTAAATTATATTTTTAAACGAATCCCTATCCGGACTTAGGGTTAGGGTTTCTATTCTCCGTTAAGCATAACTCTACTCTAATTTCTCAGTCAATACACAAATTGAATACTTCTCGATACTCGTATCACAAATACACAGTACAATATTAACAGTCAATGTCAATATATATATATATATAATGTATTCATGAAATTTGGATTATTTGAAATCCCGGGTTATCACAGACAAACTACAATTTGACGGCGACGGGATACTGCTCCCCCGTACCAGATACTAGAACTGCTCCAGCTCCAGAACCTTCCATAGTTACAACTCCATCAAAATACATTTTCCATAATTAGTGTGTATCGTATTGATGGTGTTGCTGCATTAACATTACTCCTTCATTGGGGAAGTATGTTTCCAAGGGTTTGAAATCCCCTACAGGTGTGGCGGCCAGTTGATCCGCAATTCCTTTCCCTGTGATGGACTTTTGCGTCACTTAAACGATGTTAAATTGTTGTAGGATCAACTGCCATCTGGACAACCGGCAGTTCAATATGGGTTTACTGAACACGTACTTGAGAGGATCCACACAGGATATGAAATGGGTTGTGTGACCATGGAGGTAATGTTGTAACCTCATGGAAGCCCATCCTAAAGAACAATAAGTTTTCTCAATCAGAGTGTTCTTGTGTTCACTGCTGCTGAATCTTTTGTTGAGGTAGTAGATAGCTCGTTCCTGGCCTCTATCATTTTTTTATCCCAGCATGCAGCCCATGGCATTGTCATTAATGGACAGGTACATGAACATGGGAACATCATTCCTGGGTGGTACCAAAATAAGAACGTTAACCAGCTGCTCTTTGATTGTAAGGAAGGCTTTTTGACACTCATTGTTCCATTTCATAGAGGAGTTCTTCCTTAACAACTTGAAAATAGGCTCACAGGTTGCTGTGAGGTGGAAATAAACCTGTTAATGAAGTTAATCCTTCCCAAAAATCCCTTTATTTCCTTCTTTGTCTGAGGAATGGGCATTTCCGTGATGGCCTGAATTTTGGTGCGATCCAGCTCAATCCCTTTGTGGCTAACTAGGAATCCTAACAACTTGACTGATTTAATGCCAAAGGTGCACTTGGCTGGATTCAACTTCAAGTTGTACTTACGCAACCTGTTGAAGAGCTTTCTAAGATGGTCTAAGTGGTCTTCTTCCCTTCAGGATTTTTAAATGATGTCATCCACGTAGATCTCTATCTCTTTGTGTATTAAGTCATGAAAAAGAGCCATCATAGCTCGCTGGTAGGTTGCTCTGGCATTAATGAGGCCAAATGACAACCGTCTATAGCAAAAAGTTACCCAAGGCATGATGAATGCAGTTTTCTCACGATCCTCCTCAGCAAACATAATTTAATGATACCCCGCGACGTAATCAGCAAAGGAGTACATGTCATATTTGTAAGACCCTAAATTTTATGAATAAAGATTTAATTTTCTCAAAAATATTTTTTTTAATATTATGGTGTGGATTTGAGATAATTTTATAGTTGTGGGTAATATTTATAAATTTTGAAAAGTATGCAAGTTGTTGTATAATATTCGATTGGTCGGGGAATATTCTTTTTATCGGGGAATATCCGTACGACGATACAATCATTGGTGGACCCCACAACCGAATTAATGTCGGATTGAGAAAACGACAAAAATATCTTTTTATGAAAATAACGGCGGAAGTTTTACCGTTAAAACTGTTGAACTACTCGGTAGTAAAAGTAAATGTACGTCTGGCGTGGTTGCATAATAGCACACAAGATTGATTATTGATGCTTACGTGAGAATTCACTCGGTTTTGTTCAATTATTGCTTTCTGATGGCTATTGTATAGTATCTCACGTTATTTGATTCAATAATTGTCAATATTTTATATATTATTAAATCAATAATTGAGACGACAAAGTTATTAATATTATTATTTGCAATATTAACGATGTCTAGAAGTTACATCGATGAGAGGTTTGGTCACCTAATTGTGCTGCCAATAGGGAGAAATCCTTATTGAAAGCCCCTCTTTCACAGGAGCGACACAATCGATAAATAGTGTGAATTATAATAATGATGATGAATTTTATTTTATTATTATATTAAATGTAATAAAATGAAAACTTTTTATATAAAATGAATACTTTTATAAAGTTTTGTTTTATTTGATTATAAATAGAATATAATATATTTTATTATGCATAGTGTTTCAGATAGTAAAATCTTTTTATATAAAATGTAATACTTTTATAAAGTTATTTATTTTATTAGATTATAAATATAATATATTATATTTTATTATCCATAGTGTTTGCATAGTGCCTTCATAATGTTTGCATAGTAAAATCTTTTTATATAAAATAGAATACTTTTATAAAGTTATTTGTTTTATTAGATTTTAAATAATATATATATATATATATATATATATATTATAAATAGAATATATTATATTTTATTGCATAGTATCCTTTCCATTCTCCTATAAATAGGATGCTTAGTTAGAAATGAAAACACACCAGAAATTCAGAAAATTCTTCTTCTATAATATTGAGCGTATTTCTTTAGAGTTTTAAGAAGCTTTGAGCGTAGAAAATAGTGCAAGTTTTCTTCAAGTATATCCCCGCCCTACCCGTCGGAATATTCTTCTTTTTAAGGTGAGGGGTATTATTATTTCGTATTCATGAAGAGATTTATTTTCTTTCAATACTCGTAAGGGTTGTTATTCCATTCTTTATTATTCTGTTGGAATAACATATCATCTTGATCTATTGCATGCACAGTGAATTACATTGTTATTCCATTCTTTATTATTACATTGGAATAACATGTATGTGCGCCTATCGCGCATACGGTGAATTCATTTGTTATTCCATTCTTTATTATTACATTGGAACATCACATGCATGCATTATGTATGACCTAGTTCCATTCTTTATTATTTTGTTGGAACATCCTCTCTCGTGCGGATTACAAATGACTGGTTACATTCTTTATTATTACATTTGGAATATCCTCATGCATGCGGATTACGCGTAACTTTGGTTCCATTCTTTATTATTACATTAGAATAACTTTTGTACTATGTCGATTATCGTATGCATGATGAATGATCCTTTGTATTTATTCCTTATTAAAGCGTGGAAATGATGCGTCTACGCTGGATTCTGCGCGCAATGAGCGAAAATCCATTTGCGATTTCATATATTCTATTATACTCGGTTGGTTAAAGTTTTGGCTTCTATACTCCATGAAATTAGTAGAATATCCCGGATAATTTAAGCTTGATCCAAAGATCTTTTCATGGAAATATTCTTCTGAGCATTCTTGAATTTTACTCCACAAAGCAATATCATGTTGACAATTTGGACGTTATTGGTTCCTGGATAAATTAATTTGTAAATCATTAAAATTTATTCTTGAACTTGTTTTATTGAATTGTCATCATCCTCATGCTTATATTATGTTGAAAGTCATCTGTGGCCTATAGTGCATAGATGGACTTGGTATGATTATGACCAGGGATTATTCGGTAAAATCATGACCGTAATGTTACAAATGATGTGGAAAAAGTCCTCATTGGCCCGTAGTGCATTGATGGACAATTTTTGGTATGATTATGGCTATGGATTCTCTTTGGTGAAGGGTGAAAATATGAATTGTTTTATGGCATGATCATGACCATTGATGAAAACACGAATATCCTTGGCCCGTAATGCATAGATAATTTGTGGTTGTGATACTAATGAATATCCTTGGCCGTAGTGCAGGGATGATGTGGATTATTTATTGAGCTGAGTCTCAGCGATAAAAGTGATGAGAAACCTTTTAAATCATAGAAGATGGTAGATTTTATTCTCTACTTGACTCTTCTAATGGATTGCTTGTTCCGCTGTAGTTAAACTTGATGTTTATTATATTGTATCAGTTTAACAACATTGAAGCTAAACGATAATTTATTACGCATTATCTTAGTCATAATATTTCTTCTTTGGGGTAGTTGAGCTCACCCTTTTGCTTTCATTATTCTCTTGAGAAATGAAAAGCGTGCGAGGACTAGTCGAGAGCGGAGTGACGGTCCAGATGTTAGCATTAGTAGTCCTCACTATTCTATGAAATAGTATGAAAATAAATGTATTGAGGACTTATTTTGAGTTTGAATACTGTCTAGAAGATAATATTTGTATTAAAACTCATAGCCCATGTTGTATATTTAAGGTTGTATTTGTATTTTGTACCATGTATTTGGTGACTCAGAATAGGTGATGTATACCTATTTTGGGGGCGTCACAGTTTGTATCTGTGAGACCCCAAATTTTATGAATAAAGATTTAAATTCTTGAAATATTTTTTTTGAATATTATGGTGTGGATTTGATATAATATTATAGTTGTGGATAATATTTATAAATTATACAAAGTATGCAAGTTGTTGTATTATATTCGATTGGTCGGGGAATATTATTTTTTTGTGGGGGAATATTAAATGCGGCAAGACAATCATTAGTGGACCCCACAACGGAATTATTGTTTCGAATGAGAAAAAGCGATAAAAATATTTTTATGAAAATAACGGCTAAAGTTTTACTGTTAATCTTTGTTGAACTACCCGACGGTAAAAAAATGCGATGTCTGGCGTGGTTGTATAGTAGTTCACTGATGCGATTATTGATGCTTACGTGAGAAGTCACTCGGTTTTGTTCAATTATTGCTATAGTAATTCTTTGTATAGTATCTCACATTATTTGATTCAATTATTGTCGATATTTTATATATTATTAAATTAATAATTGAGACGACAAAGTTATTAATATTATTATTTGCAATATTAACGATGTCTAGAAGTTCTGTCAATGAGAGGTTTGGTCACCTAATTGCGTGCCAATATGGAGAAATCTTTATTGGAAAGCCCCCTCTTTTCTGGGAACGACCTCGTCGATTAATAGTGTGAATTATAATAATGATGATGAATTTTGTTTTATTATTATATTAAATGTAATAAAACAAAAAATATTTTATATAAAACTTAATACTTTTTATAAAGTTTTGTTTTATTTGATTATAAATAGAATATAATATATTTTATTATGCATAGTGTTTGCATAGTGCCTGCATAGTGTTTGTATAGTAAAATCTTTTTATATAAAAGCAGAATACTTTTATAAAGTTATTTATTTTATTAGATTATAAATACATTATATTATATTTTATTATCCATAGTGTTTGCATAGTGCCTTCATAATGTTTGCATAGTAAAATCTTTTTATATAAAATAGAATACTTTTATAAAGTTATTTGTTTTATTAGATTTTAAATAATATATATATATATATATATTATAAATAGAATATATTATATTTTATTGTATAGTATCCTTTCCATTCTCCTATAAATAGGATGCTTAGTTAGAATTGAAAACACACCAGAAATTCAGAGAATTATTCTTCTATAATCTTGAGCATATTTCTTTAAAGTTTTAAGAAGCTTTGAGCGTAGAAAATAGTGCAAGTTTTCTTCAAGTATATCCCCGCCCTACCCGTCGAAATACTCTTCTTTTTAAGGTGAGGGGTATTATTATTTCATATTCATGAAGAGATTTATTTTCTTTCAATACTCGTAAGGGTTGTTATTCCATTCTTTATTATTCTGTTGGAATAACATATCTGTGTGGTCTATCGCATGCCTGGTGAATTCTTTTGTTATTCCATTCTTTATTATTCTGTTGGAATAACATGTTTGTGCAGTCTATCGCATGCCTGGTGAATTATGTTGTTATTCCATTATTTATTATTACATTGGAACATCACATGCATGCGGATTACGCATGACTGGTTCCATTCTTTATTATTTTCTTTGGAACATCACATGCATGCGGATTCTGCGTGATCAGTTCCATTCTTTATTATTACATTGGAATATCACATGCGTGCGGATTCACGCATAACTTTGTTCCATTCTTTATTATTACATTGGAATAACTTTTGTCATGTCGATTATCGCATGCATGGTGAATGATCCTTTGTATTCATTCCTTATTAAATCTGCGGAAATGATGCATCTACGTGGATTCTGCATGGCGGTAAAATCTATTTGCGATTTCATATATTCTATTATACTCGGTTGGTTAAAGTTTTGGCTTCTATACTCCATGAAATTAGTAGAATATCCGGATATTTGCGCTTGATCTAGTATCTTTTCATGGAAATATTCTTCTGAGCATTCTTGAATTTTACTCCACAAAGCAGTATCATGTTGACAATTTGGATGTTATTGGTTCCTAGATAAATTAATTTGTAAATCTTTAAAAATTATTCTTGAACTTGTTTTATTGAATTGTCATCATCCTCATGTTTATATTATGTTGAAATCATATGTGGCCTGTAGTGCATAGATGGACTTGGTATGATTATGTCCAGGGATTATTCGGTATAATCATGACCGTAATGTTATAAATGATGTGGAAAAAGTTCTCATTGGCCCTGTAGTGCATTGATGGGCCGAGTTTTGGTATGATTATGGCTATGGATTCTCTTGACCAAGGGTGCAAAGATGAATTGTTTTATGGCATGATCATGACCATTGATGAAAACACGAATATCCTTGGCCGTGTGCATGGATAATTTGTGGTTTTGATCTTAATGAATATCCTTGGTGCGTAGTCTTGGGGATGATGTGGATTATTTGTTGAAATGAGTCTCAGCGATAAAAGTGATGAAAAACCTTTTAAATCATAGAAGATAGTAGATTTTATTCTCTACTTGACTCTTCTAATGGATTGCTTGTTCCGCTGTAGTTAAACTTGATGTTTATTATATTGTATCAGTTTAACATTTGTTGAAGAAAAAACGATAATTTATTCTGCATTATCTTAGTCATAATATTTCTTACTGGGGTAGTTGAGCTCACCCTTTTTCTTTCATTATTCTCTTCAGGAAATGAAAACGTAGCAGGGACTAGTTGGGGAATGGAGTGACGGTCCAGATGATAGCATTAGTAGTCCTCACTATTTTATGAAATAGTGTGAAAATAAATGTATTGAGGACTTATTTTGAGTTTGAATACTGTCTAGAAGATAATATTTGTATAAAAACTCACAGCTCCTGTTATATATTTAAGATTGTATTTGTATTCTGTACCATGTATTTGGCGACTCAGAATAGGTGATGTATACCTATTTTGGGGGCGTCACAGTTTGTATCTGTGAGACCCCAAATTTTATGAATAAAGATTTAAATTTCTCAAAATATTTTTTTTGAATATTATGGTGTGGATTTGATATAATATTATAGTTGTGGGTAATATTTATAAATTTTACAAAGTATGCAAGTTGTTGTATTATATTCGATTGGTCGGGGAATATTATTTTGTCGGAGAATATTAAATATGCAACTGCACAATCATTAGTAGACCACACAATGTAATTATTTGTCGAGAATGAAAAAACATGCGAAATAGTTTTATGAAAATAACGGTGGAAGATTTACCGTTATCTTTGTTGAACTACCCATTAGTAAAAGTAATGCGATGTCTGGCATTGGTTGCATAGTAGCACACCAGTATTGATTATTGATGCTTCGTGAGAAGTCACTCAATTTTGTTCAATTATTGCTACAGTTATTGTTGAATAGTATCTCATGTTATTTGTTTCAATTATTGTCGATATTTTATATATTATTAAATCAATAATTGAGATGATAAAGTTATTAATATTATTATTTGCAATATTAACGATGTCTAGAAGTTCTGCCAAGGAGAGGTTTGGTCACCTAATTGCGCGCCAATAGGGAGAAATCCTTATTGGAAAGCCCCCTCTTTCCTCGGAACAACCTGGTCGATTAATATTGTGAATTATAATAATGATAATAAATGTTATTAAAAATATTTAGAGCGTTCTTGAATTTTACTCCACAAAGCATTATCATGTTGACAATTTGGACGTTATTGGTTCCTAGATAAATTAATTTGTAAATCTTTAAAATTTATTCTTGAACTTGTTTTATTGAATTGTCATCATCCTCATGTTTATATTATGTTGAAAGTCATATGTGGCCTGTAGTGCATAGATGGACTTGGTATGATTATGTCCAGGGATTATTCGGTATAATCATGACCGTAATGTTACAAATGATGTGGAAAAAGTCCTCATTGGCCCATAGTGCATTGATGGACAGTTTTTGGTATGATTATGGCTATGGATTCTCTTCGGCCAAGGGTGCAAAGATGAATTATTTTATGGCATGATCATGACCATTGATGAATACACAAATATCCTTGGCCCGTAGTGCATGGATAATTTGTGGTCGTGATACTAATGAATATCATTGGCCGTAGTGCAGGGATGATGTGGATTAATTATTAAGCTGAGTCTCAGCGATAAAAGTAATGAAAAACCTTTTTAAATCATAAAAGATAGTAGATTTTATTCTCTACTTGACTCTTTTAATGGATTGCTTATTTCGCTGCAGTTAAACTTGATGTTTGTTATATTTTATCAGTTTAACATTGTTGAAGGCTAACGATAATTTTTCTACATTATCATAGTCATAATATTTCTTACTGGGCTAGTTGAGCTCACCCTTTTGCTTTCATTGTTCTCTTCAGGAAATGAGAACGTAGCAGGGACTTATTGGGGAACGGAGTGACGTTCCAGATGATAGCATTAGTAGTCCTCACTATTCTATAAAATAGTGTGATAATGATTGTAATGAGGACTTATTCTGAGAGTGGATATTGTCTAGAAGATAATATTTGTTTTAAAACTCACAGCTCTTGTTGTATATTTAAGATTGTATTTGTATTCTGTACCATGTATTTGGCGACTCGGAATAGGTGATGTATACCTATTTTGGGCGCATCACAATTGGTATCAAAGCTTAGGGATATGATCCCTGGCTGAGATATGAGACAAGAACTAAAAGGGGAGAGACGGGGAATTCCTTCGCTAGTATGACCTACCTAAGTTTATTTGGTATTTAATTGGTCGGTCAGAGTATAGGGATAATATGTGATATGTTAATTAACCCTTGTTTTGTGACAGTGTTTGAAAATGGCATCTGAAAATGTTGAGATCAGCAATGAAGCACATGAGACCGTTGAGTCACCAACGATCAATACCCCAGATAATGTGCAACAGGAAGACAATAATCCTCAGGTAAATAATAACACCGATCAAATGATGAACGATGGGATGTTCAGAGGCTTTATGAAATTCATGCAACATCGGGTAAGAGAGACTCTTGTTCAAAATATAGGTGGAAATAATGGCAACCCACGGTTGGTCACCGCTAAGCAATTCAAGGAGCTGGGACCACCGGAGTTTTTAGGAAAGCCAAAACCACTTAAGGCGGAGACGTGGTTAAAGTAGATCACCAAGATATTTGATGTCTTGGGATGCTCCGAGGAGAAAAAGGTTCCCTTTGCCACCTTTATGTTGTGTGAAGAGGTAGATTACTGGTGGGAATATGTAAAACGTACCCAGCCTGACGCACTCAAAATGTCTTGGGAGAAGTTCCATGAATTGTTTAATGACAAGTACTTTCCTGAAAGTATTCATCACATGAAGGAGGTGGAATTCATCAAGCTGGAGCAAAACAATATGGCCAAGTGTCAAAGATCTGAAGCCAAGTTTCTTTGAGTTGTCGGTTTAAATCCCATTTGGTTGATAATGAGGAGAGAATGACGTGAATGTTTCTAAGAGGTTTGAAACCAGAGATACGTCGATATCTTATCTCTTATAAACTATGTTTGTATTCGAGATGTTGTTAATAAGGCTCGATTATTGGGCGCGATATTGAGTTAACTTGAACCAAAAGAAGCGGTACGTGAAAATGATAATACCGGTGATAGCGATCATCGAAGCGGTGACAACAAGCATGGAGGAATCAACATGCGAAGAATGGTAACCAC
The DNA here is from genome assembly GCA_020205615.1 of Panax quinquefolius. Taxonomy (NCBI): domain Eukaryota; kingdom Viridiplantae; phylum Streptophyta; class Magnoliopsida; order Apiales; family Araliaceae; genus Panax; species Panax quinquefolius. Next base: position 357,249 of record JAINUW010000663.1, on the reverse strand, counting down.
TTGGTGGTAATCATGGCGAAGATAATAGAAGTGGAAATTTCAAGAAGAGAGAGGTTAAATAATGATGGAAAGGCAATGACATCGGCACCGTTTCAAAGGAAGAAGAACGACCACCGGTCGTATGTTTCAAATCTTGAGACGAGGGTGACACATCCGTCCAAAGCGTGTCTGCAAAGACAATCAAAGCGTGTTTCAATTGCGGAAGAGAAGGTCACTGGCTCGATTTTTTGTCGTGTAGTGAAGTCAAGTCTAAATTTGGGATAGTGATGCCAAAGGATGTCCCAGACAAGTCAAAATCAGTTGTTTAAGAGAGAACATTTTTTTTATGATGAGGAACTTGAATAAAGTTATCACAGGTAAGTTAATCATAAATTCTTGCAAAGTCTATACCTTATTCGATACCAGTTCTACCCACTCAAATATTTCACCTAGTTGTGTTCAACATTTGAACTTGGCTCTTGAGAAATTAGACTTCGACTTATCTGTTAAAACTCTGTTAGGAGAAACCTTCGTTACATCCACTATTTATAAATCTTGTTTAATTCAAATTGACACTTTCACGTTACCTGTCGATCTTATCTCATTGAAAATACTTGTCTTTGATGTAATTTTTTTAGAAATCGATTGGTTAACTACTCATCATGCTTTTCGTAAGGTTGTTAGCTTTCATATTCCTAACCAACCTGTTATGCAAATTCAAGCAACCAAACCACTAAAGTTAATCACTGTTATATCAAGCCATAAGTAAAGAGCCCCGATACTTTAGTTGTTGACTTCCTTGTGTGGAATGCACCGAAGCCAGACTTTTTGTACGCGACATCGTGAATGAAGATGGCAAGTTGATAGGTATTGATGTGATGTACTATCCAAGTCTTGGATGAGAGTCACAGTTTTGAATGATATTTCTATTATTAATAAATTTCCTGATGTATTCTTGAAGACTTCTTAGCCTACCCCTAGAGCGTGAAATCGAATTTTGTATTTACCCAAGTACAAAACCCATTTCTTCAACCCTTAAATATTTCTTCAACGTACCAAAACAAACGTATAATGCGCCAAAGAAGTTGGCTCAAGCTGTTGAAGATTACGATTATACCATTCATATCATCGTGGAAGAAGCGAGCGTAGTGGTAGCGTTTGAGTAGAAGATCGTATGTCGTTCTGAGTGCGATGTTGTTAACATAAAGACCCATTTCGTATAACTTACAAATGATGAAGATAGAGTTAAAGACTCTAGGGACCCACGTGAAGATAATGAATATACGATTAGAATCAACTTTAATCGATAAAGGTAAAACCGCTCAAGCTACATACTCAGAGCTGATTAATGTGAAGAAGAAGGTTAAAGAGGGCGTTATTCTAGAAGCAAGAATCGATGAAGAGAGGAAATCTCAACTCTTGACTTTATTGGCCCATTTTAAATCCTCGATCGAGTAGGAACTGTGTCCTATAGACTCATTTTACCGCCAAGTATGTCGCGTGTACATAACGTTTTTCACGTATCGATGTTACGTAAATATGTGAATGACCCGAACCACGTTATTAAATTAGAACTAGATGAGATAGCAGAAGATTTAACGTATGAGGAGATACATGTTAAAATCTTGGATAAGAAGGATCGTATTCAACACTCAAAGGTTATACCTCAAGAGTTAGAATCTGAAATGAAGTCAAGGTATCCTCATCATACCAGGTACGTACGTAAATTTTGAGGGCGAAATTCCATAAGGGGGGGAGATTGTGAGACCCCAAATTTTATGAATAAAGATTTAAATTTCTCGAAATATTTTTTTTGAATATTATGGTGTGGATTTGATATAATGTTATAATTGTGGGTAATATTTATAAATTTTACAAAGTATGCAAGTTGTTGTATTATATTCGATTGGTCGGGGAATATTATTTTTGTCGGGGAATATTCATATGATGGCACAATCATTGGTGGACCCCACAACAGAATTACTGTCGGAATGAGAAAATGACATAAATATTTTTATGAAAATAACGGCGGAAGTTATACCGTTAATACTATTGAACTACCCGGTAGTAAAAGTACAGTAATACGCGTGGTTGCATAGTAGCACACGGTATTGATTATTGATGCTTACGTGAGAAGTCACTCCGTTTTGTTCAATTATTGTTACAGTAATTGTTGCATAGTATCTCACGTTATTTGATTCAATTATTGTCGATATTTTATATATTATTAAATCAATAATTGAGATGACAAAGTTATTAATATTATTATTTGCAATATTAACGATGTCTAGAAGCTCTGTCAAGGAGAGGTTTGGTCACCTAATTGTGCACCAATAGGGAAAAATCCTTATTGGAAAGCCCCCTCTTTCCTGGGAACGACCTGGTCGATTAATATTGCGAATTATAATAATGATGATAAATGTTGTTAAAAATATTGAGAGGATTTTTATGAAGTAGTTGTTGTAAATTTGCTTATTATTTGGATCCCTACTTACCCATTTTTCAAAGTAATCGATAGAAAGTTATTTAGTATATTAAAGGTAGGGCCACATGTGGGGGCCATATGTGGGGCCCACATGTGGGAAGAAAATTGAAGGTGGGAGAAATGTGTTATACGGTGGGATGAAAATAAAGGAAGAAAAGGGGGTGGGGAATAGATGACTTGTAAGGAAGGGAATTTATATATATGTGATGTATGTGTATATATAATATGATGTGTGTGTGAGTGGAAAGTGGTGGGTGAAAGTGATGGGTGTAGAGTGAAATTGATGTATGTGTGTATGATGAAAATGGGGTGGGGGAAGGAGCCGTATTAAGGAGGAAATGTATATATATAATGTGTGTGTTGGATGTATATATATATATATATATATATATATATATATAATGTTGAGTGAGTGGAATAATATGGAGATGTTTGTATGATGATAGTAATGTGTGAGTGTATGAAAGTGATGGGTATGAGTGGGTTGCATTGAAAAATCAGTCTGTGTTTTTTCTTAATACATCTGTGAATCCCAAATTAATTCGCCCGTGAAAAATCACTGTTGCATCTGTGATTTTTCATAACAGTGCCCCCTCCAATCTCCTATAAATTGGATGCTCAGTTAGAATTAAAAATCACACCAGAAGTTCAGTGAATTCTCTTCTATAATCTTGAGCGTATTTCTTGAGAGTTTTAAGAAGCTTTGAGCATAGTGCAAGTTTTCTTCAATAAAATCCTCGCCCTACCAGTCAGAATACTTTGTTTCTGCGAGGTTTGAAACTCGAAATACGTCAATATCTCATTTTTCACAAACTTTATTTATATTCAGATATTGTGAATAGGGCTCGATTATTGGAGCGCGATAATGAGTCAACCTGACCAAAAGGAAGCGACCAACATACGATAATAATCGTCTGCTAAGTGGCAACTGACCATCGAAACAATGATAACCATCGTGGGGAAATTATCATGCGAGAATGGTAACCACTTGGTGGTAATCATGGCGAAGATAATAAAGTGGAAATTTCAAGAAGAGAAGGTTCAATAATGATGGAAAGACAAAGCATCCACGATACAGTTTCAAAGGAAGAAGAACGACCACCGGTCGTATGTTTCAAATGCGACGACGAGGGACACATCCGTCAAAGCATGTGACTGTGACAATCCAAAGCGTGTTTCAATTGCGGAAGAGAAGGCCACCTAGCTCAATTTTATCGTGTAGTAAAGTAAAGTCCAGCTGAGATAGTGATGCCAAAGGATGTCTCAGACAAGTTAAAGTCGGTAGTTTAAGTGAGAGCGTTTGTCGAGAAACTCAAATGAAGTTGTCACGGGTAAGTTAATCATAAATTCTTGCGAAGTCTATACTTTATTAGATACCGGTTCTACCCATTCATTTATCTCTCTTGCTTGCGTTCAATGTTTAAATTTGACTCTTGAAAAATTAGACTTTGACTTATCTGTTGAAACTCCGTTAGGAGAAACCTTCGTTACCTCCACAGTTTATAAATCTAGTTTGATTCATATTGATACCCTCACGTTACCTATCGATCTTATCTCTTTGAAAATACTTGCCCTTGATGTGATTTTAGGAATCGATTGGTTAACTACTCATCGTGCTAAAATTGATTATTTTAATAAGGTTTTTAGCTTTTATATTCCTAACCAACCGGTTATCCGAATTCAAGCAACCAAACCAATAAAGTCAATCATTATCATATCAAGCCATAAGTAAAGAGCCCCGAACCTTTCGTTGGTGACTTCCTTGCGTCGAATGCACCTAAGTCAAACTTTCCATAGGGACGTCGTGAATAACAGTGGCAAGTTGATAGGTATCAATGTGACGTGCTATCCAAGTCTTGGATGAGGGTCACAGTTTTGAATGATATTTCTATCGTTAATAAATTTCTTGACATATTCCTGAAGACTTCTTGGCCTACCCCAGAGCGTGAAATCGAATTTTGTATTGACCCCAGTACAAAACACATTTCTAAAAACCCTTAAATATTTCTTCAACTAAAATGAATGTAACATGCGCCAATGACGTTGGCTCGAGCTATTGAAGATTATGATAATACCATTCAATACCATCGTAGAAAAGCGAATGTGGTAGCTGATGCGTTGAGTAAAAGATTGTATGCGTTTATGAGTGCGAATATACGAACCTACGTGAAGATAACGAATATATGATTAGAACCGACTTTATTCGATAATGTTAAAGCTGCTAAAGCTACAGACCCGGAGCTGATGAATACGAAGAAGAAGGTTCAAGAGGGCGTTATTTTAAAAGCAAGAGTTTCTAATGAGAGGAAATCTCAACCCTCGATTTAATTGGCCCATTTTGAAATCCTCGATCGAGTAAGAACTGTGGTCTATAGACTCGCTTTACCGCCAAGTATGTCACGTGTTCGTAACATTTTTCACGTATCGATGTTACGTAAATATGTGGACGACCCGAACCACATTATTGATTTAGAACCGGATGAGATAGCAGAATATTAAACGAATGAGGAAATATCTGTTAAAATCTTGGATTAGAAGAAATATATTCTACGCTCAAAGGTTATACCTCAAGAGTTAGAATCAAACGAGGTATCCTCACCTGTTCGGCATACCAGGTACGTAGGTAAATTTTAAGGGCGAAATTTCATAAGTACGGGAGATTGTAAGACCCCAAATTTTATGAATAAAGATTTAATTTTCTCAAAATATTTTTTTTAATATTATGGTGTGGATTTGAGATAATGTTATAGTTGTGGGTAATATTTATAAATTTTGAAAAGTATACAAGTTGTTGTATAATATTCGATTCGTCGGGGAATATTATTTTTGTCGGGGAATATTCATACGACGGTACAATCATTGGTGGACCCCACAACAAAATTATTATCGGATTGAGAAAATGACAAAAATATCTTTTTATGAAAATAACGGCGGAAGTTTTACCATTAAAACTGTTGAACTACTTTCGTAGTAGTAAAAATACGATGTCTGGCGTGGTTGCATAGTAGCACACGGTATTGATTATTGATGCTTACGTGAGAAGTCACTCAGTTTTGTTCAATTATTGCTACAGTAATTGCTGTATAGTATCTCATGTTATTTAATTCAATTATTGTCAATATTTTATATATTATTAAATCAATAATTGAGATGACAAAGTTATTAATATTATTATTTGCAATATTAACGATGTCTAGAAGTTATGTCAATGAGAGGTTTGGTCACCTAATATCGCGCCAATAGGGAGAAATCCTTATTGGAAAGCCCCCTCTTTCCTGGGAACGACCTGGTTGATTAATAGTGTGAATTATAATAATTATGATGAATTTTATTTTATTATTATATTAAATGTAATAAAAGCGAGAAAACTTTTTATATATAAAATGAATACTTTTTATAAAGTTTTGTTTTATTTGATTATAAATATAATATAATATATTTTATTATGCATAGTGTTTGCATAGTGCCTGCATAGTATTTGCATAGTAAAATCCTTTTATATAAAACAGAATACATTTATTAAGTTATTTATTTTATTAGATTATAAATAGAATATATTATATTTTATTATGCATAGTGTTTTGCATAGTGCTGCATAGTGTTTGTATAGTAAAATCTTTTTATATAAAATAGAATACTTTTATAAAGTTATTTATTTTATTATATTTGAAATAATATATATATATATATATATATATATATTATATTTTATTACATAGTATCCTTTCCATTCTCTTATAAATAGGATGCTTAGTTAGAATTGAAAACACACCAGAAATTCAGAGAATTCTTCTTTTATAATCTTGAGCGTGTTTCTTTAGAGTTTTAAAAAGCTTTGAGCGTAGAAAATAGTGCAAGTTTTCTTCAAGTATATCCCCGCCCTACCCGTCGAAATACTCTTCTATTTAAGGTAAGGGGTATTATTCTTTCGTATTCATGAAGAGAGTTATTTTCTTTCAATACTCGTAAGGGTTGTTATTCCATTCTTTATTATTACATTGGAATAACTTTGTCTGCATGCGATCTATCGCATGCACGGTGAATTACATTGTTATTCCATTCTTTATTATTCTATTGGAATAACTTTTCTGCGTGTGGTCTATCGCATGCACGGTGAATTACATTTGTTATTCCATTCTTTATTATTACATTGGAATAACTTTTATGCATGCGATCTATCGCATGCTAGTGAATTACATTGTTATTCCATTCTTTATTATTACATTTGGAACATCACATGCATGAGGATTACGCGTGACTGGTTCCATTCTTTATTATTACATTGGAACATCACATGCATGCGGATTACGCGTGACTTCGTTCCATTCTTTATTATTCTGTTGGAACATCACATGCATGCGGATTACGCATGACCTGGTTCCATTTTTTATTATTATGTTAGAATATCCTGTCTGTGCGGATTACGCATAACCTAGATCCATTCTATATTATTTTGTTGGAATAACCTGTCTATGTGGATTATCGCATGCATGGTGAATGATCCTTTGAATTCATTCCTTATTAAACTGTGGAAATGATCTGTCTACGAAAATCCGTTTGTAGTTTCATATATTCTATTATACTCAGTTGGTTAAAGTTTTGTCTTCTATACTCCATGAAATTAGTAGAATATCCTGGATATTTGTGCTTCATCCAGTATCTTTTCATGGAAATATTCTTCTGAGCATTCTTGAATTTTACTCCACAAAGCAATATCATGTTGACAATTTGGACGTTATTGGTTCCTGGATAAATTAATTTGTAAATCTTTAAAATTTATTCTTGAACTTGTTTTATTGAATTGTCATCATCCTCATGCTTATATTATGTTGAAAGTCATCTGTGGCCTGTAGTGCATAGATGGACTTGGTATGATTATGACCAGGGATTATTCGGTAAAATCATGACCACAATGTTACAAATGATGTGGAAAAAGTCCTCATTGGCCCGTAGTGCATTGATGGACAGTTTTTGGTATGATTATAGCTATGGATTCTCTTCGGTCAAGGGTACAAAGATGAATTGTTTTATGGCATGATCATGACCATTGATGAAAACACGAATATCCTTGGCCCGTAGTGCATAGATAATTTGTGGTTGTGATACTAATGAATATCCTTAGCCGTAGTGCAGGGATGATGTGGATTATTTATTGAGCTGAGTCTCAGCGATAAAAGTGATGAAAAACCTTTTAAATCATAGAAGATAGTAGATTTTATTCTCTACTTGACTCTTCTAATGGATTGCTTGTTCATTGCAGATTAAACTTGATGTTTGTTATATTGTATCAGTTTAACACTGTTGAAGGCTAATGATAATTTATTTTGCATTATCTTAGTCATAATATTTCTTACTGGGCTAGTTGAGCTCACCCTTTTGCTTTCATTGTTCTCTTGAATAAATGAGAACGTAGCAGGGACTAGTCAGGGAACGGAGTGACGGTCCAGATGATAGCATTAGTAGTCCTCACTATTCTATGAAATAGTGTGAAAATAAATATATTGAGGACTTATTTTGAGTTTGAATACTGTCTAGAAGATAATATTTGTATTAAAACTCACAGCTCATGTTGTATATTTAAGGTTGTATTTGTTTTCTGTACCATGTATTTAGCAACTCTGAATAGGTGATGTATACCTATTTTGGGGGCGTCACAATATTGAGAAGTATTGTCAATAAGAATGTAGATAAATGGCACGGGAAAGCTATCCTTAAGGCAAGCTTGATTTAGATCTCGGTAATCCATGCAAACTCGCACCTTTCCTCCCGGTTTAGGCACGTGGACAATGTTGGATAGCAATTCAGGATATGTGGACACCATGATGATGCCAGCTTGAAATTGTTTCTCAATTTCTTCTTTAACCTTTTAACGCCACCGAGGTTTTAATCGCCTGAGCTTCTGCCTGACTGGCTTAAATCCCTCTTTAATGGGAAGGTGATGGATGACGATGTCCGTGGACAAACCAACCATGTCTTTGTGAGACCATGCAAACACATCCTGAATTGGGTTAATAGTGTAACCATGTCATTCCTTTAGTTTGGAGTGAGGTCTGTACCAATCTGGATCAACCTAGGGCTTTCTAAGGTTCCGAGATTGAATGAAGTAGTTTGATTAAGATTTGGTTTAGGTTTGTCTTCAACCCATTGCTTGATCTTCTGAGGTATCTCAATGTCCTCTTGTATACCCATCAAGTTTGAGTCCAACTTTTCATCAAAGTTATAGTCTTTGTGGAGAAAAGGCACCTCATCAGCAAGTACACGCACATCTAAATTCAGAGTCCTGAAACAAAATATGCTTTCACTTAATATATGAAAATGTTAAATCATACAAAGTGTTAGCAAGTACTGACAAAACAACTACTAATACTGTACAGAAAAGTAAGCAATTAAAGTTATCTACAGGGTAGAGGGGTTTCTTCCCTTTTTACCCTTGGTGACAAATGCAAGGAGTGCTGCTCCAATTATCAAGGGTGAAGTCCTGGTGGATGGTAGTAATGAAGGGACTATCATCGTCCTCCGTCTCCCGAATGATGACCATAATGTCGGGACAATCATCACCTGGAGTGTATCTATTTGTGTGCTCATCATGTAAAAGGATGTGTAGATGAGAAAAACTCCCGGCGATGTCTTGTTTACGTTTCTGTTCCCTCTCATCCACTTTGGGATCAGGAATCAGGACCTCTTTTTCTCTAACCATTATCGGTTAGGAAAATATCATAGCCATAATATGGGCTGAAACCTTTACCAGAGATTGTATAGGCTTAGGATTTGTAGCTGGAGATAATCGCCCTATGGCTGAAGATGAAGGAATTTATTTGTGCTTGTGAGGATTCCTGTGACTAGAGCTAGAAGAATAGCCTAATCCAGTTGTCCCTATTTGACTGGGAACTTGAATTGGGTGCTTAATACCCTGATGATCTTTAACCAACCATTGTCTAGGTTAATGACCTAATGACATCGTCTCTTGAGTGGCCGACATTACCTCGGCAAAAATCTTTAGTGTGAGAGGTGGCACCCCAATGGGATGATAATGAGTGTTGCCCACCTCCAGGGTATGGAAACTGACCAACTCAACTTTTAAATTGAAGCTGATGAGTTGTATGTCACCTTGTTCAGGACATTCTGGCTCAACATTAATAGTGATTAGGCTATTATTGATAATGTACTTGAGTTCCTGGTAAAGGGTGGAAGGGGAGGCTCCAGCCATATGAATCTACGGTCTTCCCAACAACAGATTGTATCTTGCAGCTATTCTGAGCTCGTGAAAGGATACACTGAATGTATGTGGACCAATCTCCACTGGTAGTTCAATTTCTCCAATGGCATTTCGTCGGGACCCATTAAAAGCTTTGATAATCGTATGACTGCTTTTGATCTGCTTGGGGTTGATATTCATCTTCTCCAAGGTAGCGTAAGGATAGATATTCAGAGATGAACCTCCATCTATCAAGACTCCTCCCACCATGTATCTGGAGGACAAAACCGCTATGTGCAACAGCTTGCAATGACCAGTCCCTTCAGCGAGTATGTCGTCATCAATGAAAGATATCACATTGTTATTAAAAATGTGATCAACCAGATGTTGTAATTTTTCCACATCCACTGATTTCGGTAAATGGGCTTCTTCTAAGACCCTTAGCAAGATCTTTTGATGATCTTTGGAAGAGAAAACCAAGTTCAATATAGAAGTTTGTTATGGAGCTTCTCTCAAGCTTAAAACCACCTTGGCTTCGTTATAGCCCATGGAATGGAGGAACTCTTCAATTTTCTCCATGGGAACTTTCCCATTTGATTTGATGGTAGGTTTCATCACCCGATGGGGAAGATACAATGGATTCTCCTTCGATCTTTTGCGGATTATGTGTGATATAGATCCTTGACACGCCGTAATTCTATGGGACTTTTTTCAAGCTGACAACAGGATACTATGGCCTAGATGGCAAGAGAATTGGCTCTGGTGCATCCACTTTCAAAGGTTTGTCAGCACCTTTGAGTTGAATTGCTTTTATTGTGAGTGGTCTGGTAGCCAAATCATCCTCAATGGATATAACTGCTACGCCGTCCTTCCATTTTGTAGGACATGTGTTCCCACTCTCGAGTAACAAAGTGTCATTATCTGCCATTTGCAGGACACCGCTGTCAATTAAGTTCTAAATTAAATGGCGGAGTGTCCATCATTCTTTTGTGTTGTGATCGCGAGAATGGGAGTGGTACTGGCATACTCCATTGGAATTGAACCATCTGGAACGGGGATTGATTGAAGGCAGAAGGGATGTAATTCTTCCTTCATTGATCAGCATCTAAAATATCTCCTCCATAGGTTGGCCAAGGTATGTAAATTCCCTCTTATTGGCAAAATCCCGACGGGCTTTGGCACTTGCTCTTTTCGTAACTTTATTGTCCAGTGTTTCACTTTCTGAAGGCGGTGATGGACTATTTATAACAAAATGAAGGAGACTAGCATGCTCCTGACTGACTAATTGGTGTGTGACTTGGTGTTGATGGATCACCAGTTCTGCCAATTGGTCTACTTGCTTGCAAAGAGCCTTAATATTTCATTCCATCATAAACTAGAACTGTGCATAATCCCATTTGTCAGCACCATCCTTACTGGTTTTGGAAGATTTAACAATGTAATTAGAACTTTGTCCATTGCTCCAATTAATCATATTAACCTCTTCTTCTTTATGTCGAGTAAGAGGGTTCTCTTGCACATGAGGTTGGTCGGGTTTAGTCACCACAATCTCCCCGTTGTCGATTAAATCCTGGATCTTGTGTTTCAAGGCCCAACAATCCTGAGTATCATGTCCTGGTGCCTCGGCATGATAAGTACATTTCTGTGTAGCATTGTAACCCTTCCCATTCAGGTTAGCTGGTGGAAGAAGATGTGTAATTTTCTTCTAAGTAGTTAGAAGATTGAGAACATTCTTGAGCGAATCCCCTAGGGGTATGAATACTTGATTGCGTCGGACTTCTCCACCCTTTGGCAATGTGGGGTTGGAAGACTATGCTGGAAAAAGGGAGTAGTTTCTCCTTTGGACATGCATGTTCTGACTGCCTTTCTAACCTTGTAGTATCAAGGAAACATCCTCCTCTTTCTTTTTATTGACCCTCCGGGGGTTGTTTTCATAAGTTCCGGACTAGATGTGCTCAGCAACAGCTTTTACGGTGGGTACGTCTTGAATTTTTCCTAACTTCAATCCCATCTCTCCATGTTTGATCATTTTAAAAATGGCTTGCCAATGCCAGCTAAGACTCTCTCATAGAAAGGAGCTTCTTGTATGTCTATGAAAGTCATCACCATTTCTGATTATGTCATAGCAGGAATAACATGAGCAGCAAGGCGCCTCCACCTTTGAGCATACTCTCGGAAAGACTCATTAGACTGTTTCTTGACTTTTTTAATTTACTCTTGGTCGGAGCCATCGAGGCCCCGGAAGTTGTACTGACTGAGGAAGGCATGAGCTAACTCTTCCCAGCTATGTATTTTAGAATTGTCTAATCTGGTATACCATGATCGGGCTTCTACAGTTAGACCCTTTTGGAACAGTTGAATTTTGAACTTTTCATCCTCGGCATAAGATCCGAGTTCTCCTACGAATACTTTCAAGTGTGTGTAAGGATCTCCTAACCAATCATACTTTTCAAAGTCAAGAGTCTTGAAATTCTCTGTATATTGAACACCAGGGAATATATAATGATCAGCATAGGAAACACTCCCATGTGCTCCAATCCCTTTTATAGACCGAATGGTCTTTTCCATTTGAAGGACCTTTTTCTTGATATCACCGGTGTCTAGATCTTCTTTGTGATGGGTGCTTTCAGGAATTTTGTTGGTTTTATCCAACTGAAGTTCCAGAATTATTTTATCCGAACCTTATGTTCCTCCATGTGTAGAGGATTCTGTATGCACGGGTATTCGTGAACCCTGAGTAGACTGGTGTAGTTCTTTAAGCAGAACAGCCAAGTTTGTAATTTGTTTGCTTAAACCGTCAAACTCTTCTCGAGAGATAGGAGTAGGATTAGATTGGTCAGATGAAGACATAATTGGTTGTAGGCTTGTGGCCTTTTTGGACTTTGAACGGGTAACAGGCCCAATTGTTTCCCTACAAAAACTTATGTAGCTTAGTCTTAGGGAATGTATAAAATGTTTACATGCTATCATAATGTGTCCATTTTAGGAATATTATCCTATAAAACGGGTGTCATTTGATAGCATGTCACGCCTTAATATGCATGTACACATATTCTTCATATTTTCCATTACATAGAGATTGACATGGAATAAAATTACAAGTAATTGAAAATGGAAAGTATGAATAGACTTTCCTCCACGTTTAGTTTATCAAAGGCCGACCTATCTTAGGTTACTCTAGCGGCTTTTTGGCATGAAGGTTCCAAGATCAACGCAATTTACTTGACGAAAAGTTAATCCGGTCTTTCAACTAAAGCGAATCTGGGTGGTGCCTTTCCTGAGCCTCGTTGGAATTAGTCTCCCTACGAGTCCAGTAATCAAACACCGATAGGATATCCTCCTGGTGGAGGAATCGCACAACATACATTCACATGCAACGTGTCTCACTGTTTATGAAAATGATGACATGTGCAAAGCACTAATATCACAGATAGATATATTACAGTGCAATAAGTAAAAATAATTCGTACACATTCATCAAAAATGTAACATCCAGACACAAGCATATAACAGTTTTGAAAAGCTTGTAGTAGCAGCTTAAGTCCTCTTCTGGAGTCCCCATCAGAGTCGCCACCTGTCGACGTCGGGATTTTTACTGTCCCTCTTCTGTTCTTGTCTTTTAATGTTCTCATGTTAGGTGAGATTTGTTTGAAAAAACAAGTTGTGAAAAGGTCTGACATTTATATGTCGACGATTTGACTGTAAGAGTCGCCAGTTGGTGTTTTTAAATGGTTGCACCAACGCAACCGAGAAAAGGTTTGCACATTGACCCAGTGATGTGATACTGCTAAACGGGTCTGTGAAACCGAGATTCATTAGGGTCCGGGGACTTGTTTATGCAGAGGGAAGGTGTTAGGCACCCCCCCCCCCCCCCGACATCCGTGTTACCACGTTGACTGCCACTTTTCAATTAAACTGTTATATGAATGTGTGTGTGTGTGTGGGTCAATGTGCAATTTATTTGGAATTAGTGTTATGCCTCGTTCGCACCTATATACACATGGTTTTAATTTGTATAAAAATTTAATTTTAAACAAGATATAGCAATGAGGTTTTTTAATAGAGGTTTTTCAAACCCTGTTCTCAATAGTAATTGAGGCCTTTGATACTTTCATTTTATTAAATGTTCGGCTTAATTGCTTTTATTTTTGAGATGCGAAGCATCTTCGAGAAAATAATATACAAAACAGTTCCGAACTCCTCATGGGCATGAAAGTCATCTAAGGAAATTCAAACACCGTGAATAATTTACAAGCTGCTTACAGCTGAAAATGTCCATCACGGGAACCGAATCTAGATTCAGTAGACTGAATCAATGATCACGTGATTCCTAGGCTCACATAATGTCGGAATTTATAGGAAAGCAGTAAGTAGTTATATATATAACAGCTGTAAATATATATATATATATATATATATATATATATATAAACATGATCAACCACCATGAAGCACCTCCACGGGGGATTGGAAATATAAATATATAAAAGCGGTAAATATATATAGAGAGAGACATGATCAACCACCATGAAGCACCTCCATGGGGGATCAAAAATGTAAATAAAGCAATAAAGAAGATCAACCGCCATGAAGTAAACTCCAGGCGGGACGAAATGTAAATAAAGCAGTAAAAACAATCAACCACCACGAAGTAAACTCCAAGCGGGACGGAATGTAAATAAAGCAATAAAAGGCCACGAAGTAAACTCCAGGCCTGACAGAAATGTAAATATATATATATAAGTGGTAAACACACACATGATATATATCGATCCCGGCTCAATTTATCATTTTAGCGATTTGTCGCTATATATGTACATATATATAAGCAGTAAACGCACCGGATGTAAAATCCAAGCTCATCGAACAAAGTTCAACAATAGTTTATATATATAAGTATATATATATATATAAACAGTTAACGCTCTAGATGTAAAATCCAGGCTCATCGAACAGAGTTCGACAACAGTTTATATATATAAGTATATATATAAAAGCAAATAAATGTTCCGGACTTGAGTCCAGGCTCAATCGAGGCATAACTCGATAATGTTATTCTATATATATATATATATATATATATATATATATATATATAAGGAAATAAAAGCCACAGATCGAAGTCTGGGCATACACACACAACACGACTCTCAATGAGAAGAACGGTTTATGCAAAGTAGAAGAGAAAGGCTTTAAAGGGTGTAAGAAAGCTTGCAGTAGACTGCCAAGGAAGACTTCTATAGCTTTAAATGGATGAACACTCGGCTCCTGCTGGTAAAAATATGACTGAATATTAACTCACAAGTGTTTAAAATGAGAAAGAACTCAATTTAGGGTGTGTACAAAGCAAATTGGACAGGGCTTCCTCGCCATTTTCTCTTACAAAATGGCCACCCCAAGCCCTCTATTTATAGAGGGGGAGCCACAGGTACACATGCGGTAGCCACAGATGTACTGCGGCTGCCCGGGGTGCCCCGGGCTCTACGGGTCCTACCATCTCGAAGTACGTGCACTCGTGCAACATGATGTCCGCTCGAACTTTTGGAACTTCAATCCGGGCCTCCGATTGAGGTGTATAAGACCTTTTACATAGTGCTATTGTCGAGAGCTACACAAATGACATGGGATTAGAGGTTGTCAGAAGTCAAGAAGATGAGACCATGCCCTTGGTCTTCAAGCTTCAAATTATATCTAGTGCGTTGTCTTGTGCAGTAGTCACTCGGGATTTGAACTCCTTGGTTCTTGTGGAATATTGCTATGTAGAATGTATGTTGAAATGTGTTGAGACGGCGCGCATATGGGATCGAGGTGGAAAAATGAGGATTTTGCCCCCTCGTTGGAGTTATCTTCAGCTTGGGCTTATAAAGCAGTCGTTGCTCAGGGTTATCTGAGATTGGGCTGTTATAAGTATTGGATATCCTCAGGGTTATATCTGAGGTGTGCCTGACCTCACGGGGTTATTTTTTGGGACTGGAGCTGAGTGCCTCAATTTGGTTTCCGAGGTTGAAGCTGACTGCATAGGTTGAAACGAGCCTCTCCGGGGTTATCTCTGGAACTGCAACTGCATTCCTTGGGGTTATCTCTGAGGTTGAAAATGTCTCTCTCAGTGTTATTTTTTAGATTGAGACTGAGTATCTCGGGGTTATCTCTAAGATGAAACAGCCTTCTCCGATGTGATTTTTGGTATTTTAACTGCATTCCTTAGGGTTATCTCCGAGATTGAAACTAAAACTCTCGTTGTTGTTTCCAAGATTGAGCTGAGCTGTCCTCCAGGGTTATCTCTGAATAACGATTCTGCTTTCCTGCAATGTTAGTAACAGGTATGCAGAAATTTTCGAGTGTCTACAAGGGTTTTACGTCACTATATAGATACAAAATATTTACATATCTAAACATATTCTAGTTATTAACTAGAGTACATCTTCTTAATGGCATTTGCATAATCTGCATCGGCAAGACTGGCCACCACATCCCGATTGTTCATATACCGAGTCTACCCTGTCTCCACGGGATATTCAGCAACTTGTCGCTGATAATCATCATGAGAACTCCTACGAATATAGGACATCTTACAAATCTTCTGCTTTTTGGCCTTTAGCTCCTCTTTGAGCTCAAAGGCCTCATGTTTTAGCTCATGGACTTTGTCCTTTGCCAAAACAGTCTCATCATGTTCCACCTCCCAGAACGTCTCCATGTCCCTCTTGTTCTCCAAGATGTCATGGATCTCCTCCTTAAATTCCTTTACCTCCTTACCTAACTGGATATTCCTATCCAACACAGTCATGAACAACGCAACAACGCCTTCATTGACTACCCCGGTGTCATCTCCTCTGTAGGTATTACTGTGTTAAACGATACTACCTCCACCTCCTCCTCAGATATTCCATCGAACAAGGATGTAAACCCTAAGTTCTCATAATCTTCTGACTTAACCACCACCACTATCGGCACCTCAGCTACGGGTGTCGGTAAAATCTCTATCTGTTTCAAGGACTCTTCATTAACCACATGTATATCTCTATACATCATGTTATCTCCTGACATCTACAATAAAACAAATTATCTTAATTAGTACACAACATTAGAATATTATAAACACATATCACATTTAATGCATTTTAAGGTTAACTTCATCTTTTAATTCTTCTTATAACGAATTTCCTCAATTCACCTCTTAAGAACTCAATGTGAGTTTATTTGCTACTAGCTTCTTTAACTTTTCTTAAGGTTATGGCCTAAGGTTCTTCCCCCCCTCCCCCCTTAAGTTTTATAACCTATTATTTGATACTAACCTGTGACACCCCCAATTCCAGATATCTTCCTACCCAATAGATGGTGCTACACAATGCTACTGTTCACACATACACTTAATTAAAATACATCAATAGAGTGAATATGTCTTCTATACATTACATAACAATAATTCCTTTCCCAAGTTCTTTGTAATCATTACATATGTTCTTCGTCATAGTATCAAATTAATTCAAAAGTAATATTATTCTATTACAAGGATAACTACTCGTTTGCCTTGGCCTTCCCTTTTCCCTTACCGGATCCTTCGATCCGTTCATTTTTAGCTGCAATCATATGGTTCAAGCAAGGCTGAGCATAACTAGCTCAGCAAGTAAAACAGCTATCATAGAGCAACATGCATGAATTATATGAATATATATCTTCTATAACTGAATCAATAGTTATGAAGTACTATAAATAAATCAAAATAGCACTTATCTTTTTCATTAAAATGTTTAACGATGAAAATCATCAGTTAAACCTTCAATTTGGTCATAAACCTTGAGCATTTCATTCTTTCTTTCTTTAAAAAGGATAACCCGACACAAAGTCCGTAAGTCCGACATTTCTTACGAGCATGTCTAGGTGATTAGCCTATAGAACTCTATGTTGTAGAACACTACTACATTAAACGTATCTATATTTAAGGTTTTGGCAAACTCATGTGCCAGTCGCTTTACGATAAAATATTTGTTTATTCATACTCAGTCTTTCTTTGAATCCATACCAAAATAGTTTTCACAAGATAGTAATATTTATAACATTTTGATAGATTATAACGAAATCCACAAAATACTATAAGTCTGGTCTAGTCGAAGGAAATGGCTTCGACTTCTTTGTTACATCAATTAATGCGCATGATACATGAATCATAAAGCTTGTCCAAACAAATATAGAAAGATTTTAGAACACTTACCTTTAGCATCGTCTAGTGTTAATTAACTTTACTCATGAGTCTTTAAAGTTTCTACATACATAATCACATAGCATACCATGTTAAGTCATAAATAATCAATAAATATTGTCATTAACCTATCTTCTCCTTCTTCTCATTTTAATTATCCGCTTGTTTAAGTTATTAACATTTGTTAGTTTAGTTAACATTCATTACGATTTTATAACATTTTATTGTTATAAGTGATCGTACTTATTCAATTTTTAAGTAATTACATTTCAAGAAATCTCAATCATCCATTCAAAGTGCGTACGATTTACCGTATTATTAAACTTACTTTATGTTTATTTTCTCGTAACCTTTTGTTAACCATTAATTGTTGAACTTAGGGTTTTAATCATCCTTTAAGATGGTACTTTAATTTTAATTATGGTAATAATTCACCTTCAATCAACTAATCTTTCTTTTGTATTCACATTTATTCTTCTCTGCCTTTTGTCTAAGACCAGCATTGCGGCACCGTGTCCTTTGTTATTTGTTGTGCTGCAGTGCATCTCTCCAGTGTCCAGTATCCCGTGTCAGCGTTGTAGCTCCCCAATTCCTTCACTGGGTGGCGATGTGGTGCCTCCCTTAAAACTTTAAAAAAAATTCAGTTTCTCAAGTTAGTCATTTTTCTAGCTCGCAACTTATTCTTTATAACTCGTAATTAGTTTGTTCAAAAGCCATTATCTCATATATCTCATATACTTTGATTTCATTCGGACTGAATAGGTTTCTGAATCCGTTAACACTAAATTTACTGTTTAAATTTTCTATTACGCGTTCGTTAAACATTCGTTAATGTTAATAGCTTGCTTCTTCGTTTTAAGTCGAAATTTGACCATTCTTGAGTCCACAACTCTTAAATGCAACATTCTATGATGTGCCATCGAAAACTAAGGTTTCCGAGTTAAACGGCGACTTTTGACCATCATTCCAGGAATCTTACAATTTCAACGATTATCGTCTAATCTCGTAAATTTTGCCATAACGTCATTGCTTGAGATTTTTACTCCATTCAAAATGGATTCATTCCATTATTCATACATCTATCATCCTAACCAAGCATATAGCATCTAATCCTATACACGGTGGTTTTAAACTTGTCCATCAACAACATGTGATAAATTTTCATGTTTTCTTCATTATTTCGTACTTATTTGGTTATGGTTCCACTTGTAACATGGTTATTAATGTATAAAGTCCACTAATATCAATCCTTTTTACTCCTTAAGATACATGCTCCACCAATAATCACTTCTCTATCAAGATTTAAATTGAGGAGATGAAGATTAAAGGTTCAAGTTTCATTACCTTTTGATCTTCTAGCTTTCTTCCTCTTCTTTGATTAATTGAAATAACTCTCACTTCTCTATCAATATAATGCTTTAGGTGTTGGTGAATTGAACAAACAACCAATGAAACCCTAAGCTTTCTATTTATAGACTTTGCAAAGTGGGGATAAAAGGTCACAAGCACCCACCTCCTTACTATTCCACCTCCATACTATTCTAAGCTTGCAAAGAAAGCAACTCCTTTTGCTTGGCCACTAAGTGGCCGGCCATGACTCACCATGGGGGCCCACATAGGTTGCCCCATGGGTTTTACCCATCTGGTGACCCAACGGTTTGATACACGGGTTTGGTTCTTGGTTTGAGCTTAAGTTTAATTTAATTTTGACTTAACCTTGGGCTTGAATTAAATTATCTTTATGCCTCAAACATCTTTCACTTGGGCTTGCCAAAGTTTACATCCAAATTTCACTAATCCAATAATAATGGTTTGTGCTTTTACCGTATAATTCTCGTATCCTTCTCGTATGCTAGTTTGTATAACATTCATCTTATACGTTATATTATCTTTCGTATATACTTGTACAATAACTTGTATTATACTCGTATTCTTTCCTGTATAATAACATCCTTATTATACATAACCGTTAAGTATTCAAATCTTCACTTTCCCTAACATTCTCAAATTTGAGTACACATGTGAAAAATTGTGTTTTCTATAACTGAATTATTATTTCATAATCAATCTTTCCTTAAAATTCTATCTTTACGTATTTCCCGAAATTCACAAATAATTCTCGAGCAGAAATAGATGAATAGTATTTTTTTCGGAGAATTTCTCGGAAAGCTTTTATTTTCATCTTGGAAATTCAAACACTTTTTTTCTAGTATTAAGCCATAATACTACTATCATACCTTTCTTTTAGGTTATAGAATAACATTCATCTCGTTTACTCGTTATAGATAACATATAATATAATTTTATTCAATATATATTTAAATAAAATTAATTTACATTATAATTTGATTTTCTCGGTTATTACAGGATAGTTTTTCATCATCTTGTCTTTCAGTTCCCACGTAGCCTCTTTAGCACTATGGTTCCTCCATATCACCTACACAGAATGTATCACTTTATTCCTGAGCGCTTGTTCTTTCTTATCAACTATCTAGATAGGAATTTGCTCTTAGGACAAATCTTTATTAAACTATAACAGTTCATACTCAATTACATGCTTGTAGTCGGGTTTGTGTAGTCATGACACCGAAACATGGAAGACATTATGGATGTGCTCTAATTCTAGAGATAAAGCTACCTCATATGCCACTTCACCAACTATTCAGAATACCTCAAAAGGTCCAATAAACCTCGAACTTAATTTTCCTTTCTTACCAAATCAAATCTTCCCTTTCCAAGAAGATACTTTTAGGAAAACAAAATTTTTGACATTAAATTCTTGATTCTGTCGATGTTGATCGACATACTTCTTTTGTTTGTCTTGAGCAACTTTCAATCTTGCCCTGATGACTCTGACATCTTCGGCAGTTTGTTGTACCAATTCTGGCCCTAATAGTTGACGTTCGCCAACTTCATCCCAACATTGTGGGGTTTTGCACTTTTTATCGTACAACGCTTCGTAAGGCAGAATGTCAATACTCACGTGGTAACTGTTGTAGGAAAATTCAGCTAATGGTAAATGATCATCCTAGTTTCCTTTGAAATCTATAATGCATGCTCTCAGCATATCTTCTAATGTCTAGATTATCCATTCTCTTTGATCGTCCATTTGAGGATGGTATGACGTACTCATTCTCAACTGTGTTTCCATGCATTTTTGTAGTCTCTTCCCGAAGTTTGATGTGAATCATGGATCTTTGTCTGATAGAATGGATAATGGAACACCATGTCTCGAAACGATCTCCTTGACATAAAACTTTTCCAATTTATCTAGATTGAATCTAATATTGATTGGCAAAAAGTGTGTTGATTTTGTCAATATATCCACAATCACCCAAATTGCATCATACCAATTTTGTGTAGTCAGAAGACCTACCACGAAATCCATCGTGATATGCTCCCACTTCCATTCTGGTATTTTGAATGGTTGTAATAATCTGCTTGTTCTCTGATGCTCGGCTTTGTCTTTCTGGCATCTCAAGCATTTTGCGACACACTCTGCAACATCTCTTTTCATATTAAGCAACTAGAAATGCTATCAAAGATCCTGATACATCTTTATGCTCCCTGGGTGAATTGAATATCTTGAGTTATGAGCTTCGATCAAAATTTCATCTTTAAGCTCTGGTACTAACGGAACCCAGATTCTTCCTTCGAATCTTAGTAACCCTTCGGTATCGAATTTGAACCTCACTTCTTGACCTTCGGACACTTTGTTTCATATTATCTGACATTTTTCATCTTGAAGTTGAGCTTCTTTTACCTTATCCCCCAAAGTTGTACTAGTCTCTATCTGAAACAATCTTTCGCCCGACTCCTTCGGATATCTAACCTCCAACTCTAGTCTCGCCATTGCTGAGATTAGTTCCTTCTGAGCAATTAACAACATCAATTTCTCCCGACCCTTTCTACTTAAGGCGTCGACAACCACATTTGCATTACTTAGATAATGAAGAATCTCGCAGTCATAATCCTTTTTTAGTCCTAACCATCTTCTCTAACGCATATTTAAATACTTATGTGTGAAAATATATTTCATGAGGCATACGCAATGACTTTTTTGTTTTGCATAAGTACACAGCCTAGTCCCTTATGCGATGCATCATTATACACCAAAAAGTTTCCTGTATTATCTGGTAAAGAAAACATAGGTGCCATACTTAGCTTCTTCTTCAATTCTTGAAAACTTTCTTCACACTTCTCTGTCCGAATGAAGTTAACAGTTTTCCTTGCCAAATTCGTCAACGGAGCGAAGATCTTGGAAAAGTCTTGAATAAAGCATCTATAATAACCTGCCAACCCCAAGAAACTTCTTACCTCCGATGGTGTCTTCGACTGTTCCCAATTTCTTACAGCTTCTGCCTTTAATGGATCTACCAAAATTCCTTCTTTGTCAATCACATGCCCAAGAAATTGTACACGTTCTAGCCAAAATTCACATTTAGAGAATTTTGCGCACAACTTTTCTCGTCTTAACGTCTCCAACGTTAAACATAAATGATCCAAATGTTCCTCTTGAGTATTGGAGTATACCAGAATATCATTGATTGAAACCACCGCAAACTTATCTAAGAATGGTTTAAACACCCTGTTCATCAAATCCATGAATGTTGCGGGGGCATTGGTCAAGCCAAAAGACATTACCAAAAACTCGTATTGTCCATACCAAGTTCTTAATGTCGTCTTGGGTATATCCTCCTTCCTTACCTTCAGCTGATGATACTCATTTCTCATATCTATCTTAGAGAAGTATCTAGCTCCCTTCAGCTGATCAAACAAGTCATCTATTTTTGGAAATGGATATTAATTCTTAATAGTGACTTTGTTCAATTCTCTATAGTAGATGCAAAGACGCATTGACCCATCCTTCTTCTTCATGAATAACACCAGTGCTCCCCACGGTGACACGTTTGGCTGAATGTACTTTTTGTCTAGCGGCTCTTGAAGTTGTACCATTAATTATTTCATCTCCACTGGAGCCATTCTGTATGAGTTTTTTGATATCGGAGTAGTCCCTGGTGCTAAGTCGATAACGAACTCAATCTCTCTGTCAGGCAGAAGTCCTGGAAAATATTATAGAAATATGTCTATAAAACCCCTAACAACTGGTATCTCCTCCAGTTTCACACCCTTCTTCTGAGTATCGACTATGTAGGATAAATATCCTACACACCCTTGTCTCAACATCCTCTTAGCTTGCATCATCGTCAAACAACTCATTTGTCTAGGCAACTTGCTGCCATAGAACACTACCTTTGATGGAGTCATAAGGTTTACACACTTCTTTATCCACTCAATTATTTCTCCATAATTGAATAACCAATCCATCCTCAATATAATGTCAAATTCCCCTAGTTTAATCGGAATTAAATCTACTACCACCACGTTTTCCTTAATATTCACCCTACAGTTCGTATATACATACCTAACAGGAATCACTTCCCTATAGGCAATTTCTATATTCAAATGAATATTTAACTCTTTTCTAGACCCAAATTCTTAGCAAAATCATTATATATAAATGTGCAAGTAGCACCCAAATCAAATAATATGTATGCATTTATATCATTGATCGGAATGATACCATACACCACATCCTTTGACTACACAGCATCATGCACGATCATGTTAAAGGTTCTAGCTGTAGGTCTATCCAATGAGGTTGGTCCAACAATTTTCAAAGTACCACCACTACTACCTCCCTTGTTTCCACTTGCACCTCCAGCTACCTTCTTAGGACACTCGCGAGCTAAATGATCCTTTGACCCACATATGAAGCAGGCACCCTTCTTCGGATTTGGGCAATTCAGATCAATGTGGACCTCCTGACCACAGTTAAAGCACACTCACTTACCCCTCAGACACATACCAGTGTGATTCTTCCCACCAGTAGCACAAGCTTCGAATTTTCTCTTTTGTTGACCACTCTGCTAAATTCAAGTGTTTGTATTCTTATTCCACTTCCTCTTATGAGTGTTGCCACCGCTGCTACTACCACCAGTCTTATTCTCCATTTCATTCTTTTTCTTCTTCTGCTCCTGGTTATACTTGGTCAGGGCGTCACTCCCACCTTCTGCTATAATAGCCTTTTCCAACACAGCTACAAACGTGTTCAGATGGAACATTGAGACTTTGCTATACAACCAGGGCTTTAGTCCCTGTTTGAATCTTTTTGCCTTGCGCTAATCTGTATTAACCTGATACGGTGCAAACCTCGCCAGCTCCTTAAACTTTACCGCATATTCTAACATTGTCATTACACCCTACTTAAGCTCTAGAAACTAAACCTCCATCTGATTCTGTGAGCTCATTGGAAAAAATGTCTCGAAGAATATTTCCTTGAATATGTCCCACGATATTATCCCTTGTCCTCCTCGAGTCTTATTCTCTTGCCACCAGTAGCTGGCTTTCGACTTGAGCATAAATGTTATAAAAGCAGTCTTTTGATCGTTATCGACTCTAGCAATGTCAAACACTTTCTCCATCTCCATAACCTAGGTTTTGGCGTCCACTGGATTCATAAATCATCGAAACTCTGGTGGTCCAACCACTTTATAGTCCTTAAAAGTTGCAGCCTGATCTCATGGTTGATTCTATAATGCTCCCATAAGTAAGGTCACCAACTGCTGGACTGGATTATCATTGGCGTCATTGTTATTAGTAGACCCCTCAGGCTTTTATTTTTGTGGTTGACATCTTCTTAGTGGCATTTTCTGTTTAACAATATGCTTATTAGATCATTACACAATTCTTTAAGAATTTAATACTTAACTTGAACATTTTAAAGTTAACACGTAACACATAACATCTTGAATAAATATTGATATTTTATTCATTCATAACTTTTAAAGACATGGAAAAGATATTATTACTGCTATTTACATCAACTTTCCTAGACCGGTAAGGTTTTAGGATAACATCTTCATATCCCATAACACTTGGAATTTACATCTTATTTATCACATAATTATTCATATAGTAATTATACTTTCTATCAAGGCCTATTAAGACGTTACACAACCTTACTGCGCTCCTCCTCCATGATATGGAACATCGTCCTACAATATAACATACACCATGGCAATTCTTCGAACTGAGTCAGATAGTAGATGACTCGGTCCTAGGCTCTTTAATCGCAGTATGAAAAAAATAATCCATCTCTCCCATTTGACACCCCCAAAATAGGTCCACACAACCCATTCTGAGTCGCCAAATACATGGTACAGAAAACAACTACAAACTTCATTATCACAATTGTCATGCAAAATATGACAACACATATACTGTGAGTTTTAATACAAATATTATCTTCTAAAAATATCCAAACTCAAATAAAGTCCTTATTACAATTATTAATACACTATTTTACAAAATAGTGAGGACTGCTATAACAACTGTCTTGAACCATAACTCCACACCGCGACTAATACCTATATTCTCGCCTCTTGAGAAGAAAAATGTAATAAAAAGAAAAAGGATGAGCTCAACTAGCCTAGTAAAGAATATTATGACTACGATAATGAAAAACAAATTATCGTTAGGCTTCAATAAATCATATAAAATATAATGGACAATAAGTTTTAGATCAATATTCGCAGCGGAAATAACAATTCATTAGAAGAGTTAAGTAGAGAATGAAGTCTACTATCTTCTATGATTTAAAATCTCATCATCAATATTTTATCCCTATGACATCAATCAATATACATCTTGCACCAAATATTCATCTTTGCACTACAGGCCAAAGATATTCATTTGTATCACCAGTTGGTCATGTTCATCTCAACACCTGTCCATCTTTGCACTACGGGCCAAAGATATTCATCAGGTAATCATTCATCTTAGCACTACAGGCCAAAGATATTCATCAAGTAATCATTTATCTTTGCACTACAAGCCAAAGATATTCAGTTATATCACCATTTAAGACTGAGGATGATAAAAAAATATTTTAAAGAGAACGAATTCAGTGAGATAAAAGGACAAAGATTAAGGAGCAAAAATATTCTATAATAATCAATTATGGAGCAAAATTCAAGAATGAAGATCAAAACATGGATACAATCAAAGATAGTAACCATAATATACAACTTGGACAAAGAATTTTTTTTTTCTATGAATAATGACGTATTCGTGAATAATGTCGCATATGTGAATAGTAATCCCGACACGAAAAGGTAAAAATTTCACAATAAAATGCATATCAATATTTCGGTATAATGATATTAAAAGAAATAATATCATTTATAAAAAAAATAACATCCCTTACCTCAAAAGACAATTACTTGTGACTGAAATATCAGATATAATGCAGAAGAAAACTTGCACTGCTTATCAACTCTCAAAGTATCAAAATACTAACAAAAATACGTTTGATATAATAGATGGAGAAAATTTCTGATTCTGGTGTGATTTTCAATTCTAACTTAAGCATCATATTTATAGGAAAATGTTTAGAACACCAAGACAAAAAATTTAATAAAATATTAATATTTTTAAAGAAATTTCCTATGCACACCACATCACTCTCATCATCACACACAAGTGGGTCCCACCCACATTAAAAACGTATTTCGTGAAAAAAAATATTTATAACCCCAAAAATTAAATTTTTTTGGAACTTCAATAATTTATAATAAATAGCCCTTTTATCAGAAAAATTCGAATCTTATGTCCATGTCATAGGAAATTTAATTCTCTAAAACTTTGTAGAAGAAAGTTTTTCCAAATTCTAAACAAAAAATGACTGAAATCCACATACAGATGATTTTTAACACTTCCATTTCGACAAAATACTTATAAAATATCTCATCATTAATTCCTTCATTTGTATCCACATAAAATAAATATTTTCTTATATAAATCAATAATTAATTATTCATAAATAATATTACAGATTTATAATATTGACAACCAAGTCGTTCCCAAGAAAAAAGAGGCTTTCCGATAAGGATTTCTCTTTACTGGCGCGCAATTAAATAATCCCTCCTAGACAGAACTTCCTTAGACATTGTCAATAATGATATCTAATAATATTATTCAAATAATATAAATTATTGATCTGATAATTTGAAATACTTTGCAATGACAATTATTGAATAAAAAATATAAAATATCAACTTAGAAATTATTGAATCAATAAAATAAAATATTGAACAGTAATTATTGTAACAATTATTGAGTAGTGACTTCTTACATATGAATAAATAATTAGAATTATTGTGCAATACAGTGTGCTACTGTGCAACACCGCGTATTACTGTATTTTAACCACTAGGTATTTTAATAGTTTAACGGTGATAGTTTTACTGTTATTTTTATAAAAAGGTTATTTCTGTCACTTTCTATATCCGACATTCATTATGTGGGGTCCACCAATGACTACACCATCGTACGAATATTCTCTGACAAAAAGAATATTCATTGACGAAACGAATATTCCCCGACAAAACGAATATTTTATGACCACTTGCTTACTTTGCAAAATTTGCACATTTCACCCATAACTAAAGAATTATATTAAATCAACACCTTATTATTCAAAAATAATAATTAGGGAAATTAAATTTTTATTCATAAAAGGTTGGGGTCTTACAACCTCCCCTCCTTATCAAATTTTGTCCTCGAAATTGTACGTACCTAGTATGTCGAAGAGGTAAGGATACCTTGTTTTCATTTTCGATTCTAATTCCCAGGTCATTTCCTCAATATCATGGTTTCTCTATAACACTTTGACTTGAGGTATAACCTTTGAGCGTAAAATATGATCCTTCTTATTCAAGATTTTAACAGATACCTCTTCATACGTTAAATCTTCTGCTATCTCGTTTGGTTCTAACTCTATAATGTGGTTCGGGTCTTTCACATATTTACGTAGCATGGATATATGGAAAATGTTATGAACACGAGACATACTTGGTGGTAAAGCGAGTCTATAGGCCACAGTTCCTACTCGGTCGAGGATTTCAAATGGACCAAAGAATTGAGGGTTGAGCTTCGCTCTCTTTAAATCTCGTAATTCCTTTCCATGGAGCAACACGTAACAATACATGGTCTCCCATATTGAATTCCACATCCCTTCGATGAAGATCAACATAACTCTTTTGTCGATCTTGTGAGGTTCGTATACGTTGCCAGATCATTTAAATCTTTTCAGTAGTCATGCGTACCAATTCCTGTCCCAACAACGTTGTTTCTCCCACCTCTTCCCAGCATACTGGAGAAAGACACTTTCGTCCATACAATGCCTCAAATAGAGTCATGCATATACTTGCTTGATAACTGTTGTTGTAGGAGAGTTCTACCAATGGCAAGTACTTGTCCCAACTTCCTTTGAAGTTTAGGACACAGACTCTCAATAGATCTTCAAGAGTTTGAATAGTCATCTCTGACTACCCATCCGTCTAAGGATGATATACAGAACTGAATTGTAGATCAGTACCCATTGCTTTCTGCAAGGTAACCCAAAATCGTGAAGTGAATCTTGGCTCTCGATCAGAAACTATGGATACTGGCATACCATGCAATCTCATAATCTCATTTAAATACATACGAGCAAGGCATTCAAGTGAATAAGTTTCTCGTATAGGCAAGAAATGAGCAGAATTGGTTAATCTATCGATAATGACCCAAATTACATCTATGCCTTAAGAAACCTTGGGAAGACCAGTAACGAAATTCATGTTAATGTGCTCCCACTTCCATTCTAGAATCTTAAGTGGTTCCAATGAACCTTTTGGTACTTGATGCTCTGCCTTGACATGTTGACAAGTTAAACAACTTGAGATAAACTCCGTGATCTCTCTCTTCATATTGCTCCACCAGAACATATGTCAAAGATCATGATATATTTTGGTAGTTCTAGGATGGATTGCAAATGGTGTGTTGTGTGTCTCCATCATGATTTTGTACTTCAAATCAAAGTCGTTAGGAACATAATGTCTAGAGTTGACTTGAAGTATTCCTTCTTCATCGATTCTTGCTTCTGGAATAGCACCTTCTTGTACTTTCTTCTTCATATGCATCAGTTCCGGATCTGTGGCTTGAGCAGTTTTAACTTTATGGATTAAAGTTGATTCTACTATTATATTTGATATCATTACGTGGGTACTTGGAGCCTTTAACTCTATCTCTATCCTTTGTAAGTCATACAAAATGGGTCTTTGTGTTAACAATATCGTACTCGTACCCGCATACGATCTTCTACTCAATGCGTCAACTACCACGTTTGCTTTTCCAGGATGGTACTGAATGGTATGGTCATAATCTTTCAATAACTTAAGCCAACGTCGTTGCCGCATGTTGAGTTCTTTTTGGGTGAAAAAATATTTGAGGCTTTAATGATCTGAATATATCTCCACTTTCTCCCCATATAGGTAGTGCCCATATCTTTAACGCGAAAACGACTGTTGCCAACTCTAGATCATGAGTAGGATAATTCCTCTCATATTCTTTGATTTATCGCGAGGCATAGGCTATGACTTTCCCATGTTGCATGAGAACACATTCTAAACCTTTGCTTGAAGCATTGTTATAGATGATAAATCCCTTCGAACCTGATGGTATTGTCAGAACAGGTGCCGAAATGAGTCTCCTCTTGAGTTCTTAGAAGCTCTTCTCACATTCCTCGCTCCATTCAAATTTTGTATCTTTTCGAGTCAGCTGAGTTAATGGAGTAGCGATTCGTGACAATACTTCAATGAATCTCCAATAATAACCAGCTAAGCCTAGAAAGCTACGTACTTCGGTTACTATCTTAGGTTACTCACAACTTTGTATTTCTTCAATCTTTGTCGGGTCAACTGATATTCCATACTTTGATACCACGTGCCCAAGGAATGCTACTTCCTCAAGCCAGAACTCGCATTTCTTCAACTTGGCATATAGCTTGTTATCACGAAGCTTTTGGAGTATCAGCCCCAAGTGTTGCTCATGATCTTCACGACTTTTAGAATAGATGAGGATGTCATCAATAAAGACAACCACAAAATGATCCAAATATTCCTTGAATACTCGGTTCGTTATATTCATAAAAGCAGCAGGAGCATTAGTTAATCCAAAAGACATGACTATGAATTCGTAATACCCGTACCGAGTCCTGAAGGCAGTCTTCGGAATATCCTCTGTTTTGATCTTTAACTGATGATATCCAGAATGAAGATCGATCTATGTGAAGAATTTAGCGCCTTGCAACTGGTCAAACAGGTCATCAATACGAGGTAGTGGGTACCTATTTTTGATGGTGACATGGTTCAACTCCCGATAGTTAATGCAAAGTCGCATACTCCCATCTTTTATCTTTACGAATAAAACAGGAGCACCCCAAGGAGATGTACTAGGATGAATGAAACCAATATCTAACAACTCATGTAGTTGGGTTTTTAACTCCTGAAGTTCAATAGGAGTCATTCGATATGAGGTTATAGAAATGGGTTTTGTATCGGGTTCAAGGTCAGTACAAAATTTGATATCACGCTCTGGGGGTAGGCCAGGTAGTTCTTCGGGAAATACGTCAGGAAATTCACTAACAATAAAAATATCATTCAATCTGACGTATTTTTGTTTAAATCCATGACATGGGCTAAGAAAGCTTGACATCCATTTTTCAATAAACGAATGTCTTTATGGCTTGATATGACAGTGATTGACTTTAGTGGTTTGGTTGCTTGAATTCGTATAACAAGTTGGTTAGGAATATGAAAACTAACAACCTTATGAAAACAATAAATTTTAGCATAATGAGTAGTTAACCAATCAATCCCTAAAATCACATCAAATGCAAGTATCTTTAAAGAGATAAGATCAACAGGTAATGTGATGGTGCCAACTTGAATCAAGAAAGATTTATAAATAGTGGATGTAATGAAGGATTCTCCTAACAGAGTTTTAACAGATAAGTCAAAGTCTAATTTCTCAGGAGTCAAGTTCAAACGTTAAGCATAAGTAGGAGAAATAAAAGAATGGGTAGAACCGGTATCTAATAAGGTATAGACTTTGCAAGAATTTATAATTAGCTTACCTGTTATAACTTCATTTGGGTTCCTCGCCTTTTGGGACGTTATGACAAACGCTCTCCCTTAAACCACCGACTTTGTTTTGTCTGTAGCCGCCTTTGGTGCCACTGTCCCAGCTGGACTTGTCTTCGCTACTAGTTAAAATTGGGATATATGACCATCTTTTCCATAACTGAAACACACCTTGGAATGTTGTGAACAGTTTGGACTTATGTGTCCCTCCTCTCCGCATTTGTAGCATCTAACAGGCGATCGTTCTCCTCCCCTAGAATTTGTTGTTGGTGTTGGTGCTGGTGCTGGTGATGGTGTTGCTGTCGATGTCTTCCCGTCATTATTGAATCTCCTCTTTTTTGAAATTTCCACTTGACTCACCTCTCCTATTATCTTGGCTATGATTACCACTGAAGTGATTACCCTTTCTGGCACGTTAGTTATCACTACTTCGTTGATTGTTGCCACTGGTATGACTATTATCATGATATCGGTTGCTGTCTTTTGGTTGAGCTGACTGATAATCTTGCTCCAATAATCTCGCTCTATTCACTACATCTGAATACAAGAAAAGTTTATGAGAGATAAGATGTTAGCGAATTTCAGGTTTCAAACCTCTTAGAAACATTCACGTCATTCGCTCCTCATTGTCTACCAAATGGGATGCAAACTAGGATAACTCCACAAACTTTGCCTCGTATTATGACACAATCATATTGTTCTACTCCAGTTTGATAAATTCCACCTCCTTCATGTGACGAATACTTTCTTGAAAGTACTTGTCGTTGAATAATTCTTGGAACCTCTCCTAAGTCATCTTAAGTGCGGACGGATGGGTACGTTTTATAGATTCCCACCAGTAATCTGCCTCTCCGCGAAATATGAAGGTGGCAAAGGGAACATTTTGCTCTTCAGTGCATCCCAAGACATCAAATATCTTGGTAATCTGTTTAATCCATGTCTTTACCTTCAGTGGATTTGGCTTTCGTAAAAACTCTGGCGGTCCCAACTCCTTAAATTGTTTGGCAGTGACAAGCCGGGAGTTACCATTGTTTCCACCTGCATTTTGAACCGGAGTCTCTCTCGTTTGGTTTTGCATGAACTGCAAAAAGTTTCTACACATGCCATCATTCATCGTTTGATCGGTGGTGTTGTTTACAAAAGGATTTTTGCCTTCCTGATGCACATTATCCTGGTTGTTGATTGTCGATGTCTCAACGTTCTCATGTGCTCCATTGCTCATCTTACCATTTTCAGATGTCATTCTCAAATACTTCCACAAAACAAGGGTTAATTAAAGAAATTGACATGCCACATAATATTCCTATATTCAGACCGACCAACAAATAAGCTTAGGTAGGACACACTAGCGAAGGATTTATTCGTCTCTCCCCTCCTAGTTTTAATCCCAAATCTCCACCAGAGATCATATCCCTAAGCTCTGATACCAACTATGACACCCCAAAATAGGTTCACACAACCCATTCTAAGTTGCCAAATACATGGTACATAAAACAACTACAAACTTCATTATTACAATTGTCGTGCAAAATACAACAACACGTTTACTATGAGTTTTAATACAAATATTATCTTCTAGACAGTATCCAAACTCAAATAAAGTCCTCATTAGAATTATTGATACACTATTTTACAAAATAGTGAGGACTGCTATAACAACTGTCTTGAACTATCACTCCACACCCCGACTAATACCAGTTATATTCTCGCCTCCTAAGAAGAAAAATGGAACAAAAAGGAAAAGGATGAGCTCAACTAGCCTAGTAAAGAATATTATGACTAAGATAATGAAAAACAAGTTATCGTTAGCCTTCAATAAATCAGATAAAATATAATGGACAAAAAGTTTTTGATCAATATTCGCAGCAAAAATAACAATTCATTAGAAGAGTTAAGTAGAGAATGAAGTCTACTATCTTCTATGATTTAAAAGTCCATCATCAATATTTTATCCCTATGACATCAAACAATATACATCTTGAATCAAATATTCATCTTTGCATTACAGGCCAAAGATATTCATTTGTATCACCAGTTGATCATGTTCATCTCAACATTTGTCCATCTTTGCACTACGGGCCAAAGATATTCATCAGTAATCATTTATCTTTGCACTACAGGCCAAATATATTCATCAAGTAATCATTTATCTTTGCACTACAGGCCAAAGATATTCAGTTATATCACCATTTAGGACTGAGGATGATAAAAACTATTTTAAAGAGAACGAATCCAGTGAGATAAAAGGACAAAGATTAGGGATTCTTACTTTAGTTTATCCAAGTTCAAAAATACTCTATAATAATCAATTATGGAGCAAAATTCAAGAATGAAGATCAAAACATGGATACAATAAAAGATAGTAATCATAACAGATAACTTGGACAAAGAAAAGAAAATTTAATTTTTCTATGAAAAGTGTCGTATTCGTGGATAGTGTCGTATACGTGAATAGTGCCGTATACGTGAATAGTAACCCCGACAGGAAAAGGTAAAAATTTCACAATAAAATTTATATCAATATTTCGGTATCATGATATTAAATGATGATTAAGTTATCCATGAATAGATTTGAATAAAAGTTAATTAATTAACCCGGAATAAATATGGTTAATTAAGCGATAATATAGAATATTATATTATGAAGCTTTGCATGGTAGTGGCATGATATTAAATCGAATATGAAGGATTAATTCACTTACATAAGACGGTGAATTAATATATGTATTTAGCATAAGAGGATGAAAGAAATATGTTAATTAATATTTGATATTTTTAATATATTACATAGTATTGTAATATATAAAAGGGTTACTATTTGAAAGATAAATGATAAATAAAAGAAGAGAACTAATATAGTTATAAGTAATTATTTGTTAGAGATTGATGCATTAAGTTAATAATTTATGTGGTGGT
The DNA here is from genome assembly GCA_020205615.1 of Panax quinquefolius. NCBI lineage: Eukaryota > Viridiplantae > Streptophyta > Magnoliopsida > Apiales > Araliaceae > Panax > Panax quinquefolius. The sequence continues at coordinate 323,452 of JAINUW010000663.1, read as the reverse complement.
TAAAGAAAATTATTTTGGAACAATTTATGGAAGAAGTGAAATGAAAGAATTATATTATATTAATTAGTGGAGTACACAATAATTATTAAGGAAATGATTATTTGGATAAAGATGTTATGAGTATAAGTTCATAGTATGTACTCATCTAAGGTAATTAAGTATTAAGGTAAGGTGTGACACATAAGCTTTATATTAAATGAATATTAAAAATAATGTGGAATTCGGGAAAACCCAAACATGGCCTAGACCCTTAATATTTTACTGTTGAGATAATGAGCTTGAGTTATATAACTCTAGTAAGTGGGATAAATAAGCCTCGTGTGGCCTGAGTACTAAAGTAAAATAGAAACTTGTTGTGTCTGAACTTGATATTTTGATTGTATCTATAATATATATGTATGTATATGATAATTCTGTTAATCGTATAGAAAAATTCTACAATCCAGGGGGGACCCCCCTAGGACCCTCCCCCATCGTAGCGCATGATGATCGTGAACCCAATATATTATATATAGTTTTCTTTAATTATATATAAATTGTTATGTGCTTATTATGATATGCATGATGCACAGTTATGGCCTTTTGACCTATAGGTTAGTGGTTTAGGTTTTGAAATACGGCTTGCATGTCGTGCCTTTCTATAAATTCTGATGTAACATTCTCTTCTCATCTAAATCCCCTCGAATGTAACTCGAGGTTTCTTTATGTCATGTAATAATCTATTGTTATTATGATAATAAGACGAAGGACACGATGGAAAGATGATGATGGAGAGGAGGCACATGCTTGAGGAAGATCTAAGGAAGCTACTTATTTTAAGATCTTTTACCACCTTAGATTGACCTTCAATCTTTCATTAGCTTGAAAAGATTGACAGTGGATTAGGCTATAACTGTGACACATTTTATTTTGCACTTTATTTATGCTTGTGTATGATATGATATATAATGTGCATGCTTAATAAGATTAAAAATTGGTGAGATCTAAATTTATTAATAAAATCCCTCATTAAATTATTAAGTCTAAATCAGATGCCTTCCAATGAATAACACTCATCAAGACCTGGATCAATAGATATAGGTTTGCCAAAGCAAAGTACCCTATTTATCTAGGTAAGATGCGATAGGATAATTGTGATATCCAAACGGTTAAAATCATTGGGACCGACTTAACTAAGTTATCTCAATAGGATTGTGGACTTTGGTTGATACACCAGAAGGGATAAAACCAATCGGGTGTAAGTGGGTTTTCAAGAAGAAAACCGACATGGATGGTAACGTACAAACCTACAAAGGCCGACTGGTAGAAAAAGGTTACAAACAAGTTCAAGGTGTTGACTATGATGAAACTTTCTCTCCAGTGGCAATGGTTAAATCCATCAGGATCTTACTTGCAATTGCAGTTTTTTATGATTACGAAATCTGGCAGATGGATGTCAAAACTGCTTTCCTTAACGGAAATCTCCTTAAGGATGTGTACATGACACAACCTAAGGGTTTTGTCAACCCAAGGGATGTTGGAAAGGTAAGTAAGCTGCAGCGATCCATTTATGGATTGAAGCAAGCATCTCGAAGTTGGAATCTTCGATTTGATGAAGCAGTCAAAGAGTTTGGCTTTATTAAAAATGAAGGTGAACCTTGTGTATATAAGAAGGTTAGTGGGAGTCACATTGTATCCTGGTATTATATGTTAACGACATATTAATTATTGGGAATGACATTCCTTCATTACAGGCTGTAAAAACATGGTTAGGAAAATGTTTCTCCATGAAGAGTGCCAACAGATGATAATGTGACGACCCGAGAATTTAGACAATTATTTAAATCTTAAATGATAGATTAAAGGTTAAATAATAAACCTAGACAGAAAATAAGTGTATGTATTTGATATTTTGGTAATGAATTTTGTGAATTTAAAATTTCTTGTGGTGAATTATTCAGGATTAAGGGTATAAGTGTATATGTTATGTGAATATGGTATTATATGTGTAGAGAATGTTGTTAAGGGTCGTGGATTGACCAGATAAATTTTATCAGTGTCCAAACCCTATGTATATATTTAGAACGTCCACGTTCAGTTAAAAAATTCTTCAATTTATAAGAAAACACTAGAAATCGGTTCTGGAAACCGTAATTTCAGTTTCGGAAATTTATAACCCTAATTCGAATATTATAATCCTAATTTGGGAATTTAAATGCAATATATAAGGTTTATATATTTTAATTACAAACCTAATTAGGGATAACCCTAATTGACTATTTGGGAAACCCTAATTTTAAGGTTTAAAACCCTAATCGTTCCGTTTGAAACCGTAATGGACCTAATTGCTTAATTAACAATTTTAATCAGGAAATATTAATCCTAATTAACAAGATTGATTTATGATTGGGAAATTAGAATATAATTAGAAAATTCTAATTATAATTTAGAGATATTAATTTTCTATTTAAAAAATCCTAATTATAATTTAGAGTTATTAATTTTTTATTTAGAAAACCTAAATTGAAAATATTAGAAAATTGATTTTTGGGAACCTTAGGTTTTAACCCTAAGGGTTAAACCCTAAGGGTCAAACCCTAAGGTTTAAACCCTAAGATTGCACAATTACTAAAATGCCCTTAAAAATGTATGTGAAAAGTCTAAAATACCCTTGGTGCATTATTGATGGTAGCTTTCAATTATTGTCCTATTTGTAGACTAGCTAAGATACACCATGTGCCTTAAAAATCAAAAGATCAGCCCCTAATCTCAGCCATTTGTATTGCATTCAATTACATAAATAATTGAAGAGAGAGAAAGTCAATAAATCTTGCTCATTTGCTATCTTGCACTCAACCAGAACTTTCTCTCTCTAGATTCACGAAATCCATAAGTGGATCAGTCCCTAGAATGATCCTAAGCAAGCTAAGAACAGATCATGATGATCAGATTCAAGATCAAGGCTCAAAGAGGTATAAAAACCCTAAATCTTAAAAATCAGTGATCTTATGTTATATGTTATAATTTGTTGGTTAAAGTTGTGTATTAGAGTGTCTTTTAGTGATCTGGGTTGATAGATCATAGGTCTATAACATCTAGATGCACGATTTTAAAGATTTTAAAAATCTGGAAAACTTGAAAAATATGGCCTGACAGCCATATGTCAGAGCCCATAGATCTTTATATGTTAAGTGTTAGTGTTGTATTATGTTATAGATCTATAGTATGCTATGTTGTCTATGATCTGGAACTGAAAACAGGGTCCAATCATGCCTAATTTACAAGTTATAGGTGGTCAAACATGGTTGACCGACCATGAGAGACTGTTTCTTGAAAACCTAGAATTTGCAGGTTTTGTTTGACAAGGTTTTAAGGCCATGAATCTTACTGTTATTTGATTGTTTTGCCATGTTTTTGTTTTAATGATGAAGTCTGGTATGTAGACTACATAGTGAAGTCACTATATCACTTATACCATAACATGAATGTAACATATAATCACAGTCAAACTTTCATTGACCACCAGCCTCAAGATGAAATCTGGAAAACCCAGATTTCTCAAGAACAACCCCTGTGACAGGGTTTGACCAGATCATAACTTAAGATTCTGTTATATTTGGACTGAGATCATGATATTTATATGTTTTATTACATATGTACTACATGTATGAACTAAGAGGTTGACCAGATAATGACCAGAATGTATATAAAATCGAGCTACAAGGTGGTCACTCGAAAACTGGCTGGGAATCTGGGAAACCCAGAAATCTCAGCAGGCCTCTGACAACAACTTTGCAGGTTTAGATCTTGCAATTGTGATGCTTAATGACTTATATGAAGATATAATCTTGTAGTATTACATAACTACTACAAGATTAATGTCTTAACCAACCTAGAAATTAAAAAGAACACTGAATTAAATCTGGTCAAACTAGCTACCTCGAACTCTGACATGAAGATCTGGGTTGGGCTAATGAACACCAAGAACACCTATAGCGACATTTAATTACTAAAAATTATTAATTAATTAAATAAATAGATAAAAATAATTTTTAATTATTAAAAATACATAATAAATTATGAAAAATTATTTTAAAGTCCGAAAATTAGTTTTTAATTATTTAGAGTATATTTCATAAATATTTAATATTTTTGGAGTATAAATGGTATTTAATTTATTTAATTACAATATTAAATAAATTATTTAAAAATGATTTTAATACTTTAAAAATCATGAAAAATTATATTATGGTATAAGAAAATATTTTAAGTTATTTTCAGTGAGTTTTGATATTTTGTGATGAAATTCATCAATAAATTAATATTAATGGTAATTAGTTTATTTAATAAATACATTAAATAAATTATGGAAAAATAAATTAATGTTTTAATAATCATATAAAAGTGATTTAAGTGTAATAAAAATATTTTAAGTTATAAAATATAACTTTTGATTTTTTGCCAACATTACAAAAAAATGGGGCTTCAGCAATAACCGATTTTCGTTGCTAAAGGTGCCAAATTTCGTTGCAATAGGGTTTTGGCAACGACTTTCATTGTCGTTAAGGTCTTTCGTTCTTGTGATGAGCGTTGCTAATTGTTCATAACGAACGCGTTTTTCGTTGCCAAAAGTAATACATTTTGCAACGAAATTTGGCTTTCGTATAGAGACATCGATCCTTTAGCAACAAAATGTATTGTTGCAGAATAATTAAGATTTTGTTGCTAAAAACCCCATTTCGTTGCAAAAGCCTGCTAATTGGCAACAAAATGAACTCTTTTTTTTTTTTTGCAACGACCATGCATTTTCGTTGCAATTGACACCATTTTGCAACGTCATTTTTCGTTGTAATAAATTATGAAAATTGTTACCTAAGCTTGCTTTCGTTGCGGATTGTAAACTTTTTAGCAACGATTTTCGTTGCTGATTATATTATTTAACAACGACATTATGCTGAATTAGCAACGAAAATGTTTGTTGCTGGTTATTTTTTAATAGCAACGAAAGTCGTTGATTAGCAACGACATTAAATATTGTCGTTTCTTTATATGTGCAACGAAAGTTGATATGATTTGCAACAATAAAAAATGTTGTCTTTTATGTTAGTATTAGCAACAATATCCTCTCCGTTGTTATTAGGTTAATTTTTCGTTGCCAAATATTATATTTTAATGCCATTAGCAACAAAAATTTGTTGCTAAATGTATAAAAAATTGTTGCTATATTAAAACTTGTTAAAAAATATGTCTCAATAACCCCAATAACAAATTATGACAGAAATACAAAAAAAACTAAAATATTATTAATTAAATAAAATCATCGGATACATGATCATTCATCATCTTTACAATCAAACTTCGTACGACTGAAAACTACAAAGCCCGTCTTAGTTGACACTATCTGCCATCAAGAGGTTAACACTAGTGCCATTATTGAAAAAAAAAATCAAGAAAGAAATGTTTATAATAGGAAACAATACTTAAGCTTACACAAGAGTTTCAACCATGGTTCATCCTCCAGGTATTCTGCCAATATTAAAATAGCATCAGCCACTACACCAATATACCCTTAATAAATTTGGATGATTAATCAAGCTCATCGTCTGCACCTCTCCACGAATACCATCCTGTATAAATTATAGAGAAATACCACTCAATTGAATGAGGAATGTGATATTATCAAGTCGTCTGCAAATGCAATTAAAATTTTAATCCTTGTAAACAAACATAGTTCAAGTGTCCAGACAGAGGGTTATCAAGATATGGGCTGATAAGCAGTTCAGAAATTAATTTAGTGAATTTTGACAATAAAAAATTCCGAGGAAGGAAAGATGATTGTGATCATGTGATAATGTGATCATATGACAATGGCTGATTGTGATCCGGATGAGCTTCGTGACCCTGGTGAGCTTCAGTTCTGTTCTTCTACTATCTATTTACTTCTCAGTTACTATACCTTGTAGTTTGATTTGCAAACTCTTGTTAGAAAATTTTAATAAGCCAACTTGTATGTGGACTTTACCATCACTTTGGATAGTAGCTAGTTTAGAGATTTAACTTGGTAGGTTTTCATAATGCGATGCGACTTAATCTTGAGTATAGCACAATGGTCAATAGGTGTATGTATAAATGAGTGCAAGAGCTACTCTATCTCAGGGTAAAAACAGAGTTCTAGGTTCCTTAGAGCATGAACTGGTATAATTAACTAGGATTCTATGAGGTGATAGGGAGAAGGTGGGCATACATGATGAACTTAACGAATTTTGGAAAATTTTAATGGTTAATACATTGAATATAATTATTAAGATTTAATGAATTATTACTTATGCGAGAAAAATAACACATTCATGATTCAACTAATTAACATCACATGTTCAATTTTTTTACCAAAATAAGAAAAGGGAAAAAAGAAGAGGTAGGGGGGAGGGGAGGGCATACACTTTTTCATTGAACAAAAAATTTTGAAATTGGGAATTTCTAATTATTCCCGACCATATCACCTGTCTTATGATCTATCTTTTCTTGTCATTTGTGGATCTCTAGAGGTAATAATTTCTTAACAAGTAAGTACAGGGGGTAGGGGCTCATCTAGCATCTCAATTTTCAATGTAGTTATTGTTGCCTATTCATTTTACATACAGTAGAGTAAGGGAAGAACCATATATCATATATGAACAGTTGCTCATTCTTGTAGTAAATTTTAACTGATATCTAAGCCATAATTGTTAAACGTTAAAATCTTAAACCAATCGCTTGCATTAACCTTCTCTTATTTTGTCTTCTCATCAAAATCCAACTTGCGAGGAACAATCTGGGCTAGTAAAATAAATAAAATTATATTCCAACTTGAAACATTTTAAATCATCAAATAAGAGTCAAATTTAATGCATCTATTCATCCTTTACTAAATGAATAAATCTTCAAATGATGAGAAAAACGATAACATTTATCCATTTATTCTAAAAATTGAGTGGGGTGAAACACACCTGAGCAGCTAATTTTTGAAGTTTTGTGTTATTTGCTTCATCGCCATCCTCAGCATCAACTCCCATTTTTTTGTCGGATCCATCGGCATCATCATCCTCATCATCACACTGCAAACCGTCCATATCATCAAAATCCTCGGCCACTTCTTCCTTTGCAGCTTCTGCGCAATATTAAAATAATATGAACATAGCATGAGAACGAAAGAAAAAATAACTATTCATACAAAACTTGAGGTATAAATTCACTCTGAAGGAACATCAAATCGATGAAATGAGGAAAAGAAAAGAGAGTAATTTATTGAGCTACCTGCTATTTGATCCTTGTAAGCCACCAGCAAATCAAGAGTGGACTTGAAAACACGCTCCAAGGCCTCCCCTGGCAACTGATCCACAGGAAGCGGAAGTAGTGACGTTAAACCCAAGCAGCAAATCTTTTTATCATGTTCTCTGAAACATCCATATGAGCATGTGATGAGAACCTAATTTTCCAAGATATAAAAGAGGGAAAGAAGAGGAAGGGTTGAAGGGGAATACTAAAAGCAAAACTACATGAGAGACGGTTTATTACCTCTTAAAATTAGCCCGCACCCCACTCTTTTTTGTTTGTTGCAACATCTGGAACCAATGATTAAATATTTCTGTAGCAACACCAAGTTTTTACAAAATGTTGAGTGTTAAAGATGCATTGTAGTAAAGGGCATCAACAATCTGCAAAACAACAAAAGATACTCTTGATCATGATATGTTACATCTCACGAGATTATGTAAATAACTAGGATTCTATGAGGTGATAGGGAGCACGTGGGCACATGATGAACTTAACGAATTTTGGAAATTTTTAATGGTTAATACATTGAATATAATTATTAAGATTTAATGAATTATTACTTATTAGCACTCTGCTTTCCCATTATCACTAGAACCTCGGCTATAATTATCTTTCAGATATTATTCTATTTCTAAATTATAAGTTGCAAGCTATTGTAGTTCAAATCAGCTGAATATTGAAATAATGTTTCTGTGCCGGACTCCACTTATTGAACTAACTCCTACATTTATTCAATTAAGCCCTACCTGAAAGTGCATTTTTGATTCTTGAAAAGTTAGTGTTCGAAGTAAAAAAGATATGCTAATTAGGAAGTAAGAACTAAGAAGTCTATGGACATTTCGTCATGTACATATAATTCTCATTGTGAAAACACAAAAGAAGCCTTATCATTGGACAGGAAAAAGAGTGGTTCTTCAGTTATCACAAAGAGTTGTTTTTAATACCAAAAGGTCATCTCTCTAATTATTTGTTTCTATCAATCTCTCCCTATCTGATCTACAATCCAATCATATACATGTAATTGGTCAATAAGATCATTACAACTACAATGCCAGGACATATCTCAAATCAAATCCTGCAACCTGCATAGCAATCACACGGAATAAACATAAAAGCAGAGAACCAAAAGCCGAGGTTCAGAAAGCTTGAAGAAAATTGAATTTAAATTTTAAGGTATGCTTTTCTGCATCTTTAGAGGATATCCCAACAGAAGATATAAAATGCCAAAACCTTCCAGATATCTATTTACTTTCACAAACTTTTGGAATTTTATATTAGTTTGTTGAAGGATGTAGTGTGCTGTTAAATTAGCTTGGGTGTATCATTTTAACAACTTAAGAGGTGATAGAAATATACTAAAAACCGTTACCAGAATCCTTAGGAACCACTGCCTCAAGTTAAGAACATTTCAAAAAGATAGTAGCTCTGAAGGCCCACTAGTGAAGAAACTATACGAATTTTAAAAATTAGTTGGTTGAAGTACACTCTACTATTCTAGAAACTGTTAGCTGAATAAGTACTATCCAACCATAGTCATAAGTAATTTAGCAAAAAAAGAAAAACATTATCATAAGTAAAAAAAAATGTAATTAAAAGTGATTATATCTACCTGAGCATTGTAGCTCTGTAGGCCCACTACTGGAGAAACTATAGAAGCGTTCATGCAAGTGGAATCAAACACCAGCCATCTGCGAACCAAGTGGCCAAGTGAATGGTAAGTCAAGAAAGCCGCACGGAAGTTGCCTCCTGGTATTTTGTAAATTGGGTACCATGCCACTGAGTACCTAAAAATTACGTGGACTAATTAGTTCAGCGGTTCATGCTTTATCTCGTGCAGTGATATATTTTGATTTTTTAAGATAAAAACATGCTATGCTTGAATTTCTGTGATTGATAAAAACAGATTTTGGACAAAGATCTGACCTGCTTCACTATGTACAGTATTTTATGCAAATTATACAGATCGTCTTTCAATCTCTCCCTATCTGATCTACAATCCAATCATATACATGTAATTGGTCAATAAGATCATTACAACTACAATGCCAGGACATATCTCAAATCAAATTCTGCAACCTGCATAGCAATCACACAGAACAAACATAAAAGTAGAGAACCAAAAGCCGAGGTTCAGAAAGCTTGAAGAAAGTTGAATTTAAATTTTAAGGAATACTAAAAAAATAAATTTTTACCTTTAGTCTCTGATTTACTGCGGGATGAATATTGTTAAAATTGTCCTCGCTCGTTTTGCCAGACTCATTGTCCTCTCTCTTCACATGCTTCTCGTGATCGGATAATGCCACGTTGAAATCGAACGCTTCATTTCGCTCCGTAAACCCTAAGACCAAGAAAAAGTATTCCACAAGCTGACCGACTGATTCATCAGGGTCTGGCGGCACATTTCTAACAAGTACCTATTCAGAATTATATAAATCTTCACACGTCAATAATAAGATGCATTAAAATTGACGAAGAGTCGATATGCACCTTCAAGTACACTTACTACAACATTTGAAACTAGCAACCATGTTTAAGGGGAAATATACATAATTAGCGCAAATACTTCAAACTGCTCACAATATAAAAAAAAGTAAAATTACCATCTAAACCGTAATACATGATTGTTGGTTCCAAAGATAAGAGTTTCTTCTCTGGTTGGAACTATCAAAGAAAATAGTTATTAATCACCTAAGGTTTTAGAAGCAAAATATTTAAAGTAAAATAATCGTTATCTAACAGATTGTACAGCTCGTCTAGAGCTACAATTAAAGCAACCTTCTACAGAGTTGATAAAATACAGATCTCATCACATCCTTGCACAATTCTGATTCTACAGAGGGAAAAGTGATTTGATAAAGATTATATGTTGGAATTCAGAATCAAACTATCGGCACGCACACAGAAGCATATACAATTATATCAACAAAGAGTTATAGAGACCTTGAATCGTTTATGGAGACGAGATTGAAAAGCCTCAATGTCCTTGAGAATCTCCGAGTGTGAGCGATCCAACTGGCGCTTGATCGAGTCCAAGCGAGAAGAGGCAAGATCCTTCATATCGGAAATCGAGTTTAGGTTTTTCAGAGTTGAGGGATTTGAGATAAAAGATGAGATGTCGATAAAGAGATCTAGAGAAAATTCAGATGAAATTATGTGAATTTGGAAAATTATGTGTTTTTAATTTATATTATTATATTGATAAAGAATTAAATAAAAATTTATTTGATATTTATTAAAAAACTTAAATATATTTTTTTATTTTTTTTGACCAACTTTTCTAATTTATATTATTATATTGGTAAAGAATTAAATAAAATTCATTTGAAATTTATTAAAAAAATTAAATACATTTTTCATTTATTTTTTTATTTTTTTGACCAACTTTTATAATTTATATTATTATACTTGTAAATAATTAAACAAAAATAATTTAATATTAATTACAAAAAAATAAATATATTTTTCATTTATTTTCTTATTTTTGGCAAAGTTTTCTATTTTATATTATTATATTTGTAAATAATTAAACAAAAATAATTTGATATTAATTAAAAAATAAATAAATATATTTTTTTATTTATTTTTGGCAAATTTTTCTAATTTATATTATTATATTTGTAAATAATTAAATAAAATTAATTTGCTATTAATTACCAAAATAATTAAAGATATTTTTCATTTATTTTCTTATTTTTTATTAACTTTTCTAATTTATATTATTATATTTATAAAGAATTAAATAAAAATTCATTTGATATTAATTACAAAATTAATTAAATGTATTATTTATTTATTTTCTTATTTTTTTGGCCAATTTTTCTAATTTATATTATATTTAAACTAATTCTTTTATTTTCTCCATAATTTTTTCCCTCTAATTCCACTTAATCAAGGCCATATAGGATAATTCTCGACACATAAGCTTTTTTTTCACAAGTCAGCTGTTTACGTGGCAAACCATTTAAAGTCAAACCCCAACTTTTATGAATAAAGATGAATTTTTCTATAAATATCATTTTTGAATATTAAGGTATGAGTTGGTTATAATGTTATAGTTATAAGTATTATTTATAAATTTTGCAAAGTAAGTAAGTTGTTATTTAATATTTGATTGGTTGGGGAATATTCGTTTTAACATTGAATATTCGTACGATGACACAATTATTGATTGGACCCAAAGAATCTGGAAGTATTATCGTAGTTAAGCAACGGCGTAATTATCATTTTATAAAATAAACGGTAAAGTGTTCTCGTTAAAAGCGTTGAATTATCCTAAGTAGTAAAATACAAAGAATGTCTGGCGTGGTTACTTAGTAGCACACGGTATTGATTATTAATACTTACGTAAGAAGTCACTCAGTTATACTCAATTATTGCTACAGTAATTGTTGCATCATATCTCTCATATTATTGATTCAATTATTGTCATAGTATCATCTACATAATATGTTATATTATTAAATCAATAATTGAGACAACAAAGTTATTCATATTATTATTTGCAATATTGACAATGTATAGAAGTTCTATCAAGGAGAGATTAGATAATCTTATTGTGCGCCAATAGGGAGAAACCCTTACTGAAAAGCTCCCTCTTTCCTATGAACGACCTGGTTGTTAAATATTGTGAGTTATAATATTAATGATGAATAAGTTCGTGTTGATTAAAGATGAAATTGATAGTTTCATTATGTTGGGATTATTAGTGTTAGTGGAAATCGATATTTATTTTGATAATAATTGATGTCTGAAAGTTATAATGACCAATTGGGTAATTAATTGGATAAATGAGTAATTAATTACTATTAATTCACATGCTTATAACTATTTATTCACATGTGTGTACTATTGATTCATATGCATGTACTATTAGGGGAGGTGGTGCAAGATTAATAATACTTGCATTACTAAATTAAAAATAGAGGTATAGATGAATGTACTATACTATAATTATTTTTTTCACATATATAGAACTATTGAGTCACATGATTGTACTATTGATTCACATGATATACTATTAGGGGAGGTGGTGCAAGTTTGATAATACTTGCAGGACTAAATTAAAAATGAAGAAAAAGATGAAGGTATTATACTGTAATATTTCGAGCCCGAAAGCATGCAATTATCGAAACTATATTTTCCTATAAATACAAGCTCATTTTTCCTTCATTTTCACCAATTCACTAAGATCCGTAAGAGCAATTATAGAGAGAGAAGCTATAAAGAGAAAGAAGAAGAGAAGTCTTTGAAAAGGGGATAAAATATATGATGAAAAATTAATTATATAATTATTATACCACAAGACTTTGAAAAAGGGATAATACACTTTTTTGTCACTGTACTGGGGTCCGATTTTCATTGTAGTTACCAAATTTTTTTTTGTTACAATCGAATAATTGTACTCTAAAAAATTATAAAATGGTCATTATTTTTAATTTTCGTCCGAAAAAACGGACGGAATGCTGACGTGGCCCATTATTTTTCCTGATGTGGAGTTGGGCAAGCCTTAAAAATTTTCTTAAAAAAAATGTTGATCATAAGTGTTGAACTCCAGACCTCTCTAAACTAGAAACCTTATATTCCAACAAAAGCAACTGGACCAACTACATATCATGCTAAAATTTATGTAACACTAATATTTAAACGACCTAGCATCATTTCTATGCATGTGAAGATGAGATAATACACTTTTTGGCCACTGTAATAGGAATTGTAATAATAATAATAATTGAAATAATTATTATTGTATTAATAATAATAAATTTTAAATAATTAAAATAATAATTATTATAATTAAAATAATAATAATAATAATATTTTTTTATTATTATTATTATTATTATTATTATTATTATTATTATTATTGTTATTATTATTATTATTAGTACTATTATTATTATTATTAGTACTATTATTATTATTATAGTATTATTATTATTATTATTATTATTATTATTATTATTATTATTATTATTATTACTATTATTGTTATTATTATTATTAGTAGTACTATTATTATTATTATTATTATTATTATTATTATTATTATTATTATTATTATTATTATTATTATTATTATCTTAATTTAAGGCAACATTTTAATAGTCGTTGCAAAAAGTTGTATAAATATGCAACGAAAAAATAAATTGTTGCCAATGAATGTGGTCCATATTAGGCAACAAAATATAGCAACAAAAAAACTTTCCTTGCCCACAATAAGGAGAAATCAAGTGGTTAGAAATTTTGCCACGAATTTTGTTTCCAAATTTTGCAACGACTTATGAATTTCGTTGCAAAAAGTGAAAGCCTGACACAATCTGCAACGAATGACAAGTTTCGTTGTCAAACATACACTTTTAGCAATGACTTATAAAGTCGTTGCCTGATAAATCATTGCTAAAGCCCCATTTTTAGCAAAAAAAAAAAACTTTTGTTGCCCACGTTGATGGGAAATCAAGTGGCCGAAAATTTTGCAACGAAATTTTTTCCCGCTAATGAATTAGCAACGAAATTTTGCAACGACTTATGAATTTCTTTGCAAAAAGTGAAAACTTGACACAATCTGCAACGAAGGACAAATTTCGTTGCTAAAACATATACTTTTAGCAACGACTTATAAAGTCGTTGCCCGAAAAATTGTTGCTAAAGGCCCATTTTTTTGTAGTGCAAGAAAATGTTAATATTTTAATATTAAAAGCAATTATCGGATAATGAAATTAAAGGTTTAAAAATCATATGAATGTGATTTTAAGGTTTTAAAATACTTTGATATATTATAATATTATGTCATGTATTTCATTAATATTTGGTATTACATAAATATTAATGATAAAAGAATTATGTGGTATTTAATTCATTTAAATACGATTTTAATGATTGAAAAATTATGATAAATGATATTATTTATCTGAAAATTATTTCAAGTCTTTGAAAATTATTTTGACTGATAATATGATTATCTAATATATTTGTTAAGTGTTTAGGCAGAGTTTAATTAAACTTAAACTCGATAATTGTCTAACTAGACCGTTGGGATGTTAGAATTTTGTCGGATTCAACTCGGACTTAAATAGTCTGACTTGATGCTAAGTTTTATGTGCTGAATAGACTGATAGGGTTATGTGCTATATGTTTAGGTTATTCTATGTATGTGTGTGTGTGTGTGTATATATATATATAATAGTATTATATTGTGATGATGTTATTCTAATATTAGAGATTTATATTACTAATATTAGGTTTTCGGATAAAGCGATATAAATTGTGTAGCGGTAATCAACGGTTCAGGCAAGTTTTACTTAACTCTATTAAGAGTTGTTTCATTCAGATATGCTTATGGTTAGTCATGCTGATTACCATAGTAGAATTGTACTCTGTAAATATTGCATGAATAAGTCAGGTATGAAAGGCTGATCACCTTCATTACCAGTTGGTCCAGATATATTTGTTCATATTCAATACTTGTTCAGTCAAAATTTTGTTCGTGCTAATTTACAACTATATTGATGAATTATAGCCAGCTTATTATTCAGACTCTTTCAATCATGATATATCTTAATAAATTTAAACTTACTGGGCAACTTTCAAGCTCACCCTTGCTATATAATGATAAATATTGCAGATAAGGCAAATGCGTTCAGATACAGAAAAGGTTAAAGCCAAGTTCAGCTTGGGATAAAATGTGCAACTAATTTGTAATAGTTTAGTTTGATAAATATGTTCTGTGTTAGATAGTTTATGAATTGTGTAATAAGTTAAGGTTACTCGACCTTTGGAGAAATTATATGTATGTTTATTGTATAAAAAATTTATGTTTATATCTTTCGCAATAGTTATAGATTTAGCATACCAGATCCGTGGTGATTCGGGACCCGGATTTAGGGATGCTATAGATAATGTTGCAGATCCACTGACCAAGACTTTATCGCAGCAGAAGCACGAAGGTCACACTAGTTCCATGGGTATTAGATACATGAGTGATTGGATCTAGTGCAAGTGGGAGACTATTAGAGTTTATGTCCTAGAGGCCAATTATTTGATATAATTGCTTAACATTTTGATATTATATTTGATTGAATAAATGAATGATTTTATTATGGTTTTATTTACTGCGTTATATAAATGTTAACATAATAAAATTCTTTAAAATAGTGATACAAATTATATAGTTTCAAGTATGTGACTTGAACATGAGATTATATAATTACAATTAGTATCATTGCTCTTAAATGTCCCTTTATTTCGAGTATCATTGTTGATGGAATGAACAATGATGCATTAAGACTAGTATGTGGATCGATCATGACCAAATCTCATTGGTCATAAATATATGAGATATTAAGTCAATGCATAGTACATGTTAGAGAATGATGTCTCGATGAACCACCATGAGAATTCTACGGGAGCGAACATGATGAAAAGTGTCATTAGCGATTCTCATAGTGATAATGATGTAATGGTCATCCGACCTGAAATTACTATATTACTACACGAAAATTTATGTACTTTGATATCATCAAATGTCACCTTTAATAGGGTGGACTATAAAGATGATTATTGGGTAAATCATGAATCGTGTGAGGAATATGAGTGATCTAGATGGAATTAAACCCTCCTATATATTAGGGGTGATATCCATAGGCCTCTTGATTGAGTAGGACTATGAAATGCATGGCCATGCTCAAATAGTGATTTGTTTCATATAGTCTACTCATTGATCAAGAAAAACACAGATTAAATCATGAAGAGTATGACACATTCCATAACTCGAGTTTAATCTAGGATATCAAGGCTAAAAGGATTAAATTACATTGAAACATTGGTCACAAAAAGGTTGCATCGAATCATCGATCTTATTATTACTTAGGTAGCAGTGATGCATTACTAGATGCCGCTCACTATTTATAATTTTATAATATAAATTTAAAATTATTGCCAATGTAATAATAACCTATGGGCTCACACACATAGAACGTAATTTAAAAGGGAATTAATTTAAATTGTAAGGATTTAAATATATCAATATGATTGATAGTATTTTAAATCACGAATTTAAATTAAAAGGGATAATTTGTATATATGTATATTAATTAAGTAAGACTTAATTAAGATATATATATATATATATAAATTCAGATTTTAATTATATTAATTTTTTATTAATTCCTCCTAACTGCTATATATATATATATATGATATATATCAGTCATTTTAGGAATTAAATCAAAAATAAAACCCTAGTCGCTCTTAGAGAGAGACTAGAGAAAATAGTTTCGAAAATTCTCATCCTTGGTGGCTAGTATCGCGGTTCCTTCTTCTGCAGATTGTAGGACAATTCGCGGAGCGTTCGTGTGGATACCGTAGAGACGCAGTTCGTTTGAATTGCGTTGGAGATTCGACCGCAACGATTCTAGCTTTAATAATCGGTATAATTTCTAACCTCTGAGTTAATTGAATTTTTCGCATGGATCATGTTTAGGGTTTCGAAATTGCTTTATAAATTTTTATTTTCCGTTGTGCGTTTCTGTGTCGAAACCCTACAAACAAGTAGAAATTTAAAACTCAAAGTTTGATATTTAAATTATTAAAGAAAATAGTAATACATGATGTGGAATCAAAGAAGAGGTTGATTTTAGAAGAGTTATCATTTATGAAGTATATGTGAAGTATTTAGGAGAGTAGATTCTATTTCTACTAAAACAGAAACTTGTTGTGTCTGAACTTGGTATGGCGCAAATGCTGCTTATTTCAAAACTCATGACCAGCCAGCATAAGCTTGCCACTTGGCCTCAGGGATGTTTTGAGAAAGTTCATGGAATTTAAAATTCAAGAAATGTATACTAAGGACTCATAGGGATAATAAAATCTTAAATGATAATTAAGTTGTCCATGAATGGATTTGAATAAGAGTTAATTAATTAACATAGAATAAATATTGTTAATTAAGCGATATTATATAATATTATATTATGAAGCTTTGTGTGGTAGTGGCATGATATTAAATTGAATAGAGAGGATTAATTCACTTACATAAGACGGTGAATTAATATATGTGTTTAGCATAAGAGGATGAAAGAAATATGTTAATCAATATTTGATATTTTTAATATATTACATAGTATTGTAATATATAAAAGGGTTAATATTTGAAAGATACGTGATAAATAAAAGAAGAGAACCAATATAGTTATAAGTAATTATTGGTTAGAGATTGATGCATTAAGTTAATACTTTATGTGGTGGTTAAAGAAAATTAATTTGGAACAATTTATGGAAGAAGTGAAATAAAAGAATTATATTATATTAATTAGTGGAGTACATAATAATTATTAAGGAAATGGTTATTTGGATAAAGATGTTATGGGTATAAGTTCATAGTATATACTCATCTAAGGTAATTAAGTATTAAGGTAAGGTGTGACACCTAAGATTTATATTAAATGAATATTAAAAATAATGTGGAATTGGGCAAAAGCCAAATGTGGCCTAGACCCTTAATATTTTACTATTGAGATAATGAGCTTGAGTTATATAACTCTAGTAAGTGGGATAAATGAGCCTCGTGTGGCCTAAGTACTAAAGCTAAACCAGACTGAAGGTTTAACTGAAATTATTAAAAGAGAATTAATGATAAGGGAATAAATGATTGATATTAATCATTGTGATATTTAAGTGTGATAGGAGATAATGGGTCAATAGTACCCAATTGATTTATATTTAGCCCAATTAAATTATTATTTGGACTAGCCCAATGTACATCAGATATAAGATTATATATTGGTGTATATTTAAAATACAAGTATACTTCCTATATGTGGGTAGGTACATATATATGTGTATATAAGTGCCCATAGCTTAATTCAGTATAGTAATGTTAAATCATTATAATTGATTTAATGAGCCCAAAGGAAATTAACCTTAGTAGAATGAGGTCTATTATACTGATAAGTAAAGGAGCGATGTAGTTTTTCCCAAAAATCAGTGTCATACTCTATTCAACTGCCATGTGATAGGCCATTGGCCTATTCTATTCCTTCTTCACAAAGCAATATAGCAGATGATGGCTACAAAGCTAGTAATCATGGCTACGGGAATGTAGAAAGAAAGAGTTGGTAACCAACTCCCCATTGCCTTTTGGTTTCTTCTTCTTTCTGCTACATTAAAACATTGTGTAAAGGCTTTGTCTGTGTAGAGAATTCTCTATAAATAGAGTTCCTCCTTTTCTTTTCCTATTTGTTGAAGTGTCTGAGTTTTGCTATTGGAAGTTAGTAGAATTAGAGAGTCAGTAGAATTGGAGAATTGAGAATCTATAGTTAATAATTGCAAGCATTCAAGAAGTAATAATGCTAACCTATATGCTTTTGATTCCTAAGTCTTACAATTCCTTACAAATGACAAGAAATACTTGCTTTTGAGTCACAAAATTGATGGCTAAGGATTGTTATAATCCATGAATTGTTGATAGATACTGTTAATACAGTTAAATGCGAAAACAACATAAGTTAAACAGACCAATTTCGTTTCAAAACGAATTCGTAGTGAATGAATTCACAAAATTTGTTAAAACATAAAAATTTAGTATGAACATGAGTTTTGGATTAATATTTTTGTTAGTTAATGTTTATGTTAGTTCTTGATTATTTGGTATGTTGTAGTTTTATGAGTTACAAACCTATATAATTGAAAACGAACTAATTTAGATGTGTATAACTCATGTTATGAAAATTGGAAGGATTATGGGTCTGAAAAATCGCAAAAAATAGAACTTGAGAAGCTGTTTTGCCTCATTTGGTAAATTGCCCTTGAGGCCATTTGGGGCACAAACATCGGACATCATCGATGTCTGGTAGGATCGCTTTGATTCTGATGAGTAAATTAGGCATAACATTTTCATACGAACTCTGATTGAGGTGATTCAGAATGATTCGGAAAGCTAACGAGTATACCTACAACTTTTGTTCTTTAAGTGTTTCAATTTGAAGTCGTTAAGAGACGTAAAAATGTCCATCTTTGTGACTATTATGTATTCGAAGGCAGCCGGAGGGCGTCTGACGAGTACATACATAAGTATAGTGCTCTCGACGATGGAATATATTATTCTAAGTGATAAAACATAAATATACATGATAATAGACATAACATATAAGTTTTCCTTACTCATAATGGAATGCTTTAGCATGATTTAGTATGTGTTTTGAAAAGAAACTTGGAGTTTTAAAAAAGAATGTTGACGAACCTTGAGTCTTTGAAGTTATGATGTTTTAACACATACATATTGTTGAGTTATGAGTATACATAAGCATAAGAAGTGATTTAAAGTTTTACTTATTATCAACTTACAATAGCTTAGTTGAAAATGATTTCTAAAGAAAACTTGAAACTTTGAGAACGAACTTAAAGTAACTTGTGTACTTAAAGTTCTAAACGAGATAACATACAACAATGGCTTAGTTGGCTATGAAATGAGATTAAAAGTTGCACTTAGTTGCTTTAACTTGGCCTAGAATGACTTTTAAAAGTGAACTTGAATGCATTATGCCTCTAGACATGACGAATATGTTCATCATCTAGCTAAGCATGAATTGGACCTTTCAAGTGTGGTTTAAAATACATTTTTAAATAATGAATTATGCTATGTCTATGTAAATAAGATATATACATGTGAAGCATGCTATTAGAGGCTTATTAGTACCAATATATGGTTTAAAAGCTTATAATATTGAATCTTGTTAAAAAAAGTTGTTAAGACTTATTAATTGAAATAAATCATTATGGAACTAAGTAGTTTGAATATGAACTTGAAAATAGATCACAACCTACTTGAGGTATGTTTACAATACGTATTAGAATACATGTTATGCTAGAAATTGTATTAGGTAATGAAAAGCCAAAATCTGGTTAGTAGCAGGGATAAATAAGTAATTGCTGCTACCATCCTAGAGCGAAACTACTTGGTACAGACTTCTTTTGCAGTTATAAGTTGTTGTCAAACTATTTTAGTAGTCATCTGAACCATAAAGCATATGTGTATGAATGTCTTAAGCTTCAATGCTTGACTTAAGTGATGATTTAAGTATAAGAACAAGTAATGGTTATGTAAAACCCAAATTTGTTAAATTTTATTAAAGTTTGTAAAATGTAAGAACGATATAGATCGCGCATCTATAAACTTTAAATATGTGTCGTACACATAGCGAGTCAAGTGTGTGATAAAGATTTATGATTGTTGATATTAAGCATGTGTAGCTAAGGTGTACTATATATACATAGTTATTCTAAGAGTTTACTAAGAAAGCAAAGGAAAGGTTTTAAAAACCAAGATAGAGAACAATGTAACATTATTATTACATTAAGAATGTATAATTGTATGACTGATGGATATGAATCCACGATTATATAACTGTGTAGGAATACATAAAGTACAGATAAGCTTTAAGCAGTTAAGTCGTAGTTGATAAACTACGAATCAGGGAAGTCTTTCAGTTCCTATTTTATATATGAATTCTACAACTGTTAGTTGAGCTATATTATGTTATGAGAATGTTGATGTATATATATGAAATGCATATGAGATATGTATGAAATTTGAAAGTTGATCTTTGATGATATGCTTGTGAAGTAAACCTATATGCCTGTTATATGAGAAGTAACATGCGTAGTAAATATTAATGGATTATGAATGCATGAGCTGAGTATGCTATTATATGCTATGTGCTGCATAAAACTGTTAGAATTGCTGGGTTGTCGAGCTCACCCTTGCAAATAACCACTTTTTAAGGACTCGCGATAAAGATTACGTGCTACTTGGTTGATAGAGTTCAATAGTAATCAAAAGAGATTGATTTATCTATTTAAACATATGCTCTTGAACCATGTTTAGGTTCTAGGAGATGTACATGATAGTAGTTTATGATGTGTAATACATGTTAAGTTGAGAAGTTGTACTATGTGGTACATAGAGGAATTCTAATTGAGATGTAAAAATTTATACAGTAATTGAATAGAATGAATCATAACATAATTTGATTCAGGGATTTGTAATCGATTCAAGTTAAGAAATCAATAAAAGATTTTTCAAAGGATATTGAAAAAGTTTAAATTATTCCGCATAATTTTATAACATCGAATATGATGTAAGACAAGAAGGATAAATGACCAAGATTTGAAACTTATAAAAGTTTGGGGTCATTATACAAATCCTGGAAATGGAAAGAATTTATATTCAAAATTTTAATAAGAAAGGTTATATTCATTAAGTTATGAATAAAAGATATGAATAGTTTGACGATACTAGTATCGCGGAAGACTGGATCCGAGGTTCGAAGGGACCCGGATTTGGGGGTGTTACAAGGACTGAGGATGATAAGAATTATTTTAAAGAAAACGAATCTAGTGAGATAAAAGGACAAAGATTAAGGATTTGTACTTTAGTTTATCCAAGTTCAAAAATACTCCATAATAATCAACTGTGGAACAAAATTCAAGAATGAAGATCAAAATATGGATACAATCAAAGATAGTAACCATAATAGACAACTTGGATAAAGAAAAGAAAATTTAATTTTTCTATGAATAGTTTCGTATACGTGAATAGTAACCCCGACACGAAAAGGTAAAAATTTCACAATAAAATTCATATCAATATTTCAGAATAATGATATTAAAATAAATAATATCATTTATAAAAAAAAATAACATCCTTTACCTCAAAAGAGAAGTACTTTTGACTGAAATATCGGATAAAATGCTGAAGAAAATTTGCATTGCTTATCAACTCTCAAAGTATCTAAATACTCAAAAAAATACGCTCGATATTATAGAGAGAGAAAACTTATGATTCTGGTGTGATTTTCAATTCTAACCTAAGCACCCTATTCATAGGAAAATGCTTAGAACACCAAAGCAGAAAATTTAATAAAATATTAATATTTTAAAAAAAAATTCCTATACACACCACATCACTCTCATCAACACACACAAGTGGGTCCCACCCACATTAAAAATGTTTTTTGTGAAAACAATATTTATAACCCCAAAAATTAAATTTTTCAAAACTTAAATAATTCATAATAAATTGCCCTTTATCAGAAAAATTTGAATCTTATGTCCGTTTCATAGGAAATTTAATTCTCTACAACTTTGTAGAAGAAAGGTTTTCCAAATTCTAAACGAAAAATGACCGAAATTCACATACGGATGATTTTTAACACCTCCATTCCGACAAAATACTGATAAAATACCTCATCATTAATTCCTTCATTTATATCTACATAAAATAAATATTTTCTTATATAAATCAATAATTAATTATTCACAAATAATATTACAGAACTACAATATTGATAACTAGGTCGTTCCCAAGAAAAATGGGGTCTTCCTAGATAGAACTAAAGATTTCTCCTTACTGGCTCACAATTAAATAACTCTTCCTAGATAGAACTTCCTTATACATTGCTAATAATGCTATCTAATAATATTATTCAAATAATATAAATTATTAATCTAATAATTTGAAATATTGTGCAACGATAATTATTAAATTAACAATATAAAATATCAACGTAGCAATTATTGAATCAATAAAATAAAATAATAAACAGTAATTATTGTAACAATTATTTAGTAGTGACTTCTTACGTAAGAATCAATAATTAGAATTATAGTGCAATACCGTGTGCTATTGTGCAACACCGCATTACTGTATTTTAACCACTGGGTATTTCAACAGTTTAACAGTGACAATTTTACCGTTATTTTTATAAAAAGGTTATTTCTGTCGATTTTTATATCCGACATTCATTCTGTGGGGTCCACCAATGACTGCACCATTGTACGAATATTCTCCGATATAAAGAATATTCATCGACCAAACGAATATTCCCCGACAAAACGAATATTTTATGACCACTTGCTTACTTTGCAAAATTTGCACATTTCACCCATTACTAAAACATTATATTAAATCAACACCTTATTATTCAAAACTAATAATTAGGGAAATTAAAATTTTATTCATAAAAGGTTGGGGGTCTTACATCCCATCTTAGCCTACTCGTAAGCATCTTCAGATCTTGCTCACTTGGCGGATTCTTCTTTCAGATTATCTTTCAGCTTCAAAACCTTTGCCAGCAATTATTCTTTGTCACACTCTATTTGAACCAGCTTCCACTCTACATTAATGAGACGTTCATCAAGATCTTGGATCTCGTCATCCTTATGTGCCATAGTGGTCTGACGTTCATCTGCCAGCTCCTCCAATTCTTTGACTCTATCTTGCAGCTCTATGTTACGGTCGTACACATCATTATACATCTAAGCTGCAATAGAGTTCAGTGGAAACTCTTCAGGATCCTCTTCCTCCTCCTCATCTATCTGTGGTAGCTCCACATGATCCTCCTCATTTGTCTATACATCATCCTTCTCATCCAGTAACTCATCCTACTCAAACTCAAGGTCATAACCAACAACTGTGACCAATGGAGATGACTCCCTTGGCACTAGCTGCTCCCAGACTACCTGAATATCTCGAGGCTCCTCCTCTCTAGGTAACTAAGATCCCTCCTCCCTAGCTTGACTGGATCCTCCAACATTATTCATCCTGACAAAAAAGTTTTAAGTTTTGATTACTAAGCGTTATTCACACTACACGCGAGCACATAAGTTAATAACACATAAGCACATAGTCTTTTATTATTCATTCCTTAGAACTCGCTAAGAGTTTATCAACGATTTCTTTTTGATCTCCGATAAGGTTTTTATCCTAAGTTTTTCCCCACCTAAGGTTCAAAACCTATCAACTTTGATACCAACTTGTGACACCCCCAAATCTGGGTACTTCATTCCCTAGAGTTGGTGTTCACTATCCAAATAAAACAAAACTAACTACCCATAAATAAGGAATATAAAATAACTTACAACCTTAAATAAAAATCCTCCCTATAAAAGGGTTACCAAAACATAATAATCCCAGGTTGTCTAACCTTAAATACATCATCAAGTGTGGAAAAGTAATTTGATCACATTATTAACAATGTCTAATTACATAAACCATTTAAATAAAATGGTACAAGTCTTCAGCATTTGTTCATCTTGCCTTTCCCTTTACTGGTAGATGGCTCGTCAACTTTCTCAATTTTAGTTGCAATGGTTATACATGTGTAGACACTCGAAATTTTGTTTTCCTGTTACTAGCTATGCAGGAGGACAAAATCGTCTTTTTCATACTCCAGAGATAACCTTGGAGGACCACAACATCAATTCCAACCCCAGAAATAGCCCAGGAGATCCAATTTCCAACCCCGTAGATAACCCCGGGAAGTCAATTTTAAACCCCAAAGATAACCCGAGGGATCAAGTTGAAAGCTTGGAGATAACCCCAAGAGTTCAAGCCAACCTCAGAGATAACCCTGAGGACAGTCAGAGTCAACAGCAGGCCAACCTCAAAAATAACCCTGAGAAAAGACTGCTACAACTATGTGAAAATCGGAGATAACCCAGGGAGGCGAAAAATGGTTATTTTGCCAACTCAACTTCAACTCAAATCATATACAATCATTTTAAATCAAATTACTACAAAAGAAGTCCCACAAGAACCATATCTTAACTTTCGAGCACAAACTACACAAAACGGCTCAACAGGCTGCCTGACGGAAATCCAAAAATGCCATTTCAGTCATGGACCTATTTTTTCAGAGTCAAAAAATGGCAACTCCTATGTCATTCTATAGCTCTCGAAAAGAGCTTTCCAAAATGGTATGACACGCTTCCATCGGAATCCTGGATTGAAAGTTATGAAGGTTTGAGCGAGTAACACGTTGTTCAAGTGCAAATACTTCGAGACGGTGGGCCCCACACTGCCCGGGGCAACCCGGGTAGCCGCAGGTACACCTACGGCTCCTCCTCTCTATAAATAGAGGGCTTGGGTTGCCATTTTTAAGGGGAAATGGCAAGAAAGTCTTGTCCATTTTGCTCTGTACACACTATAAACTGAGTGCTTTCTCATTTTAAACACTTGTGAGCTTATACTTTGTTTTATTTTACCGGTGGAAACAGAGTGTTCATTCAATTAAAGCTATTTGAAGTCTTCTTGCCAGCCCACTGTAAGACTTCTTACATTTCTTAAAGCCTTTCTCTACTTTTTGCACACATAGTTATTCACGTTAAGAGTTGTGTTGTGTGAGTATGCCCGGACTTTGGTCCGTGGCTTTTTATTTCTTTTGTATATATATACTTATATATATATTTGTACTAACATTATCGAGTTATGCCTCGATTGAGCCTGGACTCACACCGCATAATCAAGCCCCTTAAAAAAATGAATCTCGGTTTCACAGACCAGTTAACCAGTGTTATATCGATGTGTCAATATGCAAACCTTTTCTCGGTTGAGTTGGTGCAACCATTTAAAATACCAACTAGCGACTCTCACAGTCCAATCATCAACATATACATGTCGAACCTTTTCACAACTTGTTTTTTCAAACAATCTCACCTAACATGAGAACACCAAAAGATAAGAACAGAAAAGGGACAGTAAAAATCCCGACGTTGACAAGTGGCGACTCCGCTGGGGAGATCCAGTAAAAGGACTTATGCCGCTACTACAAACTTTTTAAACTGTTATATGCTTGTGTGTGGATGTTGCATTTACATTTATATAGATGTGTACGAATGTATTTACTTACTGCACTTAGTACTTCGCACTATATCTTCTTCTGATATTAAAGTGCTTCCCACATGTCATCATTTCCATACGGTGAGACACGTTGTATGTGAATGTATATTGTGTGGTCTGTGACAACCCGAGAATTTAGAAAAATTTTAAAATCATAATTAATCGATTTAAGGTTCAAAATTAAAACCAAAACAAAAAATGAGTGTATGCGTTTGATATTTTTGGGATGGAATTTTGAGAATTTCAAAATTCTATGAAGGATTTAGGTGAATTATTCAGGATTAAGTGTATACGTGAATATGTTCTGTGATTGTGATATTTTATGTGTTCAGTATGTGGTTAAGGGTCAAGGGTTAACCAGATAAATTTTATCAGTGTCAAACCCTAAGTATATATTAAGAACATCAGCGTCCAGTTAGAAAACCCTAGCAATGGATAAGAAACCCTAGAAATCGGTTCTGAAACCCTAATTTCAGTCCCAGGAGTCCTAAACTCTAATTCGGAAATTTAAAACCCTAGATTGGGAATGTAAATGCTGGTATAAGGTTTAAATGTCATTAATTATAATTTATTAGGGAAAACCCTAAGGAATTACTTGAAAACCCTAATTAATTTTTAGAAAACCCTAATACCAGATCTGGAAACTCCAATTTTAGATTCTGGTAATTTGAAATCCTAAGCTGGGAACTTAACGGAGAATTTTAATGCTTAAGTGCTATTAATTATAATATTAATTAGGATAAAGCTTAATTAATTAGCAAACCCTAATTTCAAATTTTTGAACCTTAATTGTTCCGTTACAAACCCTAATGTACAGTTGTGGATTTAATTGCTAAATTAGCAGTATTAATTAGGGAATAATAATCCTAATTAGCAAGATTGAATTTGATGATTAGAAAATCTTAGTATAATTAGAGAATTTTAATTATAATTTACAAATGTTAATTTTCTATTTCAAAAACCCTAATCCGGAAATCCTAGAAAATTAATTTATGGAACCTTAGGTTTTAACCCTAAGGGTCAAACTCTAAGGGTTAAACCCTAAGGGTTTGATCAAATGACATTTTTAGTATTAAAATGTGGTACAAAATAACCAATGAGCCCTTATTGCATTCTTTAATAAGTTGCTTGTAGATCTAGCCCTAAAATGAGTTGGTGAACCACCCTAACTCTAGATTAAGACTTTTATATCCAGCAATCAGTCATCAATTGACAGCCATATGCATTGCATTGCTAGATATAAAGATTAGAAAGAGAGAAATGTAGCACCTTCAAAGTAGCACCTTTGGACCTGTTAGAATTTCTGGGCAGCCCAGAAATTCAAGAACATGTCTGACAACGACTTCTACAGCTTAGATCTCACAACTTTGTTATGTTTTGGCCATGACAGTTGATTAAGGTTGTAGTATGTCATTAAAACTACAACATTAGTGATAAATCAATCTTAGAAATCATCAACAACACTGTTTTAATTGAGGTCAAACTAGGCAACTTGTTAACAGCTTATGAATATCTGGGTTGGCTTAAGAACACCTATAGTGACAGTTTTGTCACTATAATTACCTTTAAATGACACTTAAGTATGAAAATTAATTATATTTATTAAAAAATATAAAAAATGGTTTTAATTATGAAAATACAAAATAAATTCCTAAAATTTATTTTAAAGCACTAAAAATAATTTTTAATTATTTTGAGTATATTTTAAAAATATTTAATATTTTTGTAATATAAAAGGTATTTAATTATTTAATTATAATATTAAATAAATTACTTAAAAATGGTTTTAATACTTGGAAAATCATGAAAAATTATATTATGGTATTAGAAAATATTTTAAGTTATTTTTAATAACTTTTGATATTTTGTGATGAAATTCATTAATAAATTTATTATTAATGGTAATTAATTTATTTAATAAATATATTAAATAAATTAAGGAAAAATAGAATTAATGTTTTAAAAATTATATAAAAATGATTTAAGTGTTATAAAAATATTTTAAGTTATAAAATATAACTTTTGATATTTTGTCATGAAAATATTAATATTTTAATATTAATGTCATGAAAAGATTTAATTGTTTAAAATCATATAAATATGATTTTAAAGTATTAAAATACTTTAAGATATTATAATTATATTATAATATTATGTTATGATTTTTCATTAATATTTAATATTAAATAAATATTAATGATTAAGGAAGTATGTGATATTTATATTATATAAATACGATATAAATGATTGAAAAATTATGATAAGTGATATTAATTATCTGAAAATTGTTGCAAGTCTATGAAAAATATTTTGACTGCTAAGGAAATTATCTAAGATATTGTTAAGTGTTTAGGCAGAGTTTAATTGAACTTAAACTTGATATTTGTCCGACTAGACCGTCGGGATGATAGAATTGTGTCAGTTTCAACTCGGACTGAAATAGTTTGACTTGATGCTATGTCTTATGTGCTGAATAGACTGATAGGATTATGTGCTATGTGTTTAGGTTATTCTATGTATGTATATATATATATATAATAATATTATACTGTGGTGATATTATTCTAATATTGGAGATCTATATTACTAATATCAGGTCTTCGGATAAAGCGATATAAATTACAGAATGGTAGTTAAATCAGTTCAGTAAGTTTTACTTAACTCTACTAAGAGTTATTTCATTCTGATATGCATGTGGTTAATCATTGTTGATTGCCATGTAGAATTGTACTTTGTACATATTGCATGTATAAGTCAAGTATGAAAGGCTGATCACCTTCATTACCGTTCGGTCCAGATATATTTGTTCATGTTTAATACTTGTTCAGTCAAAAGTTTTTTCGCGCTAATTCACAACTATATTGATGAATTCTAGCCAGCTTATTATTCAATCTTAATAAATTTAAACTTGTTGGGCAACTTTCATGCTCACCCTTGCTATGTCATGATAAAACATTGCAGATAAGGCGAATGCATTCGGATACAGTAAAAGGATAATGCCAAGTTCAGCTTGGGATAAAATGTACAGCTAATTTATAATAGTATAGTTTGATAATAATGTTATGTGTTAGATAGTTTATGATTTGTGTATAAGTTAAGGTTACTCGATTTTGGGGAATGGTGTATAAAGTGTATTGTATAAACAAATTATGTTTATATCTTTCACAAATAGTTATAGAATGATTGTACCAGATCTGTAGTGATTTGGGACCCGGATTTGGGTCTGTCACATGGTCCCTCCACTAGGAAGCTATCATGTTGGTGTTTTATTACTGGACACGTAGGGAGACTGATTCCAACGAGGCTCAGGAAAGGCACCGCCCAGATTCGCTCCAGTTGAAAAACTAGATTAATTTCCCGTCAAGTAAATTGTGATGATTTGGGAACCTTCATGCCAAAAAACTGCGAGAGTAACCTAAGATAGGTCAGCCTCTGATAAACCGAATGCGGAGGGAAGTCTCTTCATACTTTCCCATTTCAATTACTTGTAATTTTGTTCCATGTTAATCTCTATGTAATGGAAAATATGAAGGACTATATGTACATGCATTCCCTTTTTATATCAAAACCTGACATGCTATCTTACAAATAGCTAACATCCATTTTGCAAGATAATACTCCTAAAAATGGACACATCACATAGCATGTAACATTTATACATTCCCTACGAGTAAACTACATAAGTCTTTTTGTAGGGAAGCAATTGATCCAGTTACCCGTTTAAAATCTAAAAAGGCAATAAGCCTACAGCCAAACATGGCTAAAATTGCCCAGCCGGATCCTACTCCTGTCGCCCGCGAAGAGTTCGAACGATTAAGCAATCAAATTATAGAGTTGGTTGTTCTACTCAATAAGTCCACTCAGGGTCCACAAATACCCATCCACACAGAATCCTTTGCACATGGAGGAACCCGGGGCCAAACAATGCCTACTCAACTAGAGTCATTCACACCAGGGGGTAGTCAGGGTATTGGAAAAAAAGATGGAAACCCAGATACCTGAACCTCATTCCAATAAAGGAACCAACAAAACTCCTAAAATCACAAAACTCGGGGATGATCAAAAAACTGGGGATATAAGAAAGAAAGTCCAATAAATAGAGGAAACCATCCGGTCAATCAAAGGGACTAGAAACTATCGAAGTTTCACCTATTCAGATCTCTGTATATTCCCAAGGGCTCGATATCCTAACAAATTCAAAGTCCCAGAGTTTGAAAAGTACAATGGGGCAGGTGATCCCTATATGTACCTAAAAGTATACATTGGCGAGCTAGGGTCTTATGCTACAAATGAAAGCCTTAGAATGCAGTTTTTCTAAAAGAGTCTAACTGGAGAGGCTAAAGTCGGGTATGCCCGCCTTGACAATGCCAAAATCCATAACTGGGAAGAATTGGCCCATGCCTTTCTAAATCAATACAGTTTTCAGTCACAAATGGCATCGGATTGGTATCAAATGACTAAAGTCAAAAAGCAAAGTATTGAGTCTTTCCAACAATATGCCCAAAGGTGGAGACATCTAGCAGCGCAAGTCATTCCATCAATGACAGAAATTGAGATGGTAATGACGTTTATTGATATCCAAGAGGCTCTTTACTATGAGAGGATCCTAGCAGGCATAGGAAAGCCATTCTCGGAAATGATCAAAAACAGTGAAATGGCAGAGATGGGCATGAAGGTAGGCAAGATTAAAGACTTCACTGCCTTGGAAGCAGTCGCCAAGCATATACAAACTGGCAAGTAGACGAGCAATCCCAAGGGGGTACCCGATAAAGGAAATTAAGATGTATCCCTCATTTCACAAGGGCAAGATAGTAGACCAACCTACAGTCCCCCTATTTGGAAAAAGCAAGACAAACTGCCATTTTAACAACAGGCTGCATTCAACCAATTCTAGGACATGAAAAGAAAATTTTTGAGAATAGAAATTCAGGTATTCACTCCATTAGGAGATTCCCTTGAAAATGTATTGGCGATATTAATGGATCACAAGAAAATTACTGAACTGGCTCTACCTCTGGAACCAGGTAGTAAAAGATACAATCCAAGCCAGAGATATGCTTACCACTTAGGGTCTTCGGGACACGATACACAAGATTGTTGGTCCTTAAAGCATAAAATTCAAAATATGTTCGAAAGTGGTAGTATTGTGGTCCAACAACCTGACCAACAAAATGTCAACACCAACCTTCCGTTGCAGCATGATACGGAGGAAGTATAGATGATTAGGTCAGGAAGCGCTGAAATTTTTCCAAATCATAAGTACATACGAAGGATAGAGGAATACCCCCAAAGGCACAAAAAAAATGTCCTAAAGTGGGAAAACTTAGAGCAGGGTATAACAGTAATGCAAAAATTAGAGACAATCCAGAATCAAGTAAATCTGCTAGCTAAGCTGATAGTGCGCCAACATCAGGATACGAGGTAGTTTTTCACTCAACTATCAAAAAGCCAAGAGGAAAAAGAGGTTAACCCTAATGCAAGCCCATATCTCTCCAGGATCAGCCAGCTAAATGAAGAAGATCAAAGTAGGCTAAAAGGGCAAGAAAAGGGGATTGATAAAATTGCTAGAAGATCTCGCCAGTGAAAAAATCACTCGGGGGAATGCAAATTCTTAAAGAAGAAAGATCAAACAACCTCCACTAGAGCCCAAAAATTCACCTCTCTGAGTAAATCAAATGAAGAAATGTTACACTTTCTGATCAGCGAAGGAAGGATTACCGAGTTGCTGCCTCCTATAAATCCCAAGATAAAGAGTTATGATTCCACCAAGATATGTCTCTACCATTCTAACTCACCTGGACATACGATTGAGGAATGCTGGTCTTTGCAACATAAAATCTAGGATCCCATTGAAAATGAAGAGCTGAAGATAGATTTCCTCATGACCAGAAAAGGCTAAAAGGAAATAAAAAGCTTAAGATGTCCACTCGAGATAGACAATTCAAAGGAGGTGAAGGCTATGAGCGCCAATTCTGGCAGAACCCAAGGTGGACTGATCCTAATAGAAGGAATGACAAAGGAGATTCCTCCGCCAACATCAAAAATCTTGTGGTCCAAAGATAGCAATCATTGTGACGCCCCCGAAATAGGTATACATCACCCATCTTGAGTCACCAGAAAATACACTATTGACAACTTCATTTATACAACTTTCGTGCAAAATACGACGACATGTATACTATGAGTTTAAATACAAATATACATAACAACTCTGACTCATGTCATAATTTCAACTTATATAAAGGTACAGTCAATAAGTATTTTAGAAATTAAAATCTTTGGGAAGTGCTCAAGAAAACCTTCGTACATGGGAGGCCATGCGTCTAGGTTATGATAGATATCATATGTCCACAGAATTATCCTTGGTTGACCCAATAGACCCCAAAGAAAAATGAGAAGATTACTATCATGTTCCTTCCAATGGTAAGTCTTCTCTTGATATGTAACTATCTCCACTGTCTGCAATTGAGAACTAAATTTTAACCAAACTCCAAGATTATATAGGTAGTGCTCGTAGATATACTCAACAAGTGGATGTGCACAACCCTGTCTTATGATAACACAAGGTTGTGTGTCATTAGACATCTTGTATGACAGTGGCAAAATAACCTTCCAAAGTTGGGTTCACCTCACCCTATTCTGTTCACCAAAATTAAATATCAAATGGCGTATACAATACAACACACTTATCTAAAGTTCTCAATAAAATTATTTCCATACTATTTAGGGAGAACTCTCAATGACTATAGACCAATTACTCTATTCTCATGTTATCCCCACTCACCCGGCTACACTCTTATTACACGAAAGGAATTGTGAAGCAAAAGGGTGAGCAACAAATAACCCAAAGAAAGAATATCATGACTAAAGATACTTAAATTATCAATAGCCTTCATCAGTAATAAATCAGAGATTTAGAACATATGGTAGATGATAAAACTTTTCAACCATAGTTGCAGCAGAACGACCAATCCAGAAGAAAAGTCAAATAGACTATAAAGTCTATTATCTTCTACACGTTAAAAGTCCACCAACAATGTTTTATCCCTGTAACATCAATCAACAGTTCCTTTCCATAATCATATGAATAACTCATAATCATAATTATGATTCTAAATCCCTCTTCGCACCCAGGATGAAGATAATTTTCATCATCTATCTTTACCTGAAACGTCAAAGATCATGGTTATACCAAATCACAGTTCCTGTTTATAATCATACTTAATAAATTCATCTTTGCACTATGGGCCAAAGATATTCATTATCATTTCATCTTTGCACTACAGGCCAAAGACATACAACTGTATTTTAGAAGAGTCAAGTAGAGCATGATATCTACTATCTTCTATGAAATAAAAGTTTATTATCAATATTTTATCACTGAAACTCAGCTTAATAAATAATCCACATCATCGAATCACCCCTGCACTACGGCCAAGGATATTCGTTAATATCATATCCATGAATTATCCATGCACTACGGGCCAAGGATATTCATTAGTATCACATCCATGAATTAATATTTCATTACTGAGACTCAGCTCAATAATTAATCCACATCATCGAATCATCCCTGCAATACAGGCCAAGGATATTCATTAGTATCACGACCACGAATTATCTATGCACTATGGGCCAAAGATAATTGTGTTTTCATCAACAGTTATGATCATGCCATAAAACAATTCATCTTTGCAGACGAAGAGAATCCATGGCCATAATTGTGACGCCCCCAAAACAGGTATACATCACCCATCTTGAGTCGCCAGATACACACTACAGAAATCAAATACAAACTTCTTTTATGCAACTGTCGTGCAAAATACGACAAAACATAATGTGAGAGTTTAAACAAGAATATTGTCTTCTAGACAGTATTCAACTCAATGGAGTCCTCATTACATTTATTATCACACTATTTTATAGACTAGTGAGGACTACTAAAACAACCATTTGGACCGTCAATCCGTTCCCAGACTCGTCTCAGCTATATTCTCATTTCCAGAAGAGAACAGTGAAAGAAAAGGGTGAGCTCAATTAGCCCAGGAAGAAATATTATGACTACGATAATGCAGAATAAATTATCCTTAGCCTTCAACAGTATAACAACTGATAGAATACAATAGACAACAAGTTTAACTGCAGCGGAATAAGCAACCTATTAGAAGAGTCAAGTAGAACATAATGTCTACTAACTCCTCTAGATTAAAAGTCCATTGTTTATATTTTATTCCTGTAATACTCATCAACAGTTCTTTGTTATACCCAAGACAAAAAGAACTATCATCACCTGTCTTCACCTAAACCACCAAAGATTATAGTTAAATCCACAATTCATATTTATAATCATGTAAATCAACCGTTTCTCCTTCCCACAAAGGCTTAACAGAACGTTTACTCAATATCCTTACCCCAAAGGTTAAAGATATTCAAATGTAATAACAAAGATCATACCAATCAGTTATCTACCTTTGCACTACGGGCCAAAGATATTCAACTATAAAACTAATGGTCATGATCATACCAATTAATTATCTGTTAGTGCACTACGACCAAAGACATTCAACTGTTAACTAATGGTCATGATCCTGCCAACCACATCATTGAATTATCCATGCCCTATGGGCCAAGGATATTCGTTATTATCACCAGTGGTTATGATCATGTCATACACCTGTCCATCTTTGCACGTAAGCCAAAGATATACAACTATAAAACCAATAATCAATAATCTATTTTTGCACGTAAGCCAAAAATATACAACTGTAAAACCAATAATATATAGTCCATCTATGCACGTAAGCCAAAGATGACTTTCATCACAATATAAGCATGAGGATGATGACAATGATATAAGCATTAATCAAACTAAAGCAAATCAAACGAAATCAAGGATAAATATTAAAGACTTTAAATTTATCTAGAGTTTGAAAATATGCAAATTGTCAACATGATACTGTTTTGTAGAGTAAAATTCAAGAATAATATTCATGTACCAAAAATAATTTGGACAGCAAAGAAATATATTTTTTTCGGGTAAATAGTACCCCATGAATAGTAACTCGTGAATAGTAACTCATGAATAGTAACTCGTGAATAGTAATTCATGAATAGTACTCCGTATTCGTACATAGTACCGTATACATAAATAATGTCATATACAAAAATAGTATCATATACATGAATTATGTTGTATACGTAAATAATGTCGTATACGTGAATAGTAACCCCGACACAAAAAGATAGAGTTTCATAATAAAATCCATATCAATATTTACAACACCTTAATCCAAATGTTATAAATCATTTAATAATCTCATAATTTAATATTACCACAATATTTTAATCATTTCTTAAACTTATAAAAATTTATTTTAATTGTTTACACTTTACTAATTAATGCATTTAATCATACTAAAATGCCAAACTCATAAGATTTAATCACCAATAACCAAAACTTTCATCAAAAATCAGATATATCTTATATAGGATTCTCAAGCTATAAAATCCTATTTTCCAATTTTCTTACTTAACATAACATATTTAATTCATTTACTCATAACAAGTCCATTTGAATGAAAAATACCAAATCAGTACAAACAAATTTTCTTTTCTGGGATTTAGCAGAATATAGTCCCATATTGGACATATATTTTTCTCAGAATTTTTAAAATTCATTTACTATTTTTCATATGACTAAAACTACCGAATATTTAGACATTTATCAAAAATTGTACTTTTGTCCAAAAATTCCAAAATTTACAGGGTATAATGATGTTATATATATGTACTCCCAATAAAATTTTTATCAATTTTGGAGTTAACTACAAGGAGTTATAGGGGATTACTTTTGAAATAGTCTTTTCCCATAAAATTTATAACTCCTAATCTATACATCCAAAAAATTGCCATTTTCGGACACAATCTAGAAAACTCATCAAATTATCATTCAAATTTTTCCAGAATTTTTGAGGGTCGGAAAAATTACAAAACTGCCCCTGGCAAAAACCCCTTACTTACAACGGTTGAACGAAAATAATATTCCTTACGAATATTGAACGAAAATAATATTCCTTACGAATATTAAACGAATATAATGAATATTGAACGATAATAATATTCCTAAGAATACGAAAAATAATATCTCTTCAGAATATAAAAAAAGAATAACCCATACCTCAGAAGAAGACTGTATACTAGAGTAGTGAAGTAGCAGACTTCGCTTCTTCTTTCTCTCTATAGCTTCTCTCTCTATAGCTTCTATCTCTATAATTGCTCTTGTGAGACTTAGTGGATTGGGGAAAAATAATGAATGAATGAGCTTCTATTTATAGGAAAATATAGTTTCGATAATTGTACGTTTTGAGGCTCGAAATATTACAGTATAATACCATTATCTTTTCCTTCATTTTTAATTTAGTCATACAAGTATTATCAAACTTGCACCACCTCCCCTAATAGTAAATCATGTGAATCAATAGTAAATCATGTGACTCAATAGTTCTAAACATGTGAAAAAATTAATTATAGTATAGTACCTTCATCTATACCTTCATTTTTAATTTAGTCATGCAAGTATTACCAATCTTGCACCAACTCCCCTAATAGTAAATCATGTGAATCAATACTACACACATGTGAACACATAGTTATAAGCATGTGAATTAATACCAATTAATTGATAATTTATCCGATTAATTACCCGATTGGTCAATATAACCTCCAGACATCAATTATTATCGAAATAGATGTCAATTTCCACTAACACTATTAATCCCAACATAATGGAACTATCAAATTCATCTTTAATCAACACGAACTTATTCATCATTAATATTATAACTCACAATATTTAACAATCAGGTAGTTCCAAGGAAAGAGGGGGCTTTTCGATAAGGATTTCTCCCTATTGGCGCGCAATTAGATTATCTAACCTCTCCTTGACATAACTTCTAGACATTGTCAATATTGCAAATAATAATATGAATAACTTTGTCATCTCAATTATTGATTTAATAATATAAAATATTGTGACAATAATTGAATAAAACTAAGTGACTTCTCACGCTAGCATCAATAATCAAAGATACTCCACAATACCGTGTGCTACTATGCAACCACGCGTATTACTGTACTTTTACTACCGGTTATTTTATGACAACTTGATATCTTTTAAAAAAAATCACATATCACCCTTAACTTTAAACTTTTATCAATTTAACTATTTACCAAAATAGAAAAATTGAATACTTTTATTTCATAAAATTCAGGATCTCACAATCTCCCCTCCTTTTGAAATTTTGCCCTCGAAATTTACGTACCTGGTAGTTCGAAGAGATGAGAATACCTTTCTTTCTTTTCAGATTATACCTTCCTGGTTATTTCCTCTCTATCATGATTTTCCCATTTCTTAATTCCTGTATTTCAGATATCATTCTAGAATATAGTTTCAAAATAAGGGTTAATTGACATGCCACATATTATCCCTATACTCTGACCGACCAATTAAATACCAAATAAACTTAGGTAGGTCATACTAGCGAAGAAATTTCCCGTCTCTCCCCTCCTAGTTCTTGTCTCACATCTCAGCCAGGGATCATATCCATAAGCTTTGATAACAACTGTGATGCCCCCAAAACAAGTATACATCACCCATCTTGAGTCGCCAAGTACACACTACATAAATCAAATACAAACTTCTTTTATGCAACTGTCGTGCAAAATACAACAAAACATAATGTGAGAGTTTAAACAAGAATATTGCCTTCTAGACAGTATTCAACTCAATAGAGTCCTCATTACATTTATTGCCACACTATTTTATAGAATAGTGAGGACTATTAAAACAATCATCTGGACCGTCAATCCGTTCCCCGACTCATCCCAGCTATATTCTCATTTCCTGAAGAGAACAGTGAAAGAAAAGGGTGAGCTCAACTAGCCCAGTAAAAAATATTATGACTAAGATAATGCAGAATAAATTATCCTTAGCCTTCAACAGTATAACAACTGATAGAATACAATAGACAACAAGTTTAACTGTAGCGGAATAAGTAATCCATTAGAAGAGTCAAGTAGAACATAATGTCTACTATCTCCTCTAGATTAAAAGTCCATTGTTAATATTTCATTCTTTTAATTCTCATCAACAGTTCTTTGTTATACCCAAGACAAAAAGAACTATCATCACCTGTCTTCACCTAAACCACCAAAGATTATAGTTAAATCCACAATTCATATTTATAATCATGTAAATCAATAGTTTCTCCTTGCCACAAAGGCTTAACAGAATGTTTACTCAATATCCTTACCCCAAAGGTTAAAGATATTCAAATGTAATAACAATGATCATACCAATCAGTTGTCTACCTTTGCACTATGGGCCAAAGATATTCAACTATAAAACCAATGGTCATGATCATACCAATCAATTGTCTGTCAGTGCACTACGGCCAAAGACATTCAACTGTTAACTAATGGTCATGATCCTTCCAATCACATCATCGAATTATCCATGCACTACGGGCCAAGGATATTCGTTATTATCACCAGTGATATTTTTCGGGTAAATAGTAGCCCGTGAATAGTAACTCGTGAATAGTAACTCATGAATAGTAACTTGTGAATAGTAACTCATGAATAATAACTCATGAATAGTAACTCGTGAATAGTAACTCATGAATAGTACTCCATATTCGTACATAGTACCGTATACATAAATATTGTCATATACGCAAATAGTGCCATATACATGAACAATGTTGTATACGTGAACAATATCGTATACGTGAATAGTAACCCCAACACAAAAAGATAAAGTTTCACAATAAAATCCATATCAATATTTATAACACCTTAATCCAAATGTTATAAATCATTTAATAATCTCATAATTTAATATTACCACAATATTTTAATCATTTCTTAAACTTATAAACAATTTATTTTAATTGTTCACACTTTAGTAATTAATACATTTAATCATCCTAACATGCCAAACTCATAAGATTTCGTCACTAATAACCAAAACTCTCATTAAAAATCTGCATATACCTTATATAGGATTCTCAAGCCATAAAATCCTATTTTCCAATTTTTTTACTTCACATAACATATTTAATTCATTTACTCATAACAAGTCCATTTTAATGAAAAATACCAAATCAGTACAAACAAATTTTCTTTTCTGGGATTTAGCAGAATATAGCCCCATATTAAACATATATTTTTCTCAGAATTTTTAAAATTCATTTACTATTTTTCATATGACTAAAACTGCCTAATATTTAGACATTTATCAAAAATTGTACTTTTGTCCAAAAATTCCAAAATTTACCGGGTATATTGATGTTATATAGATGTACTCCCAATAAAAATTTCACCAATTTTAGAGTTAACTACAAGGAGTTATAAGGGTTTACTTTCGAAATACTCTTTTCCCATAAAATTTATAACTCCTAATCTATACATCCAAAAATCGCCATTGTTGGACACAATCTAGAAAACTCATCAAATTATTATTTTAAATTTTTCCAGAATTTTTGAGGGTCAAAAAAATTACGAAACTGCCCCTGGCAGAAACCCCTTACTTACAACGGTTGAACAAAAATAATATTCCTTACGGATATTGAACGAAAATAATATTTCTTACGAATATTAAACGAATATAATGAATATTGAACGAAAATAATATTCATACGAATACGAAAAATAATATCTCTTCAGAATATAAAAAAATAATAACCCTTACATCAGAAGAAGATTGTATACTGGAGTAGTGAAGTAGCAGACTTCGCTTCTTCTTTCTCTCTATAGCTTCTCTCTCTATAGCTTCTATCTCTATAATTGCTCTTGTGAGACTTAGTGGATTGGTGAAAAATAATGAATGAATGAGCTTCTATTTATAGGAAAATATAGTTTCGATAATTACATGTTTTGGGGCTTGAAATATTATAGTATAATACCATTATCTTTTCCTTCATTTTTAATTTAGTCATGCAAGTATTATCAAACTTGCACCACCTCCCCTAATAGTAAATTATGCGAAACAATAGTAAATCATATGACTCAATAGTACTAAACATGTGAAAAAAATAATTATAGTATAGTACCTTCATCTATACCTTCATTTTTAATTTAGTCATGCAAGTATTACTAATCTTGCACCAACTCCCCTAATAATAAATCATGTGAATCAATAGTACACACATGTGAACACATAGTTATAAGCATGTGAATTAATACCAATTAATTTCTAATTTAACCGATTAATTACCCGATTGGTCAATATAACCTCCAAACATCAATTATTATCGAAATAGATGTCAATTTCCACTAACACTAATAATCCAAACATAATGGAACTATCAAATTCATCTTTAATCAACATGAACTTATTCATCATTAATATTATAACTCACAGTATTTAACTACCAGGTCGTTCCCAGGAAAGAGGGGGCTTTCCGATAAGAATTTCTCCCTATTGGCGCGCAATTAGATTATCTAACCTCTCCTTGATAGAACTTCTAGACATTATCAATATTGCAAATAATAATATGAATAACTTTGTCGTCTCAATTATTGATTTAATAATATAAAATATTGTGATAATAATTGAAAAAAACTAAGTGACTTCTCACGTAAGCATCAGTAATCAAAGATACTCTCCAATACCATGTGCTACTATGCAACCACGCGCATGTCGACGTTGGGACTTTTGAGTGTCCCTTTTCGTTACTTGTTCTTTGGTGTTCTCGTGTTAATGTGAGATTTATTTGGAAAAACAAGTGAAAAAGGTCGGACATGTATAATGTTGAGGATTTGACTTTAAGAGTCGCCAGTTGGTGTATTTAACTAGTTGCACCAACGCTTGACCGGAAAAAGTTTGCACATTGACCCAATGATTTGACAATCGCTAGGCAGATTACGTCTGGAAACTGAGATTCATTTTGGGTCCGGGGGCTTGATTATGCGGAGGGAAGGTGTTAGGCACCCCCCGACATCCGTGTTACCACGATGACCACCACTTTTCAAAGAAACTATTATATGAATGTGTGTGTGTGTGTGTGTAGATCAATGTGCAATTATTTAGAAGTAGTGTAGTACCTCGTTCGTACATATATATATATAGGGTTTGAATTTATAGAAAAATTTAGTTTTAAACAAGATATAGCAATGACGTTTTGTAAAAGAGGTTTTTCAAACCCTGTGCTTAATAGTAATTGAGGCCCTTGATGCTTCCATTTTATTATTAAATGTTCGACTTGTTTGCTTTTATTTTCGAGATGCGAAGCATTCTCGAGAAAATAATATCTGAGCGATCTTAACTCCTCATGGGCATGACAACCATCTAAGGAAATTCAGATAATCTTTGTAAAAATAATCTACAAGTCACTACCTGAAAAATGTCCATCATGGAATCAAGAATCTAGATTCAATGAGATCGAATCACGTGATCACATGATTCCTGTGCTCACATGATAATGCAATTTGTATGGAAAGCAGTAAGCAATTATATATATAAAAGCTATAAATATATATATATATACAGACATGATCAACCACCATGAAGCAACTCCATGGAGGATCAGAAATATAAATATATAAAAGCGATAAATATATATATATGAACATGATCAACCACCACGAAGTAAACTCCAGGTGGGACGAAATGTAAATAAAGATGTAAAAGCAATCTACTGCCACGAAGTAAACTCCAGGCAGGACGAAAATGTAAATAAAGCTGTAAA
This sequence comes from Panax quinquefolius, assembly GCA_020205615.1. NCBI lineage: Eukaryota > Viridiplantae > Streptophyta > Magnoliopsida > Apiales > Araliaceae > Panax > Panax quinquefolius. The sequence continues at coordinate 281,737 of JAINUW010000663.1, read as the reverse complement.
AAGGCCACAAAGTAAACTCCAGGCCTGAAAGAAATTTAAATATATGTATATGTACAAATATATATATGTATATATATATATATATAAAAGCAGTAAACGCACCAGATGTGAATCCAAGCTCATCGAATATGTTGGACAACAGTTATATATATAAGTATATGTATATATATATATATACATATATAAGCGAGTAAATGCACTAGTTGTAAAATCTAGGCTCATCAGATATGTCTGACAACAATTATATATATATATATATATATAAAAAGCGAGTAAATGCACCGGATGTAAAATCTAGGCTCATCGATATATACAACAATTATATATATATATATATATATATATATATATATATATATATATATATATATATATATAAAAGCAATAAACGCTCGCATCAAAGTTCAGGCTCAATCGAGGCTATAACTTCGATAATGTTAGTCCATATATAAAATATACACATATATATATATATATATATATATATATATATAATATATATATACGCATGTAAATGAAAACCACGACCGAAATGCAGGCAAACACACACAACACGACTTTCAATGTGTATAACAGTGTGTGCTAATTTGAGAAGAAGGCTTTATATAATGTGAGAAGGCTTACAGTGGGCTACCAATGTAGACTTCTATGACTTTAAATGGATAAACACTCAGCTCCCGCCAGATAAAAGATAGATATATATGAGCTAACAAGTGTTTAAAGATGAGGAAACACTTAAAAGATGTGTATGCAGAGTAAAATGGACAGGGCTTCCTCGCCTTTTTCTCTCTCTCTCTCTCTCTCTCAAATGGCTGACCCCAAGGCTTGTATATATAGATAGATGGCCACAGGTACACCTGCGGTAGCCGCGGTTGTACCTACGGCTGGTCGTGGTGTATTCGAGCCTCGCGGGTCCCTTCGTCTCGTAGTACGTGCACTCATGCACTGTAATGTCCGCTCGAACTTACAGAACTTCAATCCAAGCATCCAAACGAGGTATATCTGACCTTCTTCTGACCGCTTGTGTCGAGAGTTACGCAATGACATGGATTAGAAGTTGTACGAAGTCAGGAAGAGGGGTCTATGCCTATGGTCTTCAAGCTTCAAATTCTATCCAAAGTACTGCCACGCGTAATAGTCACTCGGGATTGTTACTTCTCGGTTCTTGTGGGACATTGTTGTATGAATGTATATATGTATTAAGTGTTGAGACGACGCGTAGGTGTTAAAAGGGGCAAGATGATGTTTGGCTCTTCACCGGGGTTATCGCGGGTTTGAGTTGAAAGTAGACGTTGCTCAGGGTTACATATGAGATTGGACTACTTGTTGGTATGTCGCGATATCATCTTGTGAGAGGAAGTGTTGAGGTGGAAAGATGACGTTTGACTCCTCACCGGGGTTATCGCCGGTTTGAGCGGAAAGCAGACGTTGCTTAGGGTTACTTCTTAGATTGGACTGCTGCAATTGTTTGAATGTTGTGAGGTCAACTTGTGGATGTACCTATCTGCCCGTTGTTAGCTCCGGGTCTGAGGTATGAGTGCCTCGGCAGGAGGTCTGAGCTTGAAGCAGATCGCATGTATTAAGAACAAATAATTCCAGAGTTATTGCTGAAACTGCAAAAGCATCCCTTGGGGCTATCACCAAGGATGGAGTTGCTACTCCCAGTGTTAGTTCTGGGGCTGGAACTGAGCGTCACGGTGTTATCACCGAGATAGAACTGTCCTCTCTGGTGTTGTTGTCGGTCTTTTGATTTTCATACCTTGGGGTTATCTCCGAGATTGGAAATGACATTCTCGGTGTATGTTCTGGGGTTTGGAATGACGTTCATAGTTTGTGTTCCGGGTTGGAACTGATGTTCCTGGTTTGTGTTCTGGGTTGTAACTGAACTTCCGGTAGTATCCAGAATGGATGTAAACTGTCTTCCAGTGTTATCTCTGAAAGACGAATCTGCCCTCCTGCAATGTTAGTAACAAGCATGCAAAAAATTTCGAGTGTCTACAGATGCCCCTCTTTATCATATTCATGCAATGCAAGGCATGTATAGGATAAAGAATCTTAGACACTTGAAATGCAAACAAGATAAATATGATGCTATATGCAGCAACATGATGCAAATGTATGATGCATGATTGCCAGGTAATCCTGTTGGGATGACAATCAGTGACGGCTTGAACATGCGATCCAAGTCTCTAAGGATGTTGACGTTGGGGTTATCACCAAAGTCTTGAATCCTAGACATTGACTTATATTCCATAGAGGTACCTCTTGTGTGTAAGAGATCTGTGGGGATAAAGCTTCGTCTGTTTGAGGATGTGTATAACATAATCCCTCCTTTTATCGGAGTTACTGCCAACAGTTTTGTTGATGTCAAGGCTGCCCGACATTCGTTGATGTGTGTATCATCGGATAGATCCCTGATGGGTGCTCTGTCAAGGTTACTTGACCTTCATTGATGTATGTGTCAATGGTAGCATTGCGTTGTAACCCCCACCGGGGATACGTGGATGAATTGCTTCGATGGGTTTACTTGCCATCGGCTGACATGACGTCAAGGTTGCTTGACCTTCATTGATGTGTGTATCAATGGTTGCATTGCGTTGTAACCCCCGCCGGGGATACGTAGATTCTTGAAAGATGTGCGTTGTGACCCCCACCAGGGAGGTTTGATATTTCATGGTTTTTCGTTTTAACCCCCGCCGGGGATGTTTAATATTTTGTGGTTTTGCATTGTAACCCCCGCCGGGGATGTTTAGGGTTATGACCCTGCAAATGATGGCATCAGACCTTTGTGGGGTATTGCTGAGCATGATCTTTGAAAGAAGAGCTCATTGGTATAGTATACTCTGTATTCAGGTGAATACCACTGAGACGACGAGAGTTTAACTCTGGCCAACAAGAAACAAGGATTTCTGGCTATTCCGCTCAATCGCGTAGCATTTTTATTCCTGATTTGGCCTTTTTAGCTTGTGAAACCTACTTTGGAACTCTAACTAGAGCGAGCCGAAGGTGTGGGACCCATGTAGAAGTGCTGCAGGTACACCTGTAGGAGCCGCAGGTGAGCCCGCGGCCAACCGTGCCTATGTATAGGCTAATGGTTGCTGTCATAAGTTATTTCCAAGTTGCGCAGCGAAGGAAATTTGAGAGCTCTTCTTCAGATCTGCTGAGTTCGGGCAACTTTTTTCATATTCTGCCACCGTACAAGCGTTCTTCACTGTTCTGGTAACGTATGCATGTATTTTTTTTCCAATTTCTATCCATTGGAAAATGACTTATCACATGAAATGAATTTAGACACATAGTAGTGAATATGCATGCTGATATGACTTGATAAAAAAATATTCAACATAGTAAATGTTAGTATTAAACCATGCTGAACATAATGATGTGAAAAAATTTGACTTTTAAAAGAGTCAAATTGGCACCTTTTACTGTCATTTCTTATCCTATCTGAGGACAAATGAGTAAAGGTAGAAAAGTAAAATAATCCTGGTAATTAGACTACACTTACGGATTTTTTTACTGTAATGTGATTAATGTATGTAGGATGTATATGACTGTGTATAGGTGTGCTACTGAATGGCCACCTAGTCACGCCAATGTGCATGTGGATAGTCCCATTTACAAAGGGGGCTATGGCAAAATTTTCCCAAAATATAGGTATTGGGTAATCATGCATTTTTAACTCTACTGTAGATATATGTTAAAACAATGTATTTTGAAAAACTCCAGGTAAGAAATTACCACACCCTTTCTGAGGTGATTTGGAGACTTGTTGTCCAGATATTATGGATCCGGATCAACCGAGCAGTTCCCGCAGGACCACTTCTGGTGTATAGAGGAGAGCTTCTGAAGAGCCTCAATGCCATTCTATTAGATAACCTCATCGTTTGGTGGAGGCGGTGATACGTCCTATTCGAGTTGAAGTGCTGAATGTCGAGGACGAGGAAGAGGATATACCGATCGAGGTTCCTGCTCCTGATGTACGTGTTCCCCATAGAGAATTGCCAGGTATTCAAGTGGCGAACCCAGATCTTCTTGGTGACTTGATTAGGCATCCTTCAGTATACCTGCATGCAAACAAGGTATGATGTTAGATCTTTAATCTTCCTTATTTCTTATTGATGAGGATTCAAGGATTCTGATGTTGATCTACATTTGATGTAGGTTCCCCGCTTCACACAGCCTCGAGGGAACTGGTTTAGCATCCACTCTATGTATCAGGCTTTGCATGATGACTATAGAGCGATCGTCCATGGCTGGGAATTTAGGATGTTCTTCTCCATTCTACCCCGTCGCTGTCCCTGGGGTTACCTTAGGGCATTATTTGAGCGGTGGTTTCACCAGACTCAGTCACTCCATTTGCTGGATTGTGAGGTGATGATGACGCCGATGGATTGGCGGTTTATCACAGGTACGGAGTTTGGAGGGGAGCCGGTACCTTGCACGGCGAATATCACCCCTACTGCCGTCAGATCCTTGTTACGAGTTCCGGCAGAGGCACTCAAAGGCAGGACTGTTCGTACGGGTCCTTTGAGCGTAGATGCTATGAGCGGGCTGTTGAGTGAGCCCATACCCGATGACGTGAGAGTCAGGGATCGCATTATTTGGCGATTGTTCCTGATGATCATTAGGGGCTGCTTCGTAACAGATAATTCCTCTACGGTGTCCTTCACTTTGATCAGCGCCACTCGACACGTGGACCTTATAGAAGAGTATATATTGGGGTTCCTACACCTTTGCCTACTTCCTCAGGGGAATGCGCATGCGATCACAGGGCTTGATCGAGGCGTGGTTAGGATTTACCCATTTCTACTGGTGAGTATTTCTCTTGTCTTTTCCCATGTATAGGTTAAGAGCGTTGACTGACAGCAGATGTTTGCCTTTGTGTTGGCAGTTTTGGGCCTATGAGAGGCTTCCTTGTTTGCGTCTTGTGAGCATGTTAGGTTTAGATACCTATCCACGAGGACGAAGACGGCATCATTCCATACTGGTGGAGGTCCCTGTTGCTGAGGGTTTCACTCATTGTAGCCTACAGCTGGAGTTGTTGACAGCCGATGTCATCACATGGATTCCCTACTCTGGAGAGCATTTGGGAGTTGGTTTTGAGGATGGGTACCCGACTGGAGTAGAGTACATCATTTCCACCCGCAGGATTCCTCTCTTCACAGATGGAGGATGGGAGCTCTATTTAGGATAGCGTGCTATTAGGAGCACTACAGGAGAGATCCGTATGCCGATCTTGCCTCCTGCCAGGCGTTATTAGCCTATTTTGCAGTCACCCATCATTGACATCCCATTGATGGGGATTGACAATTTTACATTATCAGAGGGCCCCTGGTCTCAGGAGATGTTCCAGCATTGGTGGATCCCTCGTACCATTAGAGCTCAGACCCGTGCCACACAATTTATGGGGGATATGGTTCCAGGATCCGTGATGATGACGGATTGGCTAGTCTGTGTTAGAGATCCGACTCATGTGACACAGATTGACAGATTGACTCGGCAGCTGGACTAGACACAACTTTTCATTCGGCATCTGGGCAGAGATCCTTCAGAGGTAGATACTTTTGATCCTTCCAGCTCTGGCTCTGGCCCCTCAGGTGACCCATATGGCTTTTCCGGTGCAGATCCTCCATTGTATCGGCCTGACATCCCTGTAGATAGAGATCTAGTGACTCAGGAGGAGTTACATCAGGTGGACAGTATCGATGATGTAGACATCGACACTCTTGACTTTTTTTGATGTATTTCTTTCTATCTCTTTTGATAGGCCTCTATTAGTTGTTGGGTAGCTTCGCCCCATTTCCCTGTATTTTAGCTGTACAGAGATTTATTAGATGATGATATAGTTAGGAATGTATGTACAGTTTTTCATTCCCTATATCATATTGCCATCTATTGTATCATGTATGTTATTATATTATGCATATGTATGTATGTCCAGAGATACTCATCATTGACCCCTGGATGGTCTTATGACACGGCCCACACAGATGTCTTCTTCGACAGTTAGTCATATTGATCATACCCCACCATTTTTTGGTGGTATCTGGTATGCGTTCATGGTATGATAGTATATCACCATCAGACATGGTGATCGTAGATGATTTGTTGCAGCATACTATGACCCTATTGATGTTTCAGGTTCCCACAAGATTTGTAGAGGGTATGCTAGAGCACTGGGTATTAGAGAGGCAGGTTTTCCGATTTGGGACCCAGGAGTTGACTCCTACTTTGGAGGAGTATGCACGGTTGATGATGCTATCGCTGGACAGACCTTGCGTGCATATGGCTATCAGAGACATGAGCAGACAGTTCATGATCCTCACCGGATTGAGGCCTAGGGCAGTCCAGGATGAGATTACATCCGGCCACGTGATATCCTAGCGTTTCCTGTTTGACAGGTTTGGCTCTGAGGAAAGCTATGCACGGCATTCCGGGGATTTCACCACACCGGAGGACCATTGGCGTTCAGCCAGAGTGGATGTACTGCTTCTATGCGTATTGTCATACGTCTTCATGCCGTGGTACATGGATGAGCTGGATATCGACGTCATTATGGCAGTGAGAGCTCTTAGGGAGGGTCATACCATTCGTACCGATGATCATTGCAGAGACTCTGAGGTCAGCTACATACTGCTATACTTATCCGGCAGGAGTGTTTACAGGTAGCTTGGTCATGCTGTATGTGTGGTTTATGTCACACTTGGGACTGATTGGCACATTTAGACGACAGGGTTTTTGTTTAACCCATGATATAGCTATGTCGTACTCCTTTCAGCCTACGGAGTGTATAGATGCTGCATCATGTTCAGCTTTTCTGGCAGGGATTAGAGACCCATTTGCTATATTGCCATGTTTAGGGCTTAGCTCACCCTACAGCTTCATTACTCATGCTCCGGGCATGGATTATCTCCCTTTGGCTGGTTTGAGGGGTATGATTACTTACCACCCACTGGCCGTGATGTGTCAGTTTGACCATTTTCAGGATTTTCATCCTTTTGAGGGGCGATGAGTCGGTAACCGCTTTACAATCGTTTATCGTGAGGATGATCTAGGTTGTATGCCTGTTGGGATCAGCAAAATCTGGATGTGTTTTCTTTCAGTCATCTAGGTTGTTCTACAGAGTATTCCGCATGGATGGAGACAGAGACTGCATCGGCTGCGGCAGTATCCATGGTGCAGGGGATTGATTCTGACGATGAGGAGCCTATAAAGGAGGCTATTATTCTCATTGATGATTTAACTGGTAGGCTACCAGCATTTGTGATGGATTCTCCCACCCTGAGTGCCATTGTTACTCAGTATTCGGCACAACATTTGGAGCAGAGCATACATCTGATGACCTATGTGAGAGATCAGGCTAGGGCCGCGATGTTGACAGCTCTTGATGAGAGAGACGCCGCTCTGTAAGAGAGGGATGAGGCTAGATTAGCCAGGGATGCATTGATTGCGGACCGGGATGCCGCATTATCTACTAGGGATGTGGCCATTGCAGATAACACTTAAGTTAGATCCCAGATGACTGTCAGTCATTCCGACATGAGTACCTACATTGATGAGCATTATGCCACCATGCAGTTAGCCTCTGACCTGCTAGCTCGTGTAGATACCCTTGGGCAGGAGCTTGCAGCGTTATATTCGTCTTCAGAGAGGAATGCTATGTTAGATCTGATAGTCCGCATATATATAGATCTATAGATAGCTTTGTATTTTCCTGCACAGACTAGCGTAGCCATTTTGTCATGTACAACATATATGTATATATCAAACAGTATTATGTATGGTAGAGAAATATGTTTTGATTCACTTCCCTTTTAGTTATGCCTTGATATTTGCCTGTTTCTTCAGGGCCTTGTGATCTTGATGCATTCTGAACTTATCCTTGATAGATGGACATTGAGACATCACAAGATCTCTCAGAACGGATCATTGATTACTGTATATCCCTACCATCTTTGGTGTCTTGGGACTGGTATCTGTATGGAAAAGTGGAGAGGAGGGTAATTTCTTCCTCTCTGAGATTGACCGCACCACAGATGGTCGCCAATACTTCTATTTGTGAGAAGCCAAGTTAATTCCATCTCTTATGGGTTGGTATTGATCTTTGAGGCACGATCGCAGCTTAGATGGTCACCGAATCTTCTATTTGTTAGAAGAGGTTTGGTAATTCCATCCCTTTGATCTAAAACCGATGAAATATGGCGAATTGAAGGTTGATCCCAATACCGTGTGACAAGAATTTTTTTTTTGGTACGGGTTAGACTAACCCATAAATGGCTGCCTACGTACTCCTATTGAAGAGGAGATAAAGTTTGCGTAGTTCGAACCTAGTGTAAGAGGTTCAACGCTAAAAGTGAAAGGCAGATAGGTGTAGAAATGTTTTTGCTGTTTTTGTTTTTGTAGAGAAAGGGCAGAAATGTTTTTGGTTGTTTTTTATTGCGACCGGGCCATATAGCATATGGTTGCCTACGTACTCTTATTGAAGAGGAGATCAGGTCGACGTAGTTCGCCCCTCAAGATGAATCGCAGTTGAAGAAAAAGCGTGAATCCCATATGCAGGCTATACTGCGGGGAGAAGAAAGTTTGATCCCATAATGGGGACAAACTGCAGGTGTGTAAAAAGTTTAATCCCGTCTTCAGGACAAACTGCAAGCGTAGAAAAGTTTAATCCTGTCTTCAGGATAAAGTGTAGGCGTAGAAAAGTTTAATCCCGTCTTCAGGATAAACTGCAGGCGTAGAAAGTTCAATCTCATCCTCAGGATAACCAAAATTATGAAAAGTTAAATCCCGTCTTCAGGATAACTGAAATTGTGTGGAAGGTTTGAAATGAAGTGATACCAGGCTGCTGGTTTGAAGTGTATGTTTCCTTGAGGGGCAGAAGAGTATGTAGAAAGGAAAGGGTTCAAAACCGAAATGACTGGTGATTTGATGATCAAAACCAGGATGTTTGTTTGATGGTAACTTCAGACATAGTACCGTTTCACGGTGTCCAAGTTGATAAGCTATGGAAATTCATCGCCATCCATTTCCTACAATCTGAGAGCATGTCCTGTCAATACCTCCTTGACAACAAATGGGCCTTCCCAGTTACGAGCGAATTTTCCCTTAGATTGATATTGGTTGTCAATGATCTTCTTTAAAACCAAGTCATTTTGTTTGAACTGTCATAGTTGGACTTTTCTACTGTAGGATCATGCGATCCTTTGCTGATATAACTGACCATGGAAGATAGCCGCGGATCGCTTTTCGTCTATTAGAGACAATTGGTGATACCTGTCTTATACCCATTGGTCTTCATCTAACTGAGCATCCATCAATACTCTGAGGGATTCCATTTCCACCTCTATAGGGAGCACTGCTTCCATCCCATAGACTAATGAGTAGGGGTTTACCCCAGTGGAAGTACACATGGAAGTTTTGTAGGCTAATAAAGTCAGAGGCAAGAGGTCAGGCCATCCTTTGTGATTGGCGGACATTTTCTGCATGATCTTTTTGATGTTTTTATTAGCTGCTTCAACATCACCATTCATCTTTGGACGGTAGATGATGGAGTTGAGGTGTTTGATATGGAATTTTCTGCATAACTCCTCCATCATTTTGTTGTTGAGGTTCTTAGCACTGTTTGACACAATGACCTCTGGTTGTCCATATCGACAAACAACATTGTTTCTGATGAAAGCAATGATGACTTCTTTAGTAACCCTGGGGAAGGATGCTGCTTCTACCCATTTGGTGAAGTAGTCGATCATGGTGAATATGAATCGATGTCCATTACTGACTTTGGGCTCGATAGACCCGATCACGTCCATTCCCCACATTGAGACGGGCCATGGAGAACTCATATTGTGGAGTTCCCATGGAGGGGCGTGAATAACATTCCCATGAATCTGGCATTGATAGCACCTCTTGACGTGATCATCACAGTCAACTTTGAGTGTAAGCCAATAATGCCCCATTCCAAGGATCTTCTTGATAAGTAGGGGTCCGCTCATGTGAGGGCCACATACTCCACCATGGATCTCATCCATGAGTCTTTGAGCTTGGTCTTTATCCAGACATCTGAGGAGACCTAATCCAGCATCTCTTTTGTAGAGTGCATCTCTACTCAGGTAGAATTTTATAGCAAGTCGATGAATCCATCTCTTCTTAGTTAGGCTCGCCTCAGCGGGTGTAGATCCATCTCGCAGATACTCCTTGATATGCTGATACCAAGGGTGGTGGACGGGAGGTAGTTCATCCGATACTTCTCCAACGTAATTCCCATAGACTGGGGCTTTTTGTAGAGTAAACGTGATGCTTGGCATGTTTTCCTTGTCAGGTATGTAAACCAAGGAGGCCAACGTTGCTAATGCATCTGCAAAATCATTCCTATTATGAGGAATGTGTAGAAAGGAGATTTCTTCGAACTCCAAAGCCATCTGTAAAACTTGCCGATGGTAAGGCAGCAAATGTAATTCTTTGGTTTGATAGATTCCCGTGGATTGTCTGATTACCAATTTGGAATCCCCAAAGACAGTTAACCGCCTGATGCCCATTGAACGGGCAAGTTTTAGCCCCATGATACAGCCTTCATACTCAGATGTGTTGTTGGTGCTGACAAACTGTAATTTGACGGCGACGGGATACTGCTCCCCCGTACCGGATATTAAAACTACTCCAGCTCCAGAGCCTTCTATGTTAACAGCTCCATCAAAATACATTCTCCACGTACGACATGTATCGTACTGATGTTGCAGCTGAATTTTCATTACCCCTTCATCAGGTAAGTATGTTTCCAAGGGTTTGTAGTCCCCTGCAGGTGCGGCGTCCAGTTGATCTGCAATTCCTTGACCTTTGACAGACTTTTGCATCACGTAGACGATGTCAAATTGTTGTAGGATCAACTGCCATCTGGACAGTCAATAATTTAGTATGGGCTTACTGAACACATACTTGAGAGGATCCATTCGGGATATGAGATGGGTTGTGTGACCATGGAGGTAATGTTGTAACCTCATGGAAGCCCGTGCTAAAGCACAACAAGTCTTCTCAATTAGAGTGTACTTGTGTTCAGTGATGCTGAATCTTTTGATGAGGTAATAGATAGCTCGTTCTTGGCCTCTATTGTCATTTTTCCCCAGCATACAACCCATGGCATTGTCATTTATGTACAGGTACATGAACAGGGGAACATCATCCCTGGGAGGTACCAAAATAGGAGCGTTAATATGTTGCTCTTTGATTGTAAGGAAGGCTTTCTGACACTCATCTTTCCATTTCATGGAGGAGTTCTTCCTTAATAGCTTGAAGATAGGCTCACAGGTTGCTATGAGTTGAGAAATAAATCTACTAATGAAGTTGATTCTTCCCAAAAATCCCCGTATTTCCTTCTCTGTTTGAGGAATGGGCATTTCCTTGATGGCCTGAATTTTTGTAAGACCCCAAAATTTTTAAATAAAAAGGAATTTCCTTTATTTATTATTTTGAAATAGTAAGGGTTGATTTGATTAATGTGGATAGTTAAGGGTTAAATCGCAAATATTTCAAAATAAGCAAGTGGTTATAAAATATTCATTATCGTTGGGAATATTCGTTTTGGTCGTGGAATATTCGTGCTTCGTCGGGAATATTCGTGCGACGAAGTAGCCTGTACCATGTGTGGGCCCCATAACTGAAAAGCGATTGGATGAAGAAAGCGACAAATATAAGTTGTTTTTAAATAACGGCGTAGTTATTACCAATTATCTTGTTGGAATACCCGTGGTTAAAACACACTAATACGCGTTGTTGAATAGTAGCACCCAGATTGCACCAATTATTTATTGATTCTTACGTAAGAAGGCACTACTCAATAATGGTTACGATAATTCTTGTTCGATTTTATTTTATTGAGTTAATAATTGTCACGTTGATATTTTATATTCATTGTTGTTTCAATAATTGTCATTACATAGTATTTTTCATTATCGAAGCAATAATTCATATTATCCTAATAATATTATTAGATAACATTATTGGCAATGTCTAGAAAGTTCGATCTAAGGAGAGGTTTGGTCACCTAATTGCGCTACCATGAAGAAGAAATTCTTATTGGAAAGCCCCTCTTTCTGGAGCTGCTGGTTGTCGATATTGTGATTACAGAATATTATTTGTGAATAATTAATTATTGATTTATATGATGAGGAAAATATTGATTTTATGTGGATATAGATGGAGAAAATTTTTAAATGACAATTGTTGAAAATTAATATTTTATCTTTTTCGATAAAATAATTCATTTAAATATATTATTTTAATAATATATTAATTAAGTGATATTTTTTTACAACGATGTGGGATATATGAGTATACGAGGAGGAAGAGTATTTTTGTTGCAATAAATGTTTAAAATATGTTAAACATGTTGGTGGACCCCATTTATCGACCAAATTTGATTATAGCACGTAAAATCGCCTGGTTTGTGGATTTCGATCAATTTCTATTTGGAATTTGGAAAAACTTTCTTCTGCAAAGTTGTAGAGAATTGAAATTCCTATAAAAACTTGCGAGATTCGAATTTTTTGATGAAAGGGCTATTTATTATGAATTATTGAAGTTCAAGCTCAAAATAATTGATTTTGGGAGTTTAAAATATTTTTGTAAGAAAAACGTTTTTGTTGTAATTGAGTGGCTCACATGTGTTATAAATGATCTGAAATCAGATTTCTAAGGTGGGCTTGAATATTTTTAAGAAATATTATTATTTTATTAAATTTTACGCTTTGGTGTTCTAAGCATTTTCTATAAATAGGGTGCTTAGGTTAGAATTGAAAATCACACCGAGAAACTCGAAGTTTTCTCTCTCTATATTATCGGCGTATTCTTGTGAGTATTTTGAGTATACTTTGAGTATTGCTAGACGGTGCAAGTTCCTTCAAAGACTATACCCTAGATTCTAGCTAAAGTCTTGATCTTTTCGAGTAAGGGATATTATTTTTTTCGTAATGATATTATTTCTTCAATATCATTATCTTTGAAATGTTGATCTGAAGTTTTTATCAAATTTGGAACTTTTTCATGCTTCGGGTTACTATTCATGAGTTACTATTCATGAGTTACTATTCACGAGTTACTATTCATGAGTTACTATTCACGAGTTACTATTCACGAGTACTATTCATGAAGCGTGAAGATGTTTTTTGTGGAATTTCTATCTTTTGGTGTCGAGATTACTATTCACGATATCGGCACTATTCACGATATCTGACACTATTCAATTTAAAAAATAAAATTTCTTCTTTTAAATCTAAACATCTATTCTCGGATACTAACTCGATTGTATCCATGTTTTGATCATTCTTGAATTTTACACCACTTTGATTATTTTTGAGGTATTTTTGACGTGGATAAAACCAAGTACGAATCCTTAATCCTTAATCCTTGTCATTTTGTTTCCTTTGGATTCGTTTCTTTAAAAAAAAAAATTTTTCATCATCCTCGGTCTTAAATGATGATATTATGGAATATCTTTGGCTTTGTAGTGCAAAGATGAATGATTTCTTAAGAATATCTTTGGCCCAATAGTGCAAAGATGAATGATTTTGAAGAATATCTTTGGCCCGTAGTGCAAAGATGAGCAGTGTTTAAATGAACATGACCAATGATGAATATCTTTGGCCCGTAGTGCAAAGATGAATATTTGATTCTAGATGTATATTGATTGATGTTACTGAGGATAAAAGATAGACGATGAACTTTTAAATTCATACATGAAGATAGTAGTTTGCATTCTCTACTTAACTCTTCTAATGAATTATTATTTCATTGCGAATATTGATTTAAAATTTGTTGTCTATTGTATTCTATTATATTTTTCCTGTTGAAGACTAACGATAATTTGTTGTATATTATCTTAGTCATAATATTCTTTATTGAGCTAGTTGACCTCACCCTTTTCCTTTTTTTGTTCCATTTTTCTCGGGGCGAGAATATAGCGAGTACTAGTTGGGGTATGGAATGAAGGTTTTAGAAAGGATTGTTTAGTAGTCCTCACCATTTTGTAAAATAATGTATCAATAAATGTGATGAGGATTTATTTGAGTATAGATATTGTTTAGAAGATAATATTTGTATTCAAACTCACAGTTTTACTGTTGTAATAATAAAGTTGTAGTTGTTTATGTACCATGTATTGACAACTCAGAATAGGTGATGTATACCTATTTTGGGGGCGTCACAATTTTGGTAGGATCCAGTTCAATCCCTTTGTGGCGGACTAGGAAACCTAGCAACTTGCCTAACTTAACACCAAAGGTGCACTTGGCGGGATTCAATTTCAAGTTGTACTTACGCAACCTGTTGAAAAGTTTTGTGAGATGGTCTAAGTGGTCATCCTCCTTCCGGGATTTGACGATGATGTCATCCACATAGATCTCTATCTCTTTGTGCATTAAATCGTGGAAAAGAGCCATCATAGCTCGCTGATAGGTAGCCCCGACATTGATGAGGCCGAATAACAACCGTCTGTAACAAAAGGTTCCCCAAGGCATGATGAAAGTAGTTTTCTCACGATCTTCCTTAGCGACCATAATTTGATGGTACCCCGTAAGGAAATCAGCAAAGGAGTAAATGCCGTATTGAGCAGTATTGTCAATAAGAATGTGGATAAATGGTATGGGAAAGCTATCTTTAAGGCAAGCTTTGTTCAAATCCCGGTAATCCACACAGACTCGCACCTTTCCCCCTATTTTAGGCATGGGAACAATGTTGGATATCCACTCCGGATTTGTAGACACCATGATAATGCCAGATTGAAATTATTTCACAATTTCTTCTTTGACCTTTAAACTCCACTTAGGTTTCAATCGCCTGAGATTTTGCCTAACTGGCTTGAATCCTTCTTTGATGGGAAGGCGATGAAGAACAATATCCGTGGACAAACCCACCATGTCTTCATGAGACCATGCAAACACATCCTGGAATTAGGTTAATAGTGCAACCATATCATTCCGTTGATTTGTGGTAAGGTATGAACCAATTTGGATTAGCTTAGGGTTGTCTAAGGTTCCAAGATTGAAAGAAGTGGTTTGATCAAGATTGAGTTTAGGTTTGTCTGCGACCCATTCCTTAATCTCCTGAGGTGTCTAAATGTCCTCTTGGATGTCCATTAAGTCTGAGTCCAACTATGCATCAAAGTTACAGCCCTTGTGGAGAGAAGGCACCTCATCAACAAGTACAAGCACATCTAAATTCAGAGTCCTGAAACAAAAGATGCTTTCACTTAATATATGCAACTGTTTGATCATACAAAAGTGTTAGCATGTACATGATAAAATAACTGCTAGTAATGTAAAGGAAAGTAAGCAATTAAAGTTATCTACAGGGCAGAGGGATTTTCTGCCCATTTTACCCTCGTCGACCAATGCATGGAGTGCTGCTCCAATTGTTGAGGGAAAAGTCCTGATGGACTGTAATGATGGAAGCATCGTCATTGTCCTCCTTTTCCCGACTGATAACCATGACATCTGGGCAATCATCATCTGGGGTGTATCTGTTTGTATGTTCATCATGAACAATGACGCGTATGCCTGCCATCATCAAGGCAAGGTCATGTTTACGTTTCCGTTCCTTTTCTTCCACTTTGGGATCAGGAATCAGTACCACTTTTGCTTTGATTGGTATTGGCTTCGGAAACAGCATAGCCACAACATGGGCTGGAACATTTACTGAAGACTGTATCAACTCATGAGGTAAAGGTATAGAAAATCGCCGTACGACGGAAGCTTGAGGAACCTGCTTGTGCTTATGAGGATTCCTATGACTGGAACTGGCAGAATATCCTAGCCCAACTGTTCCAATTTGACCGGACATTTGAATAGGGTTCTTAATAACCTGTTTATCTTTACCAAGCCCTTCTCCAGGTTGATGACCCAATGACATCATTTCTTGAGTGGCCGACATAACCTCAGTAGAAATCTTGGGTATGGGAAGTGGCGCTCCAATAGAATGGTATTGCGTGTTACTCACTTCCAAAGTATGGAAACTAGCCGGTTCAACTTCTGAATTGAAGCTGATAATTGGTAGAGTTCCTTGTTTAGGACATTTTGGCTCAGCGCTGATAGTGACTAGACTGTTGTTGATAATGTATTTAAGTTGTTGATGTAGCATGGAGGGAACGACTCCAGCCATGTGTATCCATGGTCTCCTCAATAGCAGGTTGTATCTTGAGTCTATTTTGAGGATGTGGAAGGATACATTGAATGTATTTGGACCAATCTCAATTGGCAACTCAATCTTTCTGACGACATTTCATCAGGATCCGTCAAAAGCTCTAATAATTGTATGGCTGCTTTGGATCCGCCTGAGATTGAAATTCATCTTCACCAAGGTGGCATAAGAACAGATATTTAGAGATGAGCCTCCATCTATCAAAGCTCCAGTTAGCATATACCCAGAAGACAAAATTGAAATATGCAATGGCTTGTAATGACCGGTCCCTTCGGGAGCTATGTCATCATCAGTGAAGGATATCACATTGTTGTTGAAAATGTGATCAACCAAATATTAAAATTTTTCCACATCCACTAATTTTGGCATGTAGGCTTCTTCCAAAACCTTCAGTAAAATCTTCCGATGATCCTCAGAAGAGAAAACCAAATCCAGTATAGATATCTGATGTGGAGTTTCTCGCAAGCTTAAAACCACTTTGGCTTCATTGTGGCCCATAGTGCAGAGGAATTTTTCAATCTTCTCCATAGGCAACTTCCCCTTTACTTTGCAAGTAGGTTTAATAACCCGTTGAGGAAGATACAGTGGATTTTCCTTCAACACTGTAGCAGTAGTATGAGACGTGGATCCTTCCGCTTCTCCAAAGTTCAATGGAACCTTGTGTAAGCTGACAACAAGATATTGTGGTCTGTAAGATAAAGAAATTGGCTCTGGTGTGACCACTTTCAAAGGATTATCAGCTCCTTTGAGTTGAATTGGTTGTATGGGAAATACTTTGATAGTTTCATCATCCACCTCGGATATGACTGTTATTGATCCCTTCCATTTGGTAGGACATGAATTCCCACCCTTGAGTTGTACAGTGTAATCATTTGCTATTTGCAGGACACCGCTATCAATAAGATTCTTAATAAGATGGCGGAGTGCCCAACATTCTTCTGTGTTGTGATCGTGAGAATGTGAATGATATTTACACATTTCATCTGAATTGAACCGTCCTGAACGGGGATTGATTGGAGAGAGAAGAAAGGTAATTCTTCCTTCGTTGATCAACATCTGTAGTATCTCCTCCATAGATTGCCCCAAATAGGTGAATTCCCTCTGATTGGCAAAATCCCGACGCGCTTTAGCATTTGCTCTCTTCGCAACCTTATCCTCTATAGCTTCATTTTCTGAAGGTGATGAGGAGGCATTCATAACAAAAGGAAGGAGATAGGCATGCTTCTGCCTGATTAATTGGCGTGTGACTTGATGACGGTGGGTCACCAGTTCTGCCAGTTGCTTAATTTGTTTGCAAAGAGCTTTCATCTTTTGTTCCATGTTAAACTAGAACTTTGCATAATCCCATTTGTTAACATCGTCTTTGATGGTTTGGGATGATTTGCCATTAGAATTGGAACCTTGTCCACTGCTCCAACTGATCATGTTGACCTCTTCTTCTTTGTGTTGAGGAAGAGGGTTATCTTGCACGTGAGGTTGATCTGGCTTGTGACCCCGATCTCACCATTGTCTATTAGATCTTGAATCTTATGTTTCAAGGCCCAACAATCTTGAGTATCATGTCCAGTTGCTCCGGCATGATAAGCACACTTTCGAGTAGCATTAAAACCCCTCCCATTAGGGTTGGCTGGTGGAAGAAGATGTGTAATTTTCTTCTGAGTAGTTAGAAGAGCAAGAATATTCTCGAGCGATTCCCCTAAGGGTGTGAACGTTCGAGGTCGCTTTACTTTTCCACTTTTAGGCAATGGAGGGTTTGAAGATTGTGCTGGAAAAGGGGAGTAGTTTCTCCTCTGCATAGGCATGTTTTATTGCCTTTTTGTCCTTGTAGTATCAAGGAAACATCCTCCTCTTTATTTTTATGGACCCTTCGGGGGTTGTTTCCTTAAGATCCGGATGGGATGTGCTCAGCAACGGCTTTAAGAGCAGCTAGGTCTTGAATTTTACCGGACCTCAATCCCATTTCATCCATTTCTCCTTGCTTGATCATTTCAGAGAATGGTTTGCCAATACCAGCTAGAACTCTTTCATAGAAAGGAGATTCCAGTACATCTATGAAAGTCATGACCATTTCTGATTCTATCATGGAAGGAATAACTTGAGCAGCAAGGCGCCTCCACCTTTGAGCGTACTCTCTAAATGACTCATTAGACTGTTTCTTGACTTTGGCAATTTGATACCGGTCAGAAGCCATCTGAGATTGAAAACTGTATTGAGTGAGGAAAGCGTGAGCCAGCTCTTCCCAGCTATGGATCTTTGATTTGTCTAATCTGGTATACCATGAAAGGGCTTCTCCAGTCAGACTTTTCTGAAACAGCTGCATTCTGAGCTTTTCATTTTCTGCGTAAGACCCAAGTTCTCCAATGAACACCTTTAAATGTGTATAAGGATTACCTAATCCGTCATATTTTTCAAAATCAGGGGTCTTGAATTTCTCTGGATAATGAACACCAGGAAATATGCAAAGGTCTGCATATGAAACACTTCCATGTGTTCCAATCCCTTTGAGAACACGAATAGTTTCCTCCATTTGAAGGACCTTCTTCCTGATATCACCGGTGTCTGGATCTCCTTTGAGATGGGTGTTTTCAGAGTCTTTGTTGGTTGTATCCAACTGAGGTTATGGAATTGTTTTTTCCAGACCTTGAACTCCTCCTTGTGTAGAGGATTCTGTATGTGTAGGTATCTTTGTACCTTGAGTGGACTGGTGCAATTCTTTCAGTAGAACAACCAAGTCTGTAATTTTTTTACTCAATCCGTCAAATTCTTCTCTGGAAACAGCAATAGACTGGTCAGAAGAAGACATGATTGGCTGTAGGCTCGTGGCCTTTTTGGATTTTGAGCGGGTAACAGGCCCAATTGTTTCCCTACAAAAGACTTACATAGTATAGTCTTAGGGTAATGTAAATGTTATCATAACATGTCCGTTTAGGAATTTTGTCCTGCAAAACCGGTTGTTAATTGATAACATGTTATGCATGCACAAATATTCTTCATATTTTCCATTACATATGGATGAACATGGAATAAAATTACAAGTAAATGCGTTTACAAGTAATTGAAAATGGAAAGTATGAAGAGACTTTCCTTCGCGTTTGGTTTATCAAAGGTTGACCAATCTTAGGGTTACTCTCGCGGCTTTTTGGCATGAAGGTTCCCAGATCATCGCAATCTCCTTGACGGGAAGTTAATCCAGTCGTTCAACTGGACCGAATCTGAGTGTTGCCTTTCCTGAGCCCCGGGGAATTATTCTTCCCACGAGTCCAGTAATCAAACACCGACAGGATAGCCTCTTGGTGGAGGGACCACACAACATACATTCACATACAACGTGTCTCACCGTTTATGCAAAATGATGACATGTGCGAAGCACTAATATCATAGATAGATATTTAGCAGTGCAGTAATTAAGATGCATTCGTACACATTCATCATAAATGTAAATGCAACATTCACACAAAAGCATATAACAATTGTGAAAAGCTTGTAATAGCGCCTTAAGCCCTCTTACTAGAGTCCCTAGCAGAGTCGCCACCTGTCGACGTCGGGATTTTTGAGTGTCCCTTTTCGTTACTTGTTCTTTGGTGTTCTCATGTTAATGTGAGATTTGTTTGAAAAAACAAGTGAAAAAGGTCCGACGTGTATAATGTCGACGATTTGACTATAAGAGTCGCCAGTTGGTGTATTTAACTGGTTGCACCAACGCAATCGAAAAGGTTTGCACATTGACCTAGTGATTTAACACTGCTAAACGGGTCTGTGAAATCGAGATTCATTTTGAGTCCAGGGGCTTGATTATACGGAGGGAAGGTGTTAGGCACCCCTGACATCCGTGTTACCACGGTGATCGCCACTTTTCAAAGAAACTGTTATATAAATGTGTGTATGTGTGTGGATCAATGTGCAATTATTTGGAAGTAGTGCAGTACCTCGTTCGTACCTATATACATAGGGTTTGAATTTATAGAAAAATTCAGTTTTAAACAAGATATAGCAATGACATTTTGTAAAAGAGGTTTTTCAAACCATGCGCTCAATAGTAATTGAGGCCTTTGATGCTTCCATTTTATTATTAAATGTTCGGTTTGTTTGCTTTTATTTTCGAGATGTGAAGCATTCTCGGAAAAATAATATATAGCAGTGCCGAACTCCTCATGGGCATGACAGCCATCCAAGGAAATTCAGACACTGTCAAAATAATGTACAAGCTGCTTACAACTGAAAAATGTCCATCATAGGAACTGAATCTAGATTCAGTAGACTGAATCTGTGATCACATGATTCCTAGGATCACATGATACTGCAATTTGTATGGAAAGCAGTAAGCAGTTATATATATAAGCTGTATATATATATATATATATAGACATGATCAACCACCACGAAGCAACTCCATGGGGGATCGAAAATATAAATATATAAAAGCGGTAAATATATATATATATATATATATATATATATATATATATATATATATATATATATATATATATATGATCATCAACCACCACGAAGTAAACTCTAGGTGGGGACGAAATGTAAATAAAGTTGTAAAAGCGATCAACCGCCACGAAGTAAACTCCAGCGAGACGAAAAATGTAAATAAAAGTCAGAAAAAGCCCATAAAGTAAACTCCAGGAATGACATAAATTTAAATATATATATATATATATATATATATATATAAAAGCAGTAAACGCACCAGATGTGAATCCAAGCTCATCGAATATGTTGGACAACAATTATATATATAAGTATATGTATATATATACATATATAAGCGAGTAAATGCACTTTGGTTGTAAAATCTAGGCTCATCGAGATATATCCGACAACAATTATATATATATATATATATATATATATATATATATATATATATAAAAGCAATAAACGCTCCGCACGAAAGTCTAGGCTCAATCGAGGCATAACTTCGATAATGTTAGTCCATATATAAAATATATACATATATAAGTATATATATACGATGTAAATGAAAACCACGAATAGAAGGTGAAGCAAATGCACATATATCGACTCTCAATGTGTATAACAGTGTGTGCTAATATGAGAAGAAGGCTTTATATAATGTGAGAAGGCTTACAGTGGGTTGCCAATGTAGACTTCTATGACTTTAAATGGATAAACACTCAGCTCCCGCCGGATAAAAGATAGCTATATATGAGCTAACAAGTGTTTAAAGATGAGGAAACACTCAAAAGATGTGTATGCAGAGTAAAATGGACAAGGCTTCCTCGCCTTTTTTTTTTCTCTCTCTCTCAAATGGCTGACCCCAAGGCTTGTATATATAGATGGATGGCCGCAGGTACACCTGCGACAGCCCCGATTGTACCTGCGGCTGGTTGTGGTGCATCCAAGCCTCTTGGGTCCCGTCGTCTCGTAGTACGTGCACTCATGCACTGTAATGTCTGCTCAAACTTGCAGAACTTCAATCCGAGCATCCAAATGAGATATATCTGACCTTCTTCGGACCACTTGTGTCGAGAGTTACGCAATGACATGGATTAGAGGTTGTACGAAGTCAGGAAGAGGGGTCTATGCCCATGGTCTTCAAGCTTCAAATTCTATCCAAAGTACTGCCACGCGTAATAGTCACTCGGGATTGTTACTCCTCGTTTCTTGTGGGACATTGTTGTATGTATGTATGTATGAAGTGTTGAAATGACGCGCATGTGTTGATAGGGGTAAGATGATGTTTGACTCTTCGCCGGGGTTATCGCCGATTTGAGTTAAAAGTAGACGTTGCTCAGGGTTACATCTAAGATTGGACTACTTGTTGGTATATCACGATATCATCTTGTCAGAGGAAGTGTTGAGGTGGCAAGATGATGTTTGACTCCTCACCGGGGTTATCACCGGTTTGAGCGAAAAACAGACGTTGCTCAGGGTTACTTCTGAGATTGGACTACTACAAGTGTTTGAATGCCGTGAGGTCATCTTGTGGATGTACCTGTCTACCCGTTGTTAGCTCCAGGTCTGAGGTATGAGTGCCTCGGTAGGAGGTCTGAGCTTGAAGCTGATCACATGTATTTGGAACAAACAATTCCGGAGTTATTGCCAGAACTGCAAAAGCATCCCTTGGGGCTATCACCAAGGATGGAGTCGCTACTCGATGTTAGTTACTGGGCTAGAACTAGAAGCGTCGCGGTGTTGTTATTATTAGAGACAAAACCATGTCTCTCCGATGTTGTTGTTGGGTCTTTTGATCTCAGATACCTCGGGTTATTTCCGAGATTGGAAATGACATTCCCGGTGTGTGTTCCGGGGTTTGGAATGACGCTCCCGATTTGTGTTCCGGGTTAGAACTGATGTTCCTGGTTTGTGTTTCGGGTTGTAACATAACTTCTGATAGTATCCGGAATGGATGTAAACTGTCTTCCAGGGTTATCTCCGAAAGACGAATCGCCCTCCTGCATGTTAATAATGCAGTACGAGAAAATTTCGAGTGTCTACAAATATTCATCGTACTTTTACTACTGATTATTTTATGACAACTTGATTACTTTTAAAAAATTTCACATATCACCCTTAACTTTAAACTTTTATCAATTTAACTATTTACCAAAATAGAAAAGTTGAATACTTTTATTTCATAAAATTTGGGATCTCACAATAATTATACCAAAAACTGTCCATCAATGCACTACGGGCCAATGAGGACTTTTTCCACATCATTTGTAACATTACGGTCATGATTATACCGAATAATCCCTTGTCATAATCATACCGAGTCCATCTATGCACTACAGGCCACAAATGACTTTCATCATAATATAAGCATGATGATAATGACAATGATATAAAGAATCAATTAAATGAGATAAAGGATAAATATTAAATATTTATAATATAATTTATCCAGCGTTCAATAATAACCAAATGTTATCAATCACTTAATAATCTCATAATCTAATATCATTAATATTATAACAATATTTTAATCATTTCTTAAACTTATAAATAATTTATTTAATTGTTTACACTTTACTAATTAATGCATTTAATCATCCTAAAATGCCAAACTCATAAGATTTCATCATCAATAACCAAAAATCTCATCACAAATCTGCATATACCTTATATAGGATTTCCAAGCCATAAAATCCTATTTTCCAATTTTGTTACTTCACATAACATATTTAATTCATTTACTCATAACTAGTTCATTTTCATGAAAAATACCAAATCAGTCCCAAAAATATTTCTTTTATGGGATTTAGCAGAATATAGTCTCATATTAAACATATATTTTTCTCGAAATTTTAAAAAAATCATTTACTATTTTTCATATGGCCAAAACTGCCAAATATTTATACATTTTTTATAAACTTTACTTTTGTCCAAAAATTCCGAAATTTACACGGTATACTTCTGTTATATACATGTACTCCCAATAAAAATTTCACCAATTTTGGAGTTAACCACAATAAGTTATAAGGGTTTACTTTTAAAATAGTCTTTTCCCATAAAATTCTTAACTCTTAATCTATACATCCAAAAAGCGCAATTTTTGGACACAATATAGAAAACTCATCAATGACTATTTTAGAAATTAAAATCTTTGCGAAGTGCTCAAGGAAACCTTCATACATGGGAGGTCATGCGTCTAGGTTATGATAGATATCATATGTCCACAAAATTATCCTTGGTTGACCCAATAGACCCCAAAGAAAAATGAGAAGATTACTATCATGTTCCTTCCAATGGTGAGTCTTCTCTTAATATATAACTATCCCCACTGTCTGCAATTGAGAACTATATTTTAACCAAACTCCAAGATTATATAGGTAGTGCTCGTAGATATACTCAGCAAGTGGATGTGCACAACCCTGTCTTATGATAACACGAGGTTGTATGTCATTAGACATCTTGTATGATTGTGGTAAAACACCCTTCCAAAGTTGGGTTCACCTCACATTATTCGATTCACCAAAATTAAATATCAACTGGCGTATACAATACAACACACTTATATAAAGTTCTCAAAAAAATTATTTCCATACTATTTAGGGAGAACCTCAACAACTATAGACCACCGTTCTATTCTCATGTTATCCTCGCTCGACCCAGCTACACTCTTATTACCTGAAAGGAATTGTGAAGCAAAAGGGTGAGCACAAATAGCCCAGTAAAGAATATCATGACTAAAGATACTTAAATTATCAATAGCCTTCGTCAGTAATAAATCAGAGATTTAGAACATATGGTAGATGATAAAACTTTTCAACCATAGTTGCAGCAGAACGAGCAATCCATTAGAAGAGTCAAATAGACCATAAAGTCTATTATCTTCTCCACGTTAAAAGTCCACCAACAATTTTTTATCCCTGTAACATCAATCAACAGTTCCTTTCCATAATCAAATGAATAACTCATAATCATAATTGTGATTCTAAATCTCTCTTCGCACCCAGGACGAAGATAATTTTCATCACCTATCTTTACCTAAAACGTCAAAGATCATGGTTATACCAAATCACAGTTCATGTTTATAATCATACTTAATAAATTCATCTTTGCACTACGGGCCAAAGATATTCATTATCATTTCATCTTTTACTTTACTGGGCCAAATATATACAACTGTATTTTAGAAGAGTCAAGTAGAGCATGATATCTACTATCTTCTACGAATTAAAAGTTTATTATCAATATTTTATTGCTGAGACTCAGCTTAATAAATAATCCACATCATCGAATTTCCCCTACACTACGGCCAAGGATATTCGTTAATATCACATCCATGAATTATCCATGCACTACGGGCCAAGGATATTCATTATTATCACATCCATGAATTAATATTTCATTGTTGAGACTCAGCTAAGCAATTAATCAACATCATCAAATCATCCCTGCACTACAGGCCAAGGATATTCATTAGTATCGCGACCACAAATTATCTATGCCCTACGGGCCAAAGATAATCGTATTTTCATCAACGGTCATGATAATGCCATAAAATAATTTATCTTTGCATCCTTGGCCGAAGAGAATCCATGGCCATAATCATACCAAAAACTGTCCATCAATGTAGTACGGCCAATGAGGACTTTTACCACATCATTTGTATCATTACGGTCTTGATTATACCGAATAATCCCTGGTCATAATCATACCAAGTCCATCTATGTACTACAAGCCACATACGACTTTCATCATAATATAAGCACGAGGATAATGACAATGATATACAGAATCAATCAAATGAGATAAAGGATAAATATCAAAATTTATAATACAATTTAACCAGCGTTCAATAATAACCAAATGTTATCAATCACTTAATAATCTCATAATCTAATATCATTAATATTATAATAATATTTTAATTATTTCTTAAACTTATAAATAATTTATTTAATTATTTACACTTTACTAATTAATGCATTTAATCATCCTTAAATGCCAAACTCATAAGATTTCATCATCAATAACCAAAACTCTCATCACAAATCTGCATATTACTTATATAGGATTTCCAAGCCATAAAATCCTATTTTCCAATTTTGTTACTTCACATAACATATTTAATTCATTTACTCATAACTAGTTCATTTTCATGAAAAATACCAAATTAGTCCCAAAATATTTCTTTTAAAGGATTTAGCGAATATATAGTCTCATATTAAACATATATTTTCCTCGAATTTTAAAAAATCATTTACTATTTTTCATATGGCCAAACGCCAAATATTTATACATTTTTATAAACTCGTACTTTTGTCCAAAAGTCCAAAATTTACACTCAGATACTTTATATATATGTACTATGATAAAAATTTCACCAATTTTGAAGGTAACCACAAGGAGTTATAAGGGTTTATTTTTAAAATAGTCTTTTCCATAAAATTCTTAACTCTTAATCTATACATCGAAAAAGCACCTTTTTGGACACAATATAGAAAACTCATCAATAACTATTTTAGAAATTAAAATCTTTGCGAAGTGCTCAAGGAAACCTTCATGTATGGGAGGTCATGCGTCTAGGTTATGATAGATATCATATGTCCACAAAATTATCCTTGGTTGACCCAATAGACCCCAAAGAAAAACGAGAAGATTACTATCATGTTCCTTCCAATGGTGAGTCTTCTCTTAATATATAACTATCCCCACTGTCTACAATTGAGAACTATATTTTAACCAAACTCCAAGATTATATAGGTAGTGCTCGTAGATATACTCAGCAAGTGGATGTGCACAACCCTGTCTTATGATAACACGAGGTTGTATGTCATTAGACATCTTGTATGATTGTGGTAAAACACCCTTCCAAAGTTGGGTTCACCTCACCCTATTCGATTCACCAAAATTAAATATCAACTGGCGTATACAATACAACACACTTATATAAAGTTCTCAAAAAAATTATTTCCATACTATTTAGGGAGAACCTCAACAACTATAGACCACCGTTCTATTCTCATGTTATCCTCGCTCGACCCAGCTACACTCTTATTACCTGAAAGGAATTGTGAAGCAAAAGGGTGAGCACAAATAGCCCAGTAAAGAATATCATGACTAAAGATACTTAAATTATCAATAGCCTTCGTCAGTAATAAATCAGAGATTTAGAACATATGGTAGATGATAAAACTTTTCAACCATAGTTCTGAGAGAACGAGCAATCCATTAGAAGAGTCAAATAGACCATAAAGTCTATTATCTTCTCCACGTTAAAAGTCCACCAACAATTTTTTATCCCTGTAACATCAATCAACAGTTCCTTTGCATAATCATATGAATAACTCATAATCATAATTGTTATTCTAAATCTCTCTTCGCACCTGTGATTTAAGATAATTTTCATCACCTATCTTTTCCTGAAACGTCAAAGATCATGGTTATACCAAATCACAGTTCATGTTTATAATCATACTTAATAAATTCATCTTTGCACTACGGGCCAAAGATATTCATTATCATTTCATCTTTGCACTACAGGCCAAAGATATACAACCGTATTTTAGAAGAGTCAAGTAGAGCATGATATCTACTATCTTTTACGAATTAAAAGTTTATTATCAATATTTTATCGCTGAGACTCAGCTTAATAAATAATCCACATCATCGAATTACCCCTACACTACGGCCAAGGATATTCGTTAATATCACATCCATGAATTATCCATGCATTACGGGCCAAGGATATTCATTATTATCACATCCATGAATTAATATTTCATTGTTGAGACTCAGCTAAGTAATTAATCCACATCATCGAATCATCCCTGCACTACAGGCCAAGGATATTCATTAGTATCACGACCACGAATTATCTATGCACTACGGGCCAAAGATAATCGTGTTTTCATTAACGGTCATGATCATACAATAAAACAATTTATCTTTGCACCCTTGGCCAAGAGAATCCATGGCCATAATCATACCAAAAACTGTCCATCAATGTAAATGCGGGCCAATGAGGACTTTTCCCACATCATTTGTATCATTACGGTCATGATTATACCGAATAATCCCTGGTCATAATCATACCAAGTCCATCTATGCATTACAGGCCACATACGACTTTCATCATAATATAAGCACGAGGATAATGCCAATGATATAAAGAATCAATCAAATGAGATAAAGGATAAATATTAAAAATTATAATACAATTTAACTTGACATTCAATAATAACCAAATGTTATCAATCACGTAATAATCTCATAATCTAATATCATTAATATTATAATAATATTTTAATTATTTCTTAAACTTATAAATAATTTATTTAATTATTTACACTTTACTAATTAATGCATTTAATCATCCTTAAATGCCAAACTCATAAGATTTCATCATCAATAACCAAAACTCTCATCACAAATCTGCATATTACTTATATAGGATTTCCAAGCCATAAAATCCTATTTTCCAATTTTGTTACTTCACATAACATATTTAATTCATTTACTCATAACTAGTTCATTTTCATGAAAAATACCAAATTAGTCCCAAAAATATTTCTTTTCTGGGATTTAGCAGAATATAGTCTCATATTAAACATATATTTTCCTCAGAATTTTAAAAAAATCATTTACTATTTTTCATATGGCCAAAACTGCCAAATATTTATACATTTTTTATAAACTGTACTTTTGTCCAAAAAGTCCAAAATTTACACGGTATACTTCTGTTATATACATGTACTCGCAATAAAAATTTCACCAATTTTGAAGGTAACCACAAGGAGTTATAAGGGTTTATTTTTAAAATAGTCTTTTCCCATAAAATTCTTAACTCTTAATCTATACATCGAAAAAGCACCTTTTTTGGATACAATATAGAAAACTCATCAATAACTATTTTAGAAATTAAAATCTTTGCGAAGTGCTCAAGGAAACCTTCATGTATGGGAGGTCATGCGTCTAGGTTATGATAGATATCATATGTCCACAAAATTATCCTTGGTTGACCCAATAGACCCCAAAGAAAAACGAGAAGATTACTATCATGTTCCTTCCAATGGTGAGTCTTCTCTTAATATATAACTATCCCCACTGTCTACAATTGAGAACTATATTTTAACCAAACTCCAAGATTATATAGGTAGTGCTCGTAGATATACTCAGCAAGTGGATGTGCACAACCCTGTCTTATGATAACACGAGGTTGTATGTCATTAGACATC
Organism: Panax quinquefolius; assembly: GCA_020205615.1. Taxonomy (NCBI): domain Eukaryota; kingdom Viridiplantae; phylum Streptophyta; class Magnoliopsida; order Apiales; family Araliaceae; genus Panax; species Panax quinquefolius. The sequence goes on along the minus strand of JAINUW010000663.1, from coordinate 252,890 downwards.
TTGTATGATTGTGGTAAAACACCCTTCCAAAGTTGGGTTCACCTCACCTATTCGATTCACCAAAATTAAATATCAATGGCGTATACAATACAACACACTTATATAAAGTTCTCAAAAAATTATTTCCATACTATTTAGGAGAACCTCAACAACTATAGACCACTGCTCTATTCTCATATTATCCTCGCTCGACCCAAATACACTCTTATTACACCGAAAGGAATTGTGAAGCAAAAGGGTGAGCACAAATAGCCCAAAGAAAGAATATCATGACTAAAGATACTTAAATTATCAATAGCCTTCACAAGAATAAAAATCGAGATTTAGAACATATGGTAGATGATAAAACTTTTCAACCATAGTTTCAGTTGATGAGCAAGCAATCCATTAGAAGAGTCAAATAGACCATAAAAGTCTATTATCTTCTCCACGTTAAAAGTCCACCAACAATTTTTATCCTGTAACATCAATCAACAGGTTCTTTTGCATAATCATATGAATAACTCATAATCATAATTGTTATTCTAAATCTCTCTTCGCACCGAGGACGAAGATAATTTTCATCACCTATCTTTTCCTGAAACGTCAAAGATCATGGTTATACCAAATCACAGTTCATGTTTATAATCATACTTAATAAATTCATCTTTGCACTACGGGCCAAAGATATTCATTATCATTTCATCTTTGCACTACAGGCCAAAGATATACAACCGTATTTTAGAAGAGTCAAGTAGAGCATGATATCTACTATCTTTTACTTAATTAAAAGTTTATTATCAATATTTTATCGGCGAGACTCGACAATAAATAATCCACATCATCGAATTACCCCTACACTACTACTGCCAAGGATATTCGTTAATATCACATCCATGAATTATCCATGCATTACGGGCCAAGGATATTCATTATTATCACATCCATGAATTAATATTTCATTGTTGAGACTCAGCTAAGTAATTAATCCACATCATCGAATCATCCCTGCACTACAGGCCAAGGATATTCATTAGTATCACGACCACGAATTATCTATGCACTACGGGCCAAAGATAATCGTGTTTTCATTAACGGTCATGATCATACAATAAAACAATTTATCTTTGCACCCTTGGCCGAAGAGAATCCATGGCCATAATCATACCAAAAACTGTCCATCAATGTAGTACGGGCCAATGAGGACTTTTCCCACATCATTTGTATCATTACGGTCATGATTATACCGAATAATCCCTGGTCATAATCATACCAAGTCCATCTATGCATTACAGGCCACATACGACTTTCATCATAATATAAGCACGAGGATAATGCCAATGATATAAAGAATCAATCAAATGAGATAAAGGATAAATATTAAAAATTATAATACAATTTAACCAGCATTCAATAATAACCAAATGTTATCAATCACGTAATAATCTCATAATCTAATATCATTAATATTATAATAATATTTTAATTATTTCTTAAACTTATAAATAATTTATTTAATTATTTACACTTTACTAATTAATGCATTTAATCATCCTTAAATGCCAAACTCATAAGATTTCATCATCAATAACCAAAACTCTCATCACAAATCTGCATATTACTTATATAGGATTTCCAAGCCATAAAATCCTATTTTCCAATTTTGTTACTTCACATAACATATTTAATTCATTTACTCATAACTAGTTCATTTTCATGAAAAATACCAAATTAGTCCCAAAAATATTTCTTTTCTGGGATTTAGCAGAATATAGTCTCATATTAAACATATATTTTCCTCAGAATTTTAAAAAAATCATTTACTATTTTTCATATGGCCAAAACTGCCAAATATTTATACATTTTTTATAAACTGTACTTTTGTCCAAAAAGTCCAAAATTTACACGGTATACTTCTGTTATATACATGTACTCGCAATAAAAATTTCACCAATTTTGAAGGTAACCACAAGGAGTTATAAGGGTTTATTTTTAAAATAGTCTTTTCCCATAAAATTCTTAACTCTTAATCTATACATCGAAAAAGCACCTTTTTTGGATACAATATAGAAAACTCATCAATAACTATTTTAGAAATTAAAATCTTTGCGAAGTGCTCAAGGAAACCTTCATGTATGGGAGGTCATGCGTCTAGGTTATGATAGATATCATATGTCCACAAAATTATCCTTGGTTGACCCAATAGACCCCAAAGAAAAACGAGAAGATTACTATCATGTTCCTTCCAATGGTGAGTCTTCTCTTAATATATAACTATCCCCACTGTCTACAATTGAGAACTATATTTTAACCAAACTCCAAGATTATATAGGTAGTGCTCGTAGATATACTCAAAGAAGTGGATGTGCACAACCACCGTCTTATGATAACACGAGGTTGTATGTCATTAGACATCTTGTATGATTGTGGTAAAACACCTTTCAAAGTTGGGTTCACCTCACCCTATTCGATTCACCAAAATTAAATATCAATCTGGGCGTATACAATACAACACACTTATATAAAGTTCTCAAAAAATTATTTCCATACTATTTAGGGAGAACCTCAACAACTATAGACCACCGCTTACTATTCTCATGTTATCCTCGCTTTCAAACCCGGCTACACTCTTATTACACGAAAGGAATTGTGAAGCAAAAGGGTGAGCACAAAATAGCCCAATAAAAGAATATCATGACTAAAGATACTTAAATTATCAATAGCCTTCGTCGAGAATAAATCGTAGATTTAGAACATATGGTAGATGATAAAACTTTTCAACCATAGTTACAGCAGAACGAGCAATCCATTAGAAGAGTCAAATAGACCATAAAGTCTATTATCTTCTCCACGTTAAAAGTCCACCAACAATTTTTTATCCCTGTAACATCAATCAACAGTTCCTTTGCATAATCATATGAATAACTCATAATCATAATTGTTATTCTAAATCTCTCTTCGCACCCAGGACGAAGATAATTTTCATCACCTATCTTTTCCTGAAACGTCAAAGATCATGGTTATACCAAATCACAGTTCATGTTTATAATCATACTTAATAAATTCATCTTTGCACTACGGGCCAAAGATATTCATTATCATTTCATCTTTGCACTACAGGCCAAAGATATACAACCGTATTTTAGAAGAGTCAAGTAGAGCATGATATCTACTATCTTTTACGAATTAAAAGTTTATTATCAATATTTTATCGCTGAGACTCAGCTTAATAAATAATCCACATCATCGAATTACCCCTACACTACGGCCAAGGATATTCGTTAATATCACATCCATGAATTATCCATGCATTACGGGCCAAGGATATTCATTATTATCACATCCATGAATTAATATTTCATTGTTGAGACTCAGCTAAGTAATTAATCCACATCATCGAATCATCCCTGCACTACAGGCCAAGGATATTCATTAGTATCACGACCACGAATTATCTATGCACTACGGGCCAAAGATAATCGTGTTTTCATTAACGGTCATGATCATACAATAAAACAATTTATCTTTGCACCCTTGGCCGAAGAGAATCCATGGCCATAATCATACCAAAAACTGTCCATCAATGTAGTACGGGCCAATGAGGACTTTTCCCACATCATTTGTATCATTACGGTCATGATTATACTTAAGAATAATCCTCGGTCATAATCATACCAAGTCCATCTATGCATTCTGAATACATATGACTTTCATCATAATATAAGCACGAGGATAATGCCAATGATATAAAGAATCAATCAAATGAGATAAAGGATAAATATTAAAATTATAATACAATTTAACTTGAAAGATTCAATAATAACCAAATGTTATCAATCACGTAATAATCTCATAATCTAATATCATTTTAATTATTTCTTAAACTTATAAACAATTTATTTAATTATTTACACTTTACTAATTAATGCATTTAATCATCCTAAAATGCCAAACTCATAAGATTTCATCATCAATAACCAAAACTCTCATCACAAATCTGCATATACCTTATATAGGATTTCCAAGCCATAAAATCCTATTTTTCAGTTTTGTTACTTCACATAACATATTTAATTCATTTACTCATAACTAGTTCATTTTCATGAAAAATACCAAATCAGTCCCAAAAAAATTTCTTTTCTTGGATTTAGCAGAATATAGTCTCATATTAAACATATATTTTCCTCAGAATTTTAAAAAATTCATTTACTATTTTTCATATGGCCAAAACTGCCGAATATTTAGACATTTTTTATAAACTATACTTTTGTCCAAAAATTCCGAAATTTGCACGGTATACTTCTGTTATATACATGTACTCCCAATAAAAATTAAACCAATTTTGGAGTTAACCACAAGGAGTTATAAGGGTTTACTTTTAAAATAATATTTTCCCATAAAATTCATAACTCTTAATCTATACATCCAAAAAGCGCCATTTTTGGACACAATATAGAAAACTCATCAAATTATCATTTCAAATTTTTCCAGAATTTCTGAGACTCGGAAAAATTATGAAACTGCCTCTGGCAGAAACCCTTTACATACAAATGTTGAACGAAAATAATATTCATACCAATATGAAAAATATAATAATCCTTACGAGTATAGAATTTAAAATCTGAAATGAAATAATATTACTTAAATATTACAAAGTATGGAAGAAAATATTATTTCAAGCGAATATTGAACAAAAATAACGTCCCTTACGAATATTAAACGAAAATAATATTCCTTACGAATATTATTTTCGTCCGCCATGTGGTAATCCACGTAGACAGATCATTTCCATAAGTTAATAAGGAATGAATACAAAGGATCATTTATCATGCATGTGGTAATCCACATAGACATGTTATTCCAACAGAGTAATAAAGAATGGAACCAGGTCATGCGTAATCCGCACACACAGGATATTTCAACAGAATAATAAAGAATGGAACCAAGTCATGCGTAATCCGCATGCATGCATGGGATGTTCCAATGTAATAATAAAGAATGGAACCGTGTCATGCATAATCCGCATGCACGGGATGTTCCAGTGAATAATAAAGAATGGAACCGTGTCACGTAATCCGCACGCATGCATACGATATTCCAAATGAATAATAAAGAATGAAATAACAACGTAATTCACCAGTATGTGCGATAGACCACGCATGAAACAAAGTTATTCTAACATAATAATAAAGAATGGAATAACAACCCTTACGAGTATTGAAAGAAAATAACTCTCTTCATGAATACGAAAGAATAATACCCCTTACCTTAAAAAGAAGAGTATTCCGACGGTTAAGGTGGGGATATAATTGAAGAAAACTTGCACTATTTTCTACGATCAAAGCTTTCTTAAACTGTAAAGAAATACGCTCAAGATTATAGAAGAAGAATTCTCTGAATTTCTGGTGTGTTTTTCAATTCTAACTAAGCATCCTATTTATAGGAGAATGGAAATGATACTATACAATAAAATATAATATATTCTATTTATAATTATATAATAAAACAAAATTTATAAACATATATATATATATATTATTTAGAATATAATAAAACAAATAACTTTATAAAATATTCTATTTTATATAAAAAGATTTTACTATGCAAATACTATCACGAGCACTATATAAAACATTATGCATAATAAAATATAATATATTATATTTATAATCAAATAAAAAAACTTTATAAAAAGTATCCTGTTTTATATAAAAAGATTTTACTATGCAAACACTATGCAGCATTATGCAAACATTATGCATAATAAAATATAATATATTCTATTTATAATCAAATAAAACAAAACTTTATAAAAAGTATTACATTTTATATAAAAAGTTTTCTTTTATTACATTTATAATAATAATAAATTTATATATATATATATATATATATATATATATATATATATAAAACCCAACTTCCTTCCCAATTCCCCCCAATTTCCAAAGTCAGATTTTCAACACACATGGGCCCCACCTTTATTATATTAAATAATTTTTTACCGATTATTTTGAAAAATAGGTAAATGGGGGTCCATAAAATAAGCAAAATTTACATCAAATACTTCATAAAATTTACCTCAATATTTTTAACAACATTTTCATTTTTGAATTTTTGAATTTTGACTTTTTAAGAAAAAGTCAACTATTGACTTTTTGACCAAAAAGTCAACCTCGACAAATGTTGTGTTTATAGTCTATTCTTATTAATTTCATCATTCTGGACACAAATATCACGTTCGCGTCACCAAATTCAACTCTGAACTCAAATTCTATTTTTAATAACATTTATTCATTATTATTATAACTCGCAATATTAACAACTAGGTCGTTCCCATGAAAGAGGGGGCTTTCCAATAAAGATTTCTCTTTATTGGCGCGCAATTAGGTGACCAAACCTCTCCTTAACAGAACTTCTAGACATTGTTAATTATGCAAATAATAATATGAATAACTGTATTGTCTCAATTATTGATTTAATAATATAAAATATTGTAACAATAATTGAATAAAACTGAGTGACTTCTCACGTAAGCATTAATAATCAATACCGTGTGCTACTATACAACCATGCGTATTACCGTACTTTTACCACCGATTATTTTATGACAACTTGCTTACTTTGCAAAATTTTCAAATATCACCCTTCACTTTAACCCTTTATCAATTTAGCCATTTACTAAATAAAATAATAATTATAAGAAAATTGAGTACTTTTATTTCATAAATTTCGGGGTCTCACAATCACGTTCCTAATTTCATCATCTTGGATGATGAGGAAGAAATATTAATCCTTTCCATGGAAGAAAAACCCAAAAAGGAAAGTTCCTTGTAAGAAATGCAACAACATTTTGAGGGAGATTTCATGGTCAAATTTTCTCAAGCCCAGGAAAAATGTGAAGGATCATGTGAAGGAAAAGATGGTGAGGTTGTTGATAAGTGGATTTTAGATACGTGAATCAATGTCCATTTCATGCGTAATTGTTGTTAAATTCTTGTGATCATGTTCGTTTTTACTTGTTTTATGTTATTTTATGTGTAGCATGGTTGTTGTGGCATTTAACGTGTATTTGAAGCTATTCGGTGTGATATGGAGTTAATTGGTACAAAGTTGGAAGAAATTTTGAAGTACAACAAATCTTTTGGCGAATATAGGGCTGTCGTCCGCGGGCATATTTGTTTATACACCTTGACCGTATGGGGTCTTCAATATCGATTGATGAAAGGGTGCCACGGCAAGGCTGCTTATATAAAACATGTACCCCGTACGGGTGGGGTCTCGATCAAGTAGACTTCTCATTGCTTTGAACTTTGATGGGAGTTGGTTTCTAGCATTTGGATAGCGTATGAACTCTAATTGAAGGGAATTTTCAGTTGGGACTTGTGTGTTGGACAACTACTACTCAGAAAAACAACAAAATTCAACAACACACAAGGCACAAGAAAAAGATTAAGCTTAGTTTTTCTAGACAAGCTGTGGAGGAGTATTTCGAGGAGATTTTCGAGATGATTGCGATTCTAGGCTACGAGAAGTGTGTTTTTCAATATTCTTCATTTTATGCTATTATTTGTAATTGACGGAATGTTTTCTATGATTTATTCAGTGTTTATTTTGTTTAGTATGAGCTAATTCACTTTTTAGGCTTATGATGGATCTTTAAGTGAAATGATGATTTTGTAAACTTTGATTTCCATTTTAATAATCTATTTCCAGTTTATCTATATTGATTTGAGTTTGAATTAATGAATTGCCTGATCAACAATTCTTTGTGGATTTGTATGGAATTGAAAGAGGATATTCAAATCTACACCTAATTAATATAGCATATGTTCATGAATTTTGTGAATAACAGAATCTTGATGAATGTTAAGGTAGAGATATGCTTGACATCGCATGTAATCGGATAGAGAACATATTCTTAAACCTTCTTTAATTGTAATTCACATAGAGATATAGTGAGTTAGTTAATTAAAGTGTTTAACTTGTTTCTATCTTGATTGTGGATTTAAGTTAATACGGTATTAGTGCATCGAGAGGTGCTTAATACTACGTATGTGTTCTTGGTTAATAAACTAGGATAGTGAATTTGTAACTCCCCCATATCTATACTCCCATGGTATCTGATATGGTGTTTATAGAAAATCAACATAATGCTTTTAAATCTATACACCCATGATATCTGATTATAAGATTACATTAAATAGAGGGACTAGCAGATATAATTCCCATAGATCTAAAATTTACAGTATTTCCTATAAAAGATGTCAATTCTCAAGAGAACTTTTACTATGTTTGGGTACCCTCACTTGGATATATGAACTATACCTGTGACTAGAGTCTATCTATCTGAAATTTAGAGTATCAGCAATAACATGAACAGTCCATATTACTAATACCCTCACCCAGATGTATAGTCTAAGCCAAAACAATTTATACTATCGTATCGATAGTAACTATCTATCCGAAATCCAGAGTATCAATACCAACATGAACAATCCATGATATTAATACCCTCACTCAGATAAATAGTTCCCAAGGATCTCAACTAGATTCGAAGAAGTCTAATTTTACATCTATATATTTAAGGAAACACGGTTGCGAAAATAAAAGATGTTATATATATATATCATACTATTAAGATTCGATTACATGATTCTCACAACGAGTTCTTATTATAGGGTATTCAAACAGACAAGAATATAATCTAATCTATGTAGGGATGCTTCCCTTTATCTACTCCAGAAGTTCCAGGATTACCGTCTAAAACTGCAAAGGGAATAATTTTCAAGGGTGAGCTATGACATGCTCAGCAAGTTTTGTATTTATAATAATATAGGATTTGAAGAAATATAATAGTTCAAATTTCGACTGATAGTTTTACCATTTCTTGATTTCTATTTATTTCAACCATTTCTGGAATTTTCTTTATTTCTGTCAGTCACAAAGACTTAGAAATTTTGTTCGGATGTGAGATAGGGGATCAGCCTATTCAACATCTTAGGAGTATGCATATCATCTTACCAGTGCTCAAAATACACTAAATGTCAATATATGAATTGACTAAATTTCAATCCCTTATGGGATACCCAACTTTAGTATAAGATGTCTTACCAAAATAATTTGGTTTGACACAACCGTTTATGCTCAATAAACATTATCATCTGAATAAATAATTCATTTATGAGTTTTGTTGTATCTATAGCAATAACTTTACAATAATTTGGCAATTCAATTATAGGTGTAGTATATTATATCAACAGCATATCAAGATAAAAATCTTGTTTAATGAATAAACAGGTTTAAGAAATTTACATAAGTAGTTTAAGGGTTAAGAAGAACTTGCCTTATAAGAGATTTACGGATAGAGAACTTGCTTGAGTGTAGATCAGTCAAGTTATGTTATTCAATCGTTAATAAATACCTACGAAGTTCATATATATAAATCTAACACATTAGTATTGATAACAATACTCAATTATAACATTAATATAATAATGGGTTAGATTAATAGGGTTTGGTGTTTAATACCTTTGATAAATGGACTAAATTTTATTTATAAAATTTAATTATCATTATAATACCTTTTTAGAAATTTTAATGTATTTAAAATATTTATTTTGATTTTTAAATCATTTATTTCTATTTATAAGTAATTAATATTTAATTAAAATTTTACAAAATCATTGATTATTATTATTAAATAATTTATATTCAATTTTTATAATTTTTATATCATTAATATTATTTTTCCATAATTATTCAAAGATTTTTAAATAATTTATTCTAATTTCTTTAGTAATAAGTTAATTATAAATAATATCAAAATAATATTAAATAATTAATAAATTTATGTAAAAATATTAGAATTTATTTATAATAATTTAATATAATTTTAAAATTATTTTTATATTTATTTATATTTATTTATTAATTATTTCTAATTTATTTTAGAAAAATAATTTATATCTCATTGCTAAAGCCCTTCAAAGGATGTGAAGTGTCGTTGTAGGTGTTCTTGAGTTTCAAGCAAAGAGATTTGTGTTAGGTTTGTAATATTCATATGCTGTGATCAAATTGCATAAAAAGTGCTAAGCGTGTAAAATCGAGTTTAAAAAATTTACAAACCATATACCGGATCATCCTTTATGCATAATTATTAATTAAACGAAAAGATAAAGAATAAATCATACCCTTGAAGATCGAGCTTCCTCGTACAAGTTCACCTCCAAATCCTTTCGCTCAATCTTGAATCCACCGGGTTTGGTTCCTTCCTTTGATCAACGTTAGCCACCCAAATGTTTGGCCTCTGAGGGTGATCCACCAAGGAAGAAGAAAATTCAAGAAGAAGGGTATTGGCTCAAACCCTAGTTTTTCTATCTCTATAGAAAGGTGTACTCTCCCAACAATTGGAATTATGTCATGTTGAAAAAAGTCAACAACCCCCAACACCCATAATAAGACTCCTCTTATTAATAGATGTGGGCAACCCACCTTAACAATTAAGGAAATTGGGTTTTATTTAATTAATTAAATTCTTTTAATTAATTAAGCTCCTAATCTTATTAGGGATAATTAATTAAACTCCTTTAACTAATTTTCCCTCCTAATCCTATTAGGAATTAATGAGAGTACTTATATTAAATTAATTCCTAAACTCTTTTAGAAATTAAAATAATAATAATTGTAATAATATTAATAAGACTCCTCTTATTAATTTATATTTAATATTTCTAAAATATTAAATAATAAATATTAAGCTATTTAATTTATTCTATCACCATAGATTAAATTAAATATACATAACATATTATTATTACGATTATGCCATTAACTTCTTAAATAATTATTCTTCCTTTTATGGTGTGACCCTTTAGGTTCTCCATATTAAACCTAGTTGTGAATAAATCAATTAGAACAATTCTAATCTTATTTAAATAAATAAATTAAATAATTAATTTATTTAAATAAATAATATTTATTCTACAATAGGGATAAGCCTCCTAGCGATCAACGACTTTCCGGATAATATAGATTTCAACATTAATCATTAAAGAACCTTTGAGTAAATAGTTACCGCAGACAATTCAATCCTTCCACCATATACAATGTCCCAATTAAATATAAGACATGGAATTACTTTATCAAGTCTTATTTTATTTAATTATATGTATTTCGATCCTTAAATGCACAACCCCAAATAATGCAAATTAGAAACTCCTTTCTAATTTCATTACGCCGCCAAGGACTCTTTGGGTTGTCATTTATCGAATAACATAGGACATTTCTCTTCTTTTATTAGAAGTGGTAGATTCTTTATTGATCATACATTATCTCCATGTATAACTTATTATACCCAAGCATACCCTTTGATATACCCTAAGGGTCTTAAGGAATAAGTCAAAGTATAACTCATCATACACAAGATACTATGATGATCTCAAGTCCAAGGATTACTTGTACTACTATCACTACAGAATTCCTATTGACGACAGCAAATAAAACTCCATTAGGTATTCCTTAGCGAGCCACGTTCGAAGGAACTTATTCTCTAATAAGCACCAACATACTTGCTTTAGTGTCTCCACACAAATGATCATGAGATCAATCATCCTCATCCAATGAGCAAGCAACGTATGTACCAATCTATCCGGATTCACTAATCCCCAATTTAGTAATCCAATGATTGGGAACTATTTTAGTTTTAAGCTTTCAAAGAATTTAGATCTCATTAGAATGATCATCATCATTATTCTAAAAGCATTGCTTAAAACTATGGGTTTATTACATATTATAAAACAGCATCATGTAGATAATTAAAACCTTTAATAAATTAATACTTTTTATTAATAAATGAATAAGATTATTACAAAGTATATGCTTTATCATCAAACATGATTGGCTTGTGTGCATATTACTTTCAATCTCCCACTTGCACTAAAAGCCAATCGTCATGGTATCTTATACTCTTCTTCTCTAAGTGACGATTATCCCGTCATTGGATAAGCTTTAGTTAATGGATATGTAATGTTGTTCTTGAGAGTCCACTATCTCTATAGTGATTTCCCATCTTCAATGATTCTAATAATCAAATGAAAGTGCCACACCACATGTTTAGATCCAAGATGAGACTTAGGAACTATTCCTAGTTACGTAATGAACTTTTCATCCAAACAATCAACAGTAGCTTCATTTATAGCTATATACTTTGTCTTTATCACTAAATCAAGAACTCTTTCTTTGTTTGGAACCTTTCCAATTCATCGCACCAATTTCAAGGTAACCCTTTACCTTAAAGTGGATTTTTCTCGTCGTCTTGGTCTCATCTCTGAAAACTTGAGTCCGATAAGCCCTCTAGTTTTAATTAAGACCCACCATGAATATGATCACATCCTTAGTGCTTGGTTAAGCACTTTAAGATGTTTTCACCGACTCATAGTGAACTTCTCTAGATATGGTGATCAACATCGGTCTCGTACATTTCATTGCATACATGATAGTTACTCATGTGATCTCTCTTTTGGAGTCTTTGGGGACTATTAAGAGAGATACACTCCATAGCTCATCAACATGAGACATCTCTTGGAGTTTGCCATGCTAAACGACTTTAACATCAAATGAATATACGTTCCTTGGGTTAAGTCGAGGATCCTTTTAAATCTATCTATATAGATTTGTATCCCCAATTAAGATACTCTTCCAAATCATTCATGGAGGAATGTTTAGACAACTTTTTCTTTACTGATTGTAGCATTGGTATGTCATTCCTTATCCGTAGTATATCAACATATAGTACTAGGAATGTCACGATGCTCCCACTGATCCTTTTGTACACACTAGAAGTCTTACCTCATCGAATGTAACTCTGGATCATCACTTTCTATGATGTGTACCTCATCATCATCATCCATGATGAATCCATACCTCCTAGGTATCTTTGGTACTATTCTAGATTTACGATTCGGTTGTGGTACAATAGGTCTATCTACAGGTTCCTCTTATTTGACTTATAGTGTTTTGTGGTTCTTGAACTTTTCAAGATCTATTATCCTCCCACTAGCCCCTTTTAATGATAGACACATTTATCTTAGAAGGCAGCGTGTTTCGCAACAAACACCTTTTGCTAAGTAGGATTATAGAACATATACCCTAATCTTACTTTAGGATGTCCCACAAATCTGTACATGTCAAATCTTGTCCCAAGCTTATCCTTCGAAACCTTTTCACATAAGTTGGACAACCCCTTATCTTAACATACTTAAGATTAGGAATCCTCCCCATCCATAACTTTTATGGAGTCTTGAAATTTGGATTTCGAGGTTACCTTTTCGTAGATATGCAGTCATTTCTAGGACATTATCCCAGAAGGATACTGGAATGTCGGTAAAATCATTATGGACCGTACCATATTCAAATAGGTACAATTTTTCCTTTCAGATACACCAATCAATTATTGCGTATCAAGAGGCGTCCATTATGAGAAAACCATTTCAGATGATCTAGAAACTTATTGCACAAGTATTTATTCCTTGATCTAATCAAAGAATCTTAATACTTTGCCAATTTGTTTCACTTCTGAATTCTTTGAACCTTTCAAATAATTCACACTTGTATTTCAACAAATACATACATTCAACTCTTTGAATGATCATCTCCTTTTCTTATACTAGTTTGTTCAACTTACAAAATAATTTTTCACGTAAGTCAAGTATACAAAATCCATTAAGTAATATTCCGATTCTATACAAAACATTATTATTATAAATAGAACAACAATTGTTCTTAATTATAATACCAAAGTTTTCATTGTCCAACAATAAAATGGAAATAATATTTTTAACAAGAACTGGAATACAATAACAACTTATTGACTTAATAGATTTACTCAGAGGCATTGCTAAACTATAAGTTTCTATAAGCTAATCTGACAACCTTTGCTTCATTTTCACACATGGATTACTTATATTTGTTTAGCTTTCTACTTACCTTGGTCCTTCATAAATCTATATTTATGATAACCAAAGCCAGGTATCCAATACCCAAGTAGAACATTGACTTAAAGAAAATTTATTTCAATCATGAACAAAAAGCGTATTTAACCAAAACTTCACTAAGCTTCTTTGGTTAGCCTCTGCAAGATGCTTCTCATGATTTTTTTTCAAAGTGTCCGAAGCTTATTGCGGTGGAAGCAAACTCCTTTGCTATCCGTGTCGGTTTTGCTCTTATTATCCTTTGTTTACGCCTTTCTATTTACCTTCTTTGAATCGTTCTTCTTTTCGGAAGATCCTTTGGCCCCTACCAAGAAGACTTGGTTTTTCTTGTTTGGAAAGTGACTCTCAACATTTTTCAACATGTTAAGCAAATCAAATGAGGGCGATATCTAGCTTGTTCATATGAAAAATTCACAACAATTGTGAAAGGAGTCCGGAGTGAGTGCAAGATCAAATCTTGGCTCAACTCTCCATCCATGACAAAACGTGTTGTCCTAATTGATCAATCAAATTGATTATGTTAAGAACTTTTTATGCATCTTATAGTGCCATTGGCCATTCAAGATCGGAAGAGCTCATTAGATATCTCGATATCTATCGGTCCTACTTTCCTCACCATCAACTACTTGATGTGCATGAATATAGTAGGAGCATCCATAGTTTCATCTTGTGTTGAAGCTCGTTACTCATGGATGCGAGCATGATGCATTGAGCCAATCAGCATCATCTTGCCACTTTCTAAAAGTAGCAATGTCTTCCTCGGAGGCATTATGCGCAACCATTGCGAGGATAGGCGTATTAAGGACATAAGATAACTTTTCGACCATGAGAACTATTCTCAAATTCCTTAACCAATCTGCTTAATTCTTTACCCGTTAATTTAGCATCTAATATGCTTCGCAGATGATAGTAATTTTAGACATTGTAAAATTACAGAAATGAATTTGTAATTAACAACATTTTAACATACATTCTATTATTAATTACCAAAATAAATTAGGTCTTGTTTTAAATTGGTATCTCCCACTATTTTCTTCAAACTATATTACCCTCACTTATATAGTTCGCAAAATCTAATTAAAGATTTGCTAGTGAGAATAAGGACCCCATTTCAAATGTATATAGCCTTGTGGTGACACAACAAACTATATATAAATAAATAGGTAGACAACTTTTGTCAATTACATCAACTATGCAACTCCTTGTATTTTGCCTCTTAGATTATTTTGATCAGTGGTGGCACATCCGAATCAAAATTATCCAAGTTAAGTCCAACCTAGCACTCCATATATTCAAAAAGAAAATATCATCCTTGTGGTGACACAACAAAACAATATTGTTCAATTTTCTTTATAAGCATCAAATGTGATAAATCAACATCTTAAATACTTAATACTTGCCTTGTGGTGACACAACAAACTCATATTAAATATTTAATACTCTATTAATTTTATCATGCTAGAAAGCGGCGTTCGATATTCCAAATATCTTTGAACGCTTAGGACTTAATATAAAAATTGAGGGGTTTGTTATTAATTTGTCTCATCTTGTTTAAGCTGCATTTACACACATATATATATAAAATACGCGTCATATTAATTAACATGCGAAGCATGTTTGCATAATATATAATATATATATAGTATAAGCATGCACATATAGAATACTATATTCTACCCGGATTGATTATGGACTTTTATTCTAGTTTGGTTCACTAGAGCCACCAAGTGAACCAAAAGGTCAAACCCTAGGGGTGCAAGAAATAATATTTAAATATAACTATTACATTTAAACCCGGGCTCTATAACAAACGGGTCTTCAAGCGCTCCTTGCTCCTTGATCTCTAATTTTTCAAAATTAATTCTAACTATTCCTATTACAAAACTATTTAAAATAAATAGAAACCTTGATCGTGATCGAGGGAAGTACATAGAGGGAGTTAGAATTTACATTAAGAAAAAATTAGAGAAGGCGAATCTGTGAGACCCCATTTAATAAAACCCATACATTCATGCATCCAACTAAAATAAAATCCAATCGCATTGGTCATTGACGATCATAATCAATCCCATTTATTATCATACACATCACCATATGCATCAATAAATAACATTCATCTCATGAATAATAAACATTTAATATATATATTGATATCATTTAATGGGCAAATTTTGTTAGTATAAAATCTAATTTTGAATCAAAATAAACTCCTTTATTTTAATCCAAATTTAAATCAAAATAAAACTATTTTATTTTAATTTATCCAATTTTGAATAAAATAAACTATTTTATTTTAATCAAAATCTTTAATCAAAATAAACTCCTTTATTTTAATTAATTATGGAATCCAATTCCATGTATAAAAAAAAATCTTTAATTAAAATAAACTCTTTTATTTTAATTAATTATGGAATCCAATTCCATGTAAAAAAAAAAATTTATTAAAGGAAACACGGATATTCTTTTCCTATTCACAAATAAACTCCTTTATTTTGAATAATATGAAATCTTATTTCATATTTAAATAAACTCCTTTATTTAAAGAAACATGGATTCTCTTTCCTATTCACAAATAAACTCTTTTATTTTGAATAATATGAAATCTTATTTCATATCTAAACAAACTCCTTTATTTAAGGAAAGATGGATTTACTTTCCTATTCGCAAATAAACTCCTTTATTTTAGGAAAAATAAAATCCAATTTCAACTCCAATTAGTTATCTTGGAATCCAATTCCAACTCTAATTAGTTTGCATGAAATTCTAATTTTAAAATTAAAATAAATCTTTTATTTTAATATTAAAATAAACCTTTTATTTTAAGATTAAAATAAACCTTTTTATTTTAATTATAAAATTATTAAAATTAAAATAAAACTTTATATTTTAATATTAAAATAAACCTTTTATTTTAAAATTAAAATAAACTTTTTATTTTAATTATATAATAATTAAGAATATATATATATATGTATATATATATTCGTAATATATATTATATATATATATATATATAACCATCCGTTCCTTTATTTAACTTGATTTCCGTGCCTCTTTAAAAAAAAACTTGTCCTTCCCTTTTTGCAATCAAGTTTACCGGCCTCCTCTTTTTTTTTTTTTTTTTTTAAAGTGTACATACCGAAAATAATATATATATCATAATAAAAAAAAGCTGGTGCCGGAATCAAAGCTGGTGCCTTGTGATTAACAGTACCTTGTTGCCTTGTGATTGTAACCATGATTTCCGTACATGCTTTTATTTATTTATTTTTTTTTAAAATTTTATACAATAAAATTATGCCCAATTAAATTGTTCTAAACACATATCAAATTAAAACAATTAATAATTTGCATAAAGGTTTGGCTCTGATGCCACTGTTAGGTTTGTAATATTCATGTGCGCAATCAAATTGCATAAAAAGTGCGGAAGCGTGTAAAATCTGAGTTTAAAAAATTTACAAACCATATACCCGGATCATCCTTTATGCGTAATTATTAATTAAAAACGAAAAGATAAAGAATAAATCATACCCTTGAAGATCGAGCTTCCTCAGGTACAAGTTCACCTCCAAATCCTTTCGCGTTCAATCTTGAATCCACCGGGTTTGGTTCCTTCCTTTGATCAACGTTAGCCACCCAAATGTTTGGCCTCTAGAGGTGATCCACCAAGGAAGAAGAAAATTCAAGAAGAAGGGGTATTGGCTCAAACCCTAGTTTTTCTATCTCTATAGAAAGGGTGTACTCTCCCAACAATTGGAATTATGTCGTATGTTGAAAAAGTCAACAACCCCCAACACCCATAATAAGACTCCTCTTATTAATAGATGTGGGCAACCCACCTTAACAATTAAGGAAATTGAGTTTTATTTAATTAATTAAATTCTTTTAATTAATTAAGCTCCCTAATCTTATTAGGGATAATTAATTAAACTCCTTTAACTAATTTTCCCTCCTAATCCTATTAGGAATTAATGAGAGTACTTATATTAAATTAATTCCTAAACTCTTTTAGAAATTAAAATAATAATAATTGTAATAATATTAATAAGACTCCTCTTATTAATTTATATTTAATATTTCTAAAATATTAAATAATAAATATTAAGCTATTTAATTTATTCTATCACCATAGATTAAATTAAATATACATAACATATTATTACGATTATGCCATTAACTTCTTAAATAATTATTCTTCCTTTTATGGTGTGACCCTTTAGGTTCTCCATATTAAACCTAAGTTGTGAATAAATCAATTAGAACAATTTAATCTTATTTAAATAAATAAATTAAACAATTAATTTATTTAAATAAATAATATTTATTCTACAATAGGGATAAGCCTCCCAATGATCAACGACTTTCCGGATAATATAGATTTCAACATTAATCATTAAAGAACCTTTGAGTAAATAGTTACCGTGACAATTCAATCCTTCCACCATACAATGTCCCAATTAAATATAAGACATGGAATTCTTCGTCAAGTCTTATTTTATTTAATTATATGTGTTTCGATCCTTAAATGCACAACCCCAAATAATGCAAATTAGAAACTCCTTTCTAATTTCATTACGCCTTGCCAAGAGACTTACGGGTTGTCATTTATCGAATGACATAGGACATTTCTTCTTTATTAGAAGTGGTAGATTCTTTATTGATCATACATTATCTCCATGTACAACTTATTATACCCAAGCATACCCTTTGATATACCCTAAGGGTCTTAAGGAATAAGTCAAAGTATAACTCATCATACACAAGATACTATGATGATCTCAAGTCCAAGGATTACTTGTACTACTATCACTCTGAGAATTCCTATTGACAGGCAAATAAAACTCCATTAGGTATTCCTTAGCGAGCCACGTTCAGTGAACTTATTCTCTAATAAGCACCAACATACTTGCTTTAGTGTCTCCACACAAATGATCATGAGATCAATCATCCTCATCCAATGAGCAAGCAACGTATGTACCAATCTATCCGGATTCACTAATCCCCAATTTAGTAATCCAATGATTGGGAACTATTTTATTTTTAAGCTTTCAAAGAATTTAGATCTCATTAGAATGATCATCATCATTATTCTAAAAGCATTGCTTAAAACTATGGGTTTATTACATATTATAAAACAACATCATGTAGATAATTAAAAACCTTTAATAAATTAATACTTTTTATTAATAAATGAATAAGATTGTTACAAAGTATATGCTTTATCATCAAACATGATTGGCTTGTGTGCATATTACTTTTAGTTTGGTCATGGTCGAGTGACTAGTTTGACCACTAATTAAAATGCTATTGATAATGAATTTTGGTTTGTTCAAGAGTTGATGTTGTAGTACTCATTCAATAGTACAACATGAAACATATTTTAGGCTTTAACCTACATATAACAAGAAGTTATAGAGGCTCAAAGTCACTGTCAGAGTGTTTCTTGAGTTTCGGCAACCCGAAATGAGTCATGTAAGTCACGGCCGGTCAATCGGTTTTGTGGCTTAAATATCTTCGATTACGTATTGGATGTAATCGATGTTTGTTGTAACATGTAGTATATATGTCAGGGTACATATATATAACATTAACATGAACAAAGCATAAATCTAAGGTCTCTAATTATGTTGGTCAAAGTACAACCAAACGCTGTTCTTCGTGTTCTTCAGTTTTTTGGAAAACCCAGAATATTTGGTCAAGCTCCGTCAACGACTTTTGACCATTAATTCCAGTAAACCTATACGTTGTTTGTTCATTTAAAGATTATAGATATGTAGTACATATAATAGAGTATTGATCTATAACAAAAACTTACAAAAATCACAAACAAAAGACGATTAAACAAGTTTGTCAAAGTAGCCGGTTCGACTGTTCTTGAGTTTTTTGGGTAACCCAGAAAACTGCAATGCGTGAATGGTCAACCCACTTTGACTGTTTATAACATGAAATCTATGGTTCAAATGAACCTGTTTTCTTTTCCAGATTAAAGACCTACTAACAGGCTACAAATAACAAAAAATCAACGGACCAAAACATAAACACATATTAATCTATAGGTCCTAACATTCGACTGTCAGTCATAGTTTTCAAAATTTCCAGATTTCTTAAAATACTTAATTAAGGCATCCAGATGTTATGAAAACGTGTTCTACCAATCTAACATACTTTCTAACATACTAATACATAATTCTAAACATCTAAACAACAAATCTAACATAAGATCATAGAGCTAATTATGAACTAGGGTTTGTACCTTTTCTTGAGTAATTTTTGATTCTAGCTTCTGATTTCGTTGCTGCTATCACCCAGGCTTGATTTAGTAGGTTTATAAGTGTATATAGGCTTAGGAATTTCGTGAGTTTGCTTAGCCATAAGGTTCTTATTTATAGAATTCTTTAACTTGGCTTTTTGGTCATTTTTGAGCAACTTGTCTCTACAAAGATCTGATCTGATGACTATTGTCATGCTTGGGAGTTATACGCATGTCATGTGCAGCCTAGGAACTTGCAATGGTGACTCCTAACCTACTAGTGAGCTAGTTAGGTTTGTTTAGTAGCTTAATTAGGATTTCATCTTCACTAATCTTGATTAGAGTTTTGTTTCTAATGATTAGGAATGTTAAGTAATGTTAATTAGTACCTAATTGAAGTTTACTAACCATGATTAGGTGTTAACATAAGCTAATTAGAGTTAGTTTATCTAATTAGGGTTAGGTTTACAAATTAAGGTTAGGGTTTTGCTAATTAGGGTTAGAGTTTGTTAATCTAGGGTTGTTAACCTAAATTTCTCACTAATCCTAACAAGCACGACAAAGCGTTTTGTTAGTATAAGCACGACAAAGCAACTTGTCAAAATAATTTTACCGAAAAATCCGATTATAGAAAAAAAAATTAAGCATGAGGTGTCAAGCACGACGTTTTTTGGAAAAAAATTTATTTGGTCAAATTTGTCAAACCAAGTATATATTAACACATAACATATTCCGAATGGAGAAATTTTATTTATATAACGTGATTGTATACATACGAGTCTTATTGGGGTTTTGAGTTTTTACATTCAACCACACTAATAAGAATTTTTTTCTCGAAATTATAGTACATGTCAAGTAAATAATTGAGGATAATTCTCGCGCATTTTATCTTCAAGCTCCCATGTAGCTTCTTCAACGTTCTGATTTCTCCAAATTACTTTGACCGATGCTATCACTTTATTTCTCAGGACTTGCTCTTTACGGTCGACGATCTGCACAAGTTCTTTTACATAAGAAAGATCTTCCTCTATTTGGATTGGCTTATATTGTATAACGTGTTTATAATCATGTTTATATGGTCGTAATACGGACACATGAAATACATTATGAATATGATTTAACTCAGGAGGTAGTGCTATTTCATAAGCAACTTCAACAACCCTTCTCAAAATTTCAAAAGGTCCAATGAATCTCGGACTTAATTTTCCTTTCTTCCCAAAATGTATATTGCCTTTCCAAGGAGATAATTTCAAGAATACATGATTTCTTACGTTAAAGTTTTGTTGTTGACGATGTGGATCGGCGCATTTTCTTTGTCCATCTTGAGATGCTTGTAATCGTTGACGAATAATTATGATAGTTTTAGTTGTTTGTTGAATTATCTCAAGTCCTAACATTTGTCTTTCCCCGACTTCATCCCAATATAAAGGTGTTCTACACTTACGCCCATATAAAGCTTCATAGGGTGGTATACCTATGCTAGCATGATAACTATTGTTATAGGCAAATTCGACTAAGGGTAACTGATCTTCCCAACTTCCTTTGAAATCTATAATACAAGTTCTTAGTACATCCTCTAATGTTTGTATAGTTCTCTCACTCTGTCCATCAGTCTGAGGATGATAAGCTATATTCAATCTTAGTTGTGTTCCTAAGTGTTTCTGAAGGCTTTTCCAAAAATTAGAAGTAAATCTTGGATCTCGATCTGATATTATGGACACAGGTACTCCATGCCTAGAGATAATTTCATTGATGTACAGTTTGGCAAGGTGATCTAGGTTATGAATAATCTTAATAGGTAAAAAGTGAGCTGATTTTGTTAAACGATCAACTATTACCCAAATGGCATTATGGCCCTTTTGTGTAGCTGGAAGACCAACAACAAAATCCATAGTTATATGTTCCCACTTCCACTCAGGAATTGGTAAGGGTTGAAGTAAACCACTCGGCTTTTGATGCTCAACCTTAACCCTTTGACACGTGAGACATTTACTTACCCATTCAACTATTTCTCTTTTCATGTTCGACCACCAAAAGTGTCGACTTAAATCCTTATACATTTTTGTACTGCCAAAATGTATGGCAAATTTAGAATTATGAGCTTCGTTTAAAATTTCATCTTTTAAAGCTTGGTCTAACGGAACCCAAATTCTATTTTCATAACTTATTATTCCATCCGTATCTATTCGAAATTTATTATACTAATCATGTGTTGAATTAGATTTGAACTTCTGAAATTCTTCATCCTTCTCCTATATCTCTTTAACTTTATTAAGCAGAGATGAAACTCCTTCTAAAATATACAATTTTTAGGTAGAGGTAGTTGGACATTCCACCTCAATTTCTAAATTTTCTAAGTCTTTTATTAACATATTATTGGTGGTTAATACATTCAATTTTTCCTGATTCTTTCTACTTAACGCATCAGCTACAACATTGGCTTTACCGGGATGATATAAGATTTCACAGTCAAAATCCTTTATCAGTTCTAACAATCGTCTCTATCTTAAATTTAATTCCTTTTGTATAAAAGTATATTTTAGACTTTTATGATCTATATATATCTCGCACTTCTCCCCGTACAAGTAATGTCTCCAAATTTTTAGAGCAAAAACTACCGCGGCTAACTCTAGGTGATGAGTAGGATACCTCTTCTCATATTCTTTGAGTTGTCGTGATGCATAAGCTATCACTTTCCCATGTTGCATCAACACAAACCCTAAACCTCTATGTGATGCGTCACTATATACTACAAGGCCTCCTATATCATCTAGTAAGGATAACACTGGAGCCATGCTCAGTCGCTTCTTCAACTCTTAGAAGCTTTCCTCGCATTTATCTGTCCAGACGTATTTCACCGTCTTTCGAGTTAAATTGGTTAATGGGGTTGCTATTTTTGAAAAATCTTTTATAAACCGTCGATAATAACCCGCTAATCTGAGAAAACTTCGTACTTCTGTTGGAGTTGTTGGTTGTTCCCAATTCACAATCGTTTTGATCTTAGCTGGATCTACAGATATTCCATTCTTATCAATTACGTTACCTAAAAATTGAATTCTCTTCAACCAGAATTCACACTTGGAAAACTTTGCATAAAGTTGTTCCTTTCGTAATATCTCCAAAACGACTCTCAAGTGTTCAAAATGCTATTCCCGTGTTTTTGAGTATACCAGAATATCGTCGATAAACACTACAACAAATTTGTCCAAGCATGGTTTAAACATTCGATTCATTAAATCCATAAATGGATCTACAGATATTCCATTCTTATCAATTACGTTACCTAAAAATTGAATTCTCTTCAACCAGAATTCACACTTGGAAAACTTTGCATAAAGTTGTTCCTTTCGTAATATCTCCAAAACGACTCTCAAGTGTTCAAAATGCTATTCCCGTGTTTTTGAGTATACCAGAATATCGTCGATAAACACTACAACAAATTTGTCCAAGCATGGTTTAAACATTCGATTCATTAAATCCATAAATGGTGTTGGTGCATTTGTTAATCCAAAAGAAATTTCAAGAAACTCATAATGTCCATAGCGTGTCCTAAACGCTGTTTTCGGCACATCCTCCTTTCTTACCTTTAATTGATGATAACCTGTTTTAAGGTCAATTTTTGAAAAATGTTTGGCCCCTTTTAATTGGTCAAATAAATCATCAATTCTTGGTAAAGGATATTTATTTTTAATAGTCAACTTATTTAGCTCCCTATAGTCTATACATAGTCTCATAGTTCCATCCTTCTTCTTTACAAACAAAACTGGTGCTCCCCAGGGTGAAACACTAGGTTGTATGTACTTTTTATATAAGAGTTCTTGTAATTGAATAAGTAACTCTTTCAGTTCTATAGGTGCCATTCTGTACGGTGCCTTAGAAACTGGTGTCGTTCCTGGTGCAAGATTAATGACGAACTCAATTTCCCTATCTGGAGGCAAACCTGGTAAGTCATCTGGAAATACATCAGGAAATTCCTTAATTATAGGAATTTGATCTAGTTTTACTCCTTCATGTCGAGTATCAACTATATAGGCCAAATATCCTAAACAACCCTTTCTAAGTAATCTTTCTGCTTGAACTATAGTCAAACATCGAGATTGCTTAAGTGAAAAACTACCGTTGAACACTACCTTTTACTTTGAAGCAGTCAAAAGATTTATACGTTTTTGATGACAATCAATAATCGCGTTATGATTAACTAACCAATCCATTCCTAGAATTACATCAAATTCTCCCAACTGAATTGGTATTAAATCTACCTTAAAATTATGTCTTTTTATTATCACACTACAGTTTCTGTATATGGTCTCAACCGGAATTCTTTCATTATTAGCAATTTCTACTCAAAATGGTTTGTCTAGATTTTCACAAGGTATATTTAAGTTTGTAGAGAAATTTCTAGACACAAATGAACATGTAGCACCAGAATCGAATAACACATATGCATTTAAAGTGCTGATAGGGATGATACCTGTCACCACGTCCTGTGAAGCAACAGCATCCCTCACCGACATATTAAATGTTCTCACGGTAGGTCGATTCTGAACACCAACTGCAGCTACTGTTGATTGATTATTCTATGGTATTCTAACCACTTTTCCTCCTTGATTCCTAGGTTTGGGACAGTTCTTTGAAAAATGATCTAATGAACCACAATTAAAACATTTATTTTTCCTTGGAAGAGGACATTGTGAATAATAATGTCCCGACTATCCACAATTAAAACATTTGTTATGAAGGCATTCTCCTCTATGTTTCTTACCACAATTAGGACAAGGTTTAATATTATTATTACTAAAATTGTTATTAGTATTTCTTATCTTTTTCCCTAGGTTGTTGGAAAAGAATTATCCCATTTACGTTTGTTATTAAACCCACCTGAACTGGGTTCTGTCCTAATTTTTCCTTTTTCATTCTGACTTCTCTTGTCCTGATGAAATTTAGCAAGACTATCATTCTCACTTTCGGCTATAGTGGCCTTCTCTAGTATCTCAGAGAAAGTTTTTATTTGAAGTACTGATAATCTACTTCGAATATGAGGTTTTAAACCTTCCTGAAACCTACGAGTCTTTCTAAGTTCATTGGTTACTTGATGAGGAGCAAACCTGGATAGTTCATTAAACTTAACTGTATACTGGGTTACAGTAAGATCTCCTTGTTTTAAGTCCAGAAATTTTATTTCCATTCGATCTTTCAGGGATTGGGAAAAATAGTTTTCAAAGAACAACTCTTTAAATCAATCCCAAGGAATAATTTCAGTTTCTACCCGACCTTTGGTTGATTCCCACCAATAATTAGCCTCACCCTTTAAGAAAAAGGTTGCAAAAGTTGTCTATTGGTTATTATTAACATTGGTTACTAGGAAAAATTTCTCTATCTCAGAAATCCAAATTTGTGCATCTACAAGTTCTGATGTACCTTTAAACTCAGGTGGTCCAACTAATTTAAAATCTTTAAAAGTTGTGTTCTGGTTCATAGGTCTATTTACAACTCCTAGCATAAGGTCTACTAACTGCTGGGTAGAATTATCATCATTCATTTCTCTTTGGGGTCTTCTGGTTGGTGGCATGATTCTATATAAACCAATAAAATTCACATAAGTATTTAAGTAACACAACATATTGTTTATTTTATATATCACAATAGTATTACACAACAACTTCATAATTAAACATACTACTATCTTACAAAGTACTGATTACATTACAAACTTTGAATGCTTCTTTATTGTACTAATATAAAGCATTCAACCACCTATGCTACTCTCTAGAATTCATTGATATCATCCAAGGAATCCAAAAATCATGTGACAAACCACACTAAATGTCAATATATAAATTGACTAAATTTCAATCATTTACGGGATACCCAACTT
This sequence comes from Panax quinquefolius, assembly GCA_020205615.1. NCBI lineage: Eukaryota > Viridiplantae > Streptophyta > Magnoliopsida > Apiales > Araliaceae > Panax > Panax quinquefolius. The sequence continues at coordinate 226,795 of JAINUW010000663.1, read as the reverse complement.
TAGTATAAGATGTCTTACCAAAACAATTTGGTTTGCCACAACCGTTTATGCTCAATAAACATTATCATCTAAATAAACCATTCATTTTTGAGTTATGCTGAATCTATAACAATAACTTTACAATAATTTGGCAATTCAATTGTAGGTGTAGTATATTATATCAACAACATATCAAGATAAAAATCTTGTTTAATGAATAAACAGGTTTAAGAAATTTGCATACGTAGTTTAAGGGTTAAGAAGAACTTGCCTTATAAGAGATTTAAGGATAGAGAACTTGCCTGAGTGTAGATCAGTCAAGTTATGCTATTCAATCGTTAATAAATACCTACGAAGTTCATATATATAAATCTAACATATTAGTATTGATAACAATACTCAATTATAACATTAATATAATATCGGGTTAGATTAATAGGGTTTGGTGTTTAATTATCGGGTTATTTATAAAATTTAATTATCATTTATAATACCTTTTTAGAAATTTTAAAGTATTTAAAATATTTATTTTGAGTTTTAAATCATTTATTTCTATTTATAAGTAATTAATATTTACTTAAAATTTTACAAAAACATTGATTATTATTATTAAATAATTTATATTCATTTTTTATAATTTTATATCATTAATATTATTTTTCCATAATTACTTAGTATTTTTAAATAATTTTTCTAATTTCTTTATTAATAAGTTAATTTTAATAATATCAAAATAATGATTAAATTTATGTAAACATATCGAATTTATTTATAATAATTTAATATAATTTTAAAACTGCTTTTTATATTTATTTATTAATTATTTCTAATTTTTATAATTTATTTTTAGAAAAATAATTTTTGTCTGTCATCATTAAAGCCCTTCAAAGGACAAGAAGTTTATTTGTAGGGTGTTCTTGAGTTTTTGGCAAATAGTTTTTGTCATAAGCGAGTGACTAGTTTGACCACTAATTAAAATGCTATTGATGATGAATTTTGGTTTGTTCAAGAGTTGATGTTGTAGTACTCATTCAATAGTACAACATGAAACAAATTTTAGGCTTTAACCTACATATAATAAGAAGTTATATAGGCTCAAAGTCACTGTCAGAGCTGTTCTTGAGTTTCTGGGTAACCCAGAACAAAAGTTATGGCCGGTCAACGAATTTGTGGCTTAAATATCTTCGATTCTGTATATTAGATGTGTGTGATGTTTGTTGTAACATGTAGTATATATATGTCAGGGTACATGTATATAACATTAACATGAACAAAGCATAAATCTAAGGTCTCTAATTATCTTTGGTCAAAGTCAGTACTGACAGCATTTGTTCTTCGTGTTCTTCAGTTTTCTGGAAAACCTAGAAAACTTGGTCAAGCTCGGTCAACGACTTTTGACTATTAATTCCAGTAAACCTATACGTTGTTTGTTCAATTAAAGATCATAGATATGTAGTACATATAACAGAGTATTGATCTATAACAAAAACTTACAAAAATCACAAACAGAAGACGATTAAACAGGGTGGTCAAAGTAGCCGGTTCGACTGTTCTTAAGTTTTCTGGGTAACCCAGAAAATTGCAATCCGTGAACGGTTAACCCACTTTGACTACTTATAACTTGAAATCTATGGTTCAAATGAACCTGTTTTCTTTTCCAGATTAAAGACCTACTGACAAGCTACAAATAACAAACAATCAACGGACCAAAACATAAACACATATGAATCTATTGGTCCTAACATTCGACTGTCAGACATAGTTTTCAAAATTTCCAGATTTCTTAAAACACTTAATTAAGGCATCTAGATGTTATGAAAACGTGTTCTACCAATCTAACATAATTTCTAACATACTAATATATAATTCAAAACATCTAAACAACAAATCTAACATAAGATCATAGAGCTAATTATGAACTAGGGTTTATACCTTTTCTTGAGTAATTTTTTATTCTAGCTTCTGATTTCGTTGCTGCTATCACCAAGGCTTGATTTGGTTGGTTTATAAGTGTATCTAGGCTTAGGAATTTCGTGAGTTTGCTTAGCCCTAAGGTTCTTATTTATAGAACTCTTCAACTTGGCTTTTTGGTCATTTTTGAGCAACTTACCTCTATAAAGATCTAATCTGATGACTATTGTCATGCTTGGGAGATACAAACATGTCATGTGCAGCCTAGGAACTTGCAATGGTGACTCCTAACCTACTTGTGAGCTAGTTAGGTTTGTTTAGTAGCTTAATTAGACTTTAATCTTCACTAATCTTGATTAGGGTTTTGTTTCTAATGATTAGGAATGTTAAGTAATGTTAATTAGTACCTAATTGAAGTTTACTAACAATGATTAGGTGTTAACATAACCTAATTAGAGTAAGTTTAGCTAATTAGGGTTGCTAGTTAGGGTTAGTGTTTGTTAATCTAGGGTTGTTAACCTAAATGTCTCACTAATCCTAACAAGCACGACAAAGCATTTTGTCAGTGTAAGCACGACAAAGCAACTTGTCAAAATAATTTTACCAAAAAGTCTGATTATGGAAAAAACAATTTAAGCACGAGGTGTCAAACACGTCATTTTTTGGACAAAAATTTATTTGGTCAAATTTGTCAAACCAAGTATATATTAACACATAACACATTCAGAACGGAGAAATTTTATTTATATAACGGGATTGTATACATACGAGTCTTATTAGGGTTTTGAGTTTTTACAGAATTGAATTGGAATAAAGGTGTTAACATCAGAGTGAAGCTTAAGGTGAAATCATGTCTAATTCTCCATTAATTGTTTGAAATTCCAGATTTTGATATTTGTGATTGTTTTGTGATAGTTCAATTGTTCTTTAATTTAGAGTCTTTAATTTTAATTATTGAGTTGATTGGTTTAATAAAATTAGGATTAATAGGAAATTGTTAATTGTAAGTTAAGATTGTTGCTAGTTAGTCTCTGTGGGAACGATACTTTACTCATCACTCTATAACTTGTTGACCACGTATACTTGCGTGTTGTGCGTAATTAGATTTTACCCAACAAGTTTTTGGCGCCGTTGCCGGGGACTATTTAGTATAAATCTTAATAGTTTTACAATATCAGTTTAATTAATCCAGTTTTTCTTAGACATTTTTATTTTTGTTTTGTTCCTTCTATTTCAGATGTTTGAAGCAGTTTATGCAAACTCGGTCCAAAAATCCAGACTTGCTGCCTTTTGAGGACGACATCGACAAAATGTTTTAGAGGTTGAGAAAGTGGATCAAGGAAATGAGGCAAGAATTTGAAACATCTGAGAAGGAAGAGGAAATGGCAGCCGAAGATCAGAAAGCGTTAAGGGACTTCACCACACCCAAGGTAACTGAACTGCAGTCAAGCATCACCAAGCCCGCAATAGCTGCTAACACATTTGAAATCAAGCCTGGAATGATTCAAATGATTCAGAATTCAGTCCAGTTTGGGGGATTGGCAAATGACGATCCGAATGAACATTTAGTCAGCTTTTCAGAAATTTGCGACACCTTTAGGAACAATGGGGTGTCAGATGATGCGGTGAGACTTCGCTTGTTCCCATTCACATTACGGGATAAGGCGTAGAGTTGGTTGCATTCTCTACTACCCAGATCAATCACTATATGGGAAGACTTAGCTCAAAAATTCCTCGCCAAATTCTTCCCACCGACGAAAACTGCAAAGATGAGGAACGAGATAACAATGTTTGAGCAGCAACATGGGGAGTCGTTATATGAAGCATGGGAGAGATACAAAGAATTGCTCAAAAAATGCCCACATCATGGATTGCCCAAGTGGCTGCAAATGAACACCTTTTACAACGGACTACATGGGAATCTCAGAACGAGTATCGATGCAGCGTCAGGCAGAGCTTTCATGGCCAAGAGTTATGAGGAATCCTACGAGTTGATTGAAACCATGGCGACTAATAACTACCAGTGGCCCACAGCAAGAATGACACAGGCGAAGGCAGCTGGGGTGTTAGAAGTGGATGGGGTGACAGCTATACAAGCACATATTTCTGCACTTTCAAAGAAGTTAGATTCTCTGATAGGGGCACAGGCACAACAAGCACAGCAAGTGGCAGTTATATGTGAGTTGTGAACGGGAGAGCACCCAACGGATCAATGCGCAATTAATCCAGCATCTGTGCAGTTTGTGGGCAATTATAACAGAATTCCACAGAACACATACAATCAAGGAAATAGGAATCATCTGAATTTCTCGTGGAGTAATAATTAGCAACATCAAGCTCCACGACAGTCATATCCCCCAGGCTTTCAGAATCACCAACAACCAGCTCAACATCATGAAAGGAAATCAGATTTTGAGGAATTGGTGTCGAAATATATAACGAGTAATGAGGCAGCCATGAAAACTCAAGCAATAGCCATCAAGAACTTGGAAAATCAGATGGGGCAAATTGCCTTAACACTAACCACAAGGGACCCTACCAAGTGATAAAGAGAAAAATCCGAAGGGTAACAATGAACAGTGTCAGGCAATTACATTGCGGAGTGGAAAACATCTTGAGGGTACTAATACAGAAAATTCAGCAACTCCGGATGAAAAAGTTGATGATAGTAACGTAATTAAAGGAAACAAGGGTGAGGATAAACAGAGTGAGGAAACAAAGTTGAACAATAAGCCAATTGTTAATCCACCACCACCATTTCAGTAAAGGGTCCAAAAACAAAAATTAGACAAGCAAATCGCAAAGTTTTTGGAAGTGTTCAAGAAACTCCAGATTAATATTCCATTTGCAGAAGCCCTAGAGCAAATGTCAAGCTACGCAAAATTTATGAAAGGGATTCTGTCAAGGAAGAATAAATGGGAAGATTTTGAGACAGTTGCACTAACAGAGGAGTGTAGTGCGGTATTACAGCAAAATTACCACCAAAACTCAAGAACCCGGGGAGCTTCACTATTCCATGCATGATCGGGAATATGCATTTCAACAAGTGTTTATGTGATTTGGGGGCGAGTGTAAACCTTATGCCAGTGTCAGTATACATAGAATTGGGGTTGTCCACGCCAAGACCTACAAATATTTCATTACAGTTGGCGGATAGGTCAGTCACATATCCGAGAGGCATAGTAGAGGACATTTTGGTGAAGGTGGATAAGTTTATATTCCCCGCGGACTTTATCATTCTAGATTTTGAGGAGGACAAGAACATCCCAATTATCCTAGGGAGACCATTTTTGGCCACGGGTAGGACGCTCATAGACGTACAAAAAGGAGAACTCACTATGAGGGTCCAAGATCAAGAAATAAAATTCAATATGTTCAAGGCCATGAAATTCCCTACGGATGAGGAAGAATGTTTTCGGATGAATGTAATTGAGCAAATCACCAGTGAAGATATGAGCAAGAATTTGGTCAACGATCCGTTAGAAACAACTTTATTGGGGGATGAAGAGTTTGACGATCCAGAATTTGTGGATTACTTACAAATGCTAGACTCATTGCCACGAGTTTTTAGATTTAGAACACCGTTTGAACCATTGCACAAGGAGGAAATAGCCTCAACAAAACTGAAACCATCATTGGAAGAGCCACCAAAGTTAGAACTTAAGCCACTCCCTAAACACCTCAGGTATGCATACTTAGGAAATTCAAATTCTTTACCTGTTATTATTTCAGCTGCACTTAACGAATTGTAGGAAGAAAAGTTGCTGAGGGTGCTTCGGGAACCCAAATCAGCTATTGGGTGGACAATCGCGGACAAAAAGGGAATTAGCCCTTCATTTTGCATGCACACAATTCTGATGGAAGATGAAGCAAAACCAATGATGGAGCAACAATAGCGACTTAACCCGATTATGAAGGAAGTTGTGAAGAAGGAAATTTTGAAGTGGTTGGATGCTGGTATCATCTACCCGATTTTCGACAGTAAGTGGGTTAGTCCAGTGCAGTGCGTGCCGAAAAAAGAAGGAATGATTGTGGTGCAGAATGAGGACAACTAGTTAATACCAACTAGAACAGTGACAGGTTGGAGGGTGTTCAAGGATTATAGAAAATTGAACAAGGCAACCCAAAAAGACCATTTCCCGCTGCCCTTTATTGATCAAATGTTGGATAGATTGGTAGGACATTCATATTACTGTTTGTTGGATGGGTACTCAGGCTATAACCAGATAGTCATTGCTCCGGAGGATCAAAAAAATATGACATTGACGTGCCCTTATGGCACATTTTTATTTAGGAGGATGTCATTTGGGTTATGCAATGCACCTGCAACTTTCCAACGGTGTATGATGGCCATTTTTTTAGATATGGTGAAGAAAAATGTTGAAGTCTTCATGGATGACTTTTTGGTCTATGGGGACAGCTTCGATATTTGCTTAAAGAATCTGGTCATAGTGTTGCAGCGATGTAAGGATACGAACCTCATGCTCAATTGGGAAAAATGCCACTTCATGGTTGAAGAGGGCATAATTTTGAGCCATAAGGTATCGGCTCAAGGATTGGAGGTTAACAAAACAAAGTGAAACAATAGAAAACGCCTCCTCAAGCTCGATTAAAGGGTATTAGGAGTTTCCTAGAACATGCAGGGTTCTACAGGAGGTTCATAAAAAGACTTCTCTAAAATTGTGAAACCTCTATGCAGTATTTTAGAGAAGGATGCTACTTTTAGTTTTGATGAGGAATGCAAGTCAGCGTTTGAATTATTAAAAAAGAAATTAACTACAGCCCTCGTGATCGTCGCACCGGATTGGAACATGTCATTCGAACTAATGTGTGATGTGAGTGACTACGCGGTTGGGGTTGTTTTGGGCCAATGCCGAGAGAAGGTGTTTCACGCCATATACTATGCAAGAAAAACACTCACAGAGACTCAAATGAACTATATAACTACAGAAAAGGAATTACTTGCAGTGGTGTATGCATTTGACAAATTCTGGGCTTACTTGATCGGGACTAAGGTGATATGCTAAGCCACGCCTTATCCGATGGATTCTCCTACTTCAAGAGTTTAACTTAGAAATAAAGGATAAAAAGCAGACGGAGAATCAAGTAGCCAATCACTTGTTTAGGTTGGAAAACCAAGGGAAAGCGAAAGACGACAGATGCGAAATTAATGAGTCATTCCCAGATGAGCAACTGTTTGGGATTTCTGCAGAGATTTCGTGGTATGGGGATTATTCAAATTTTCTTTTGAGCAACATTCTACCACCTGACCTCACAAGACAACAGAAAAGGAAGTTTCTTCATGATGTGAAATGGTACATGTGGGATGAACCGTATTTGTTCAAGTAGTGCGCCGACAAAATGATTAGACGGTGCATCCGCTATATTGAAGTGAAGAATATTCTGCATGAGTGTCACTCATCTGCGTATGGATGACATTATGGGAGTGAGAGGACAACAACAAAGGTGTTGCAATCTGGGTTTTATTGGCCCACATTATTTAAGGATGCCCACCAATTTGTCAAACAATGCGATATGTGTCAAAGGGTGGGCAACATTTCGAAACGGAATGAGATGCCTTTACAAACGATTCTTGAAGTGGAAATCTTTGATGTATGGGGTATCGATTTCATGGGACCATTCCCGTCATCATTGAACAATCATTATATTATACTCGCGGTGGATTACGTATCGAAGTGGGTTAAAGTGACAACACTACCATCCAATGATGCCAAGGTGGTCCTCAAATTTCTACAGAAAAATATTTTCACGAGGTTTGGCACACCGAGAGCAATAATCAGTGATAAAGGTAGTCACTTCTGCAATAAGTCCATTACTGCTCTGTTGGCCAAGTATGGGGTCAACCACAAGGTAGCTACATCGTATCACCCTCAAACAATTGGACAGGCTAAGGTATCAAACAGAGAAGTTAAGAAGATATTGGAGAAAGTAGTAAATTAAAGTCGGAAAGATTGGTTGCTTCGATTGGACGATGCATTATGGGCATACTGGATTGCATACAAGACACCAATCGGAATGTCACCATATCAATTACTATATGGGAAGGCATGTCACTTACCGGTCGAGCTATAACATAAGGCTTATTAGGCAGTTCAAAAACTCAATTTCGATCAAGCAGCTATAGGAGAAAAGAGATTACTTCAATTGAATGAACTCGAAGAATTTCGCCTTTATGCCTATGAGAACTCCAAAATATACAAAGAAAAAGTAAAAAGATGGCACGACTAGAAAATTATGCATCAAACATTCGAGCCAGGACAATCAGTCCTTTTGTTTAACTCACGACTACGATTGTTCCCTGGAAAGCTTAAGTTAAGATGGTCGGGACCATTCACTATCAAGCGGATATTCTCTCATGGCGCAGTCGAACTCTACAGTCGCAATCCACTAGATACGTTTAAAGTTAACGGACACCGTTTAAAGCATTATTGGGGTGGAGAAGCCAACACCGAGGTGGTCGCCATCACATTGGACGACACAAATTAAATAGGAAATAGTCAGGCTGAACGACTTAAAATAAAGCGCTAATAAGGAGGCAACCCAATCTTTAGTTTCTTTATCGTATTTTCGATTCATATTTGTTAAAATATAGTTTTTATTCAATTACTAGGTAGTAGCATAGAATGAAAGTCTAGTTAATCTCATGTGTATATCTTGTAGGATGAAAAATGGAGCATTAAGTGAGCTACAATGAAGCAAAGTGAGAAAACAAGGGAATCTGACAGTAGCATAGCCCACCAGGGCGGGCCCCTTTTACACTATTACCCCGTAAAGGGGGGTCTCAAAAATTTTTACAAGAAGCAAGCCACCAGGTAGGGCCTCAAAGATACTACAACCTCTGACCCCAGGCGGGGTCCCAATCTCAGATTAGCGATGCACAAGCCTGCTCAGGCCGGGCATTCCAAGCATAGCTTTGGCCACGGGGCGGGTCCTAGAAACCATCAGACAAGTTGGTAGTTACACGCATGATCCTTCCTATTCCCAACAACACTCCACTTCCCCACGTCCTCATAACAATACTCCACTTCCCCACTACCTCATAACCACCACCCACCACTTTTACTTCCCACTACTTCCTTAACTCCATTAATTACCCCACCTCTTCACTCCACCAATAGAAGCCATTCTACAACCTCTATATATATCACTACATCTCATATCACATCTCTCAAAATAATTGATATAGAGAATTCATAGAGGATACTTGAGAGCTAGAGTGGAGCAAATTGAAAGGCTTGGGGGAGAGTTAAGGCAAGTCAAGCACTAGAGAAAAATCATGGCTTCACAATCATCTTCTAAACGCCAAAGGGGAGAAAATTCACGGCCATCTCAACCAACCCGCACCTTCGATCGCCGGAAATTCGCAAGTGCCACCGCCGCCAACCGGTATGACTACATGCTCACCAAAGCCCTTACACCGGAGCGGGGGTTGGCACCAGATCCTAACGATGGGGAGATGATGCCTCAAATTTATCAAAAGGGGTGGACAAAATTCACCGAAGAACCGAAACCAGCCGTTGTCAACATTGTCAAGGAATTCTATGCAAACGCTGAGGACAAAGAACCATTCCACGCGTTTGTGCGAGGTCGGTACCTCGCCATTGCCATTATGCTCATCTACGAAATTCTGATCCGAACAATAATGTTATAATCACGGAGATGACAAAGCCGGGAACATCTTGGATGAAAGGTCGGAAGGGAGGCACCGTGTTCCATAGCAAGGACCTTAGTTGGTATGGAAAATCTGGTATGCATTCCTATGCGTTAAATTTCTTCTGTCCCAACATACCTCGGATGTCACCAAATAGAAGGCGTTACTGTTGTACGCCATTGCGCAAGATTTCATTATCAACGTCGGGGCCATTATTTGTTTCTCCATCCGTCGGTGTTTACGTGGAAATTTTTCGAGCGGCTTGCCACACCCATCACTCATTTGTGGGTTATGTCGCAATGCAGGGGTGAGAAGGTCTGATGACGAGCCCACAAAAATACTGCTCGCGTTGCTTTATTCTAGGATGATAGCGTGGTATTCCGTATGGGCAGGTGGTGAGTCACATCCGCATGGTCTGGGCTTTATTTTTCCGTTGTCTTCGGAAGATGACGTTGATGCTATAGAGACATCGGGGGATGATGATGAAGCAATGGGAGATCAAGGAGCCGAGCAGGTATCGCAGGCAGAGGCCATATCCAATCCTCAGTTACTTGATTTTCAAAATCAAATGAATGCGCACAACAAAGCAACACGACGGGAAATGCGGCGATTGGCAATGAGGCAAGATCACATGTTTGATGCTATGAATGCATCTTTTTCCGCACTCAACACAACCCTTCAGAGCTTCAACCCGGCGACCCAATTTCCATATCAGCAGACTAGACCAATGCCAAGGTTTCCACCAAGTGATTCTGATGAAGATGAACAACAACCACCTCCTCAGACTTAAGCGATAGCAGGGAAGTCCTCACATACTTATTTTGATTATTCATCCAATGAGGACATTATATTACTTAAGTTTGTGGGATTTAAATTCGTGTTTGCATGCATGTGGAGTACTTAGGCTTAGGTTTGCATTTTGTCATTTTAATTTCAATGTTGCATAGTAATGTAGGAAGAACTGCATACTAGCTTAGATGCATACATAGTAGCTGAGGGTAATGTTTGTCATTGCATTGTTTTAGTTTTTAAATAGTGCATTTTGTAAAATAAAAATAAAAATTAGTTAGTTAAATATTGTGTTTGCATAAGTCCAGCAATGTTGTAGTTCATATTGTTTGTGGGCTAATGATGAGATTGATAACAAGTTAAAAAATATAGTATTGAGTATTAGAACTGTGATACAATTTCTATTATGAATCGAATCTTACACTTGTTTGAAACTGGTATAAAAAGGATAGCACGAATAATAACATCGTTGTTGACTGGTCAGTTCAAATTGATACATAAATAGTCTCTAAAGGATAATGCTAGAGTAAATGAGAAAATGACAAGGATAGACCATAAAGGCAAAAATTAGGCAAGAACCTAAGTTAGGGGGATGATATGTGGGGTATATAAGCTTTTTCTAAAAAAAAGAGTACATATATTGTGACTAGTCTTGTTTCGGGGCGTTTGTTACTTGAGCAAGTATGCCCGAGGGGATTGTCTTTACACCTAGAGCCCTAAGGTCATTTATGGTCTGGGAGTCGTTGGATGAAAGCTCGCTAAGGGGTAGCACTGTCAGCCTAATGGGATGAGACATTGCACAGTCTTGTATGTATGTATACATAATAAAAATGTGAATAAAACAGGAAAAGAGAAAAAAGCTCCCATACATAAATATATATATATGAATATAGTATAAGTACCCTGCTTGAACCCCTGTGATTAGTGATTGTTTAGTTTTAGTTGAAGCTGTCTATGTTTGGAATTTTTAAGTTTGTATTGTATGATTCCTTCTAAGAGGTTGATTATGTATTGAATTTGAGTATGTATCAGTTATCATGGATGTTGATCACACATGCGCACTATACTAGTGATGATGGTTTAAGATTTGAGGATCAAACGGAATGGTAGATTGGTTTTGGTGATTGATATTGTATAGTTGCTTGTTTTTGCTGAGGCTGTTAAGATAATCTTGATTCTACAATATTGTTGGATTCTAAAGCATACGAATTAGATCATATTCATTTCATCTCATTGCATTCCATTACATGTAGTTATTTTGTGCTCGAGGACTAGCACAGTTTAAGTTTGGGGGATTTTGATAAGTGGATTTTAGATACGCGAATCAATGTCCATTTCATGCGTAATTATCGCTAAATTCTTGTGATCATGTTCGTTTTTACTTTTTTTATGTTATTTTATGTGTAGGATGGTTATTGTGGCATTTAACGTGTATTTGGAGCTATTCGGTGTGATATGGAGTTAATTGGTACAAAGTTGGAAGAAATTTTGAAGTACAACAAATCTTTTGTCAAGATAGAGGCCAGCCAGGGCAGGCATATTTGGCCTATACACCCCCGCCGGGGTGGGGGGTTCTCAATATCAGTTGACAGAAAGGGTGCCCGTCGGGGCGGGCTTATATAAGGCATGTACCCCCGCCGGGGCGGGGGGGGGGGGTGGTGGTCTCGATTGAAGTAGACTCCTGCTGTTGCTGAACTTTGATGGGAGTTGGTTTCTAGCATTTGGATACCGTATGAACTCTAATTGAAGGGAATTTTTGGCTGGGACTTGTGTGTTGGACAACTACTACTCAGAAAAACAACAAAATTCAACAACACATATGGCACAAGAAAAAGATTAAGCTCAGTTTTTCTATGCAAGCTGTGGAGGAGTATTTCGAGGAGATTTTCGAGACGATTGCGATTCTAGGCTACGAGAAAGGTGTGTTTCAATATTCTTCATTTTAGGCTATTATTTGTACTCTACAGAATGTTTTCTATGATTTATTCAGTGTTTATTTTGTTTAGTATGAACTAATTCACTTTTTAGGCTTATAATGGATCTTTAAGTGAAACGATGATTTTGTAAACTTTGATTTCCATTTTAATAATCTATTTCCAGTTTATCTATATTGATTTGAGCTTGAATTAATGAATTTCCTGATCAAAAATTCTTTGTGGAATTGTATGGAATCGAGAGAGGATATTCAAATCTAGACCTAATTAATATAGCATATGTTCATGAATTTTGTGAATAATAGAATCTTGATGAATGTTAAGGTAGAGATATGCTTGACATCGCATATAATCGGATAGAGAACTTATTCTTAAACCTTCTTTAATTGTAATTCACATAGAGATATAGTGAGTTAGTTAATTAAGGTGTTTAACTTGTTTCTATCTTGATTGTGGATTTAAGTTAATACGGTATTAGTGCATCGAGAGGTGGTTAATACTAAGTTTGTGTTCTTGATTAATAAACTGGGATAGTCAATTGAATTGGAATAAAGGTGTTAACATCAGAGTGAAGCTTAAGGTGAAATCATAAGTCTAATTCTCCATTAATTGTTTGAAATTCCAGATTTTGATATTTATGATTGTTTTGTGATAGTTCAATTATTCTTTAATTTAGAGTCTTTAATTTTAATTATTGAGTTGATTGGTTTAATAAAATTAGAATTAATAGGAAATTGATAATTGTAAGTTAAGATTATTGCTAGTTAGTCTCTGTGGGAATGATACTCTACTCATCACTCTATTACTTGTTGACCACGTATACTTGCGTGTTGTGCGTAATTAGATTTTACCCAACAGTTGTCGGAGAAGCCAACCCATTGAAGAATCAAGAGTTCATCCCTTTTTGTGATGGGTCCAGTTCAAGTATCCCTAAGGAATGTACTGAATCAGGAGGCGATCAATTTATGGCCATACGTGAAGATATTCAGAATCAAGAGGTAACCTTTATCGCGAGCCTTGAAGGCAACATAACCACTAACAACTGGACTATCAGGCATCAGCTAGCTAAGAAATAGATCCAGGGGATAAAGTTGTGAGTTCTAGGAGATGTTTGGATGATATCATTTTCTTCACAGTATGCCTTTTATTTTCCATGCATGTAAAAATTGAAAAAAATTAAAAAAATCAAAAAAATCAAAAGAATCAAAAAAATAAAACAAAAAAAAATCAAAATAAAAAATAACAAGCCAAATAGGTCTCAGCTCATTAGGCTTGAACTACGAAAGACCTGATCTCCCCTCATCAATGGGAGTACGTGGGCAACCATTTATGGTGCGGTCAAAATAAACAAAATCCCAAAAAACCTAACAAACACTTCTCAAACCGTTCAGCTCATCAAGCTGGAACTACGTAGACTTGATCTCCCGCATACACAGGAGTACGTAGACAGCCATTAGTGGTGCAGCCTAACCCTCAAAAGAAATATCCAAACCCAAACATCAATCCCAAGATAACAAATCAAACCTTGCAAATCAAATCAAACTTGGGTGAAGTCATCACCAACCAAGCTGAGATCTTTGCCAATTTAGTGGAATCTGAAGGCCTCTCGACATCAATCATCAAAGTTGTAACAACAACACAGTGATATATCAAGCATGACTAGCAGCGAGGACCTTCAAAAAGCTGATGCCCTTAATCACAAGTCTTCATCAAATCAAAAGAAAAACCATTAAAATCGATTGGGCGAACAAGTCCAGAACAATGATTGAGGGCATCACAGCCCAAATCCACTACCTGTTCACCATATGGTACAGAGGTAAAAGCCTCTTGCGATCTTGGCATGTTATCAACCCATCTGTCAAAGAAACTATCCCAGACAACAAGCAATTCTGGGGCAATTTCAAAATCGGCGATAACCCGATATTGCGACCTTTACAACAAAACTGGGGCAATCTCAAAAATAGCGACAACTCAACACTAGGGCATTTTTCAACCATCCTAAAGAGGAAAATGCACTAGTCAACACCAACATGGTACATCATCATCAGAGCTTCCCTCACATCATCTCACTGGCAATTCGGTATGATCATTTGGTCTTTTCCAATCATATTGTTCTCAGAATGAATAATCCACATCTAAGGTCTGACACTTTCATCTATTTATGAGCTTTTAATCTCCATTTACATGCATTACCAAAAATATACATGTTAAGTATTCTTAGAAAGAGGTTTTTTCTTAACTTGTTATGAATGGGATTAATTTTGATAAGCATTCATGGGACGAGAATCACGGGAATGTTTAGAGAATTAAGACTATTCAACCTTTTGATTAGCCACGACATCCTAGTTAAAAGTGCTTTTTGGATTAGAATTGACCTTATATGCATGTCTGCACTTTGCGATTTCCCCGACTCTTAGTTGTGGGGTATGAAGCTATGGAAAAAATAATGGCAATTAATAAAAGATATGTTGCCAGCCTAATGTCTCAAATCGTGGCCTAGGTTGCTCGAGTTATTAAGCCTGAGGGGTGTCTTTACACCAGGTACCCAAAAGCCATCTGGTTTGGGAGTCATCGACCCAACGCTCATTATATTAGGTAACTTAGTGCCTAAGAAAATGAGCATTAAAAAAGAAAAGGCAAAACCTGAGAAGATCCGAATCGTGGCCTAAGTTATTCGAGTAATTAAGCCTGAGGGGTGTCTTTAAACTTGGTTCCCTAAAGCCATCAAGTTTGGGAGTCACCGGCCCAACGTTCCCTATATGGGTTACTTAGAGCCTAAGAAAACTGGCCTGCCAAATTCAGGTAAAGAAGCAAATAGAGTGATTGCCTGACTTGACTCGAAGCATGGCCTTTATTACTTTAGCCATTAAACTCGAAGGGGTGTCTTAACACCTAGTGCCCTAAAGCCCTCCAGTTTGGGAGTCATTGGTCCAAAACTCGTTACATGGGTAATTCTGAATAGCCTAAGAAAACGAGACAAGATTAAGCGAGAAAAAGAAAATTTTGCCAAGGGATAGGAGTGAAGCCCCTACTAAGAGTTGCGTCATTCATAGTGTGTATGTCATATGAAGTTAATTCTGCGAAGAATAATGTCTAGAGCGAAGATGAAGTATCTCTGATATAGGGAGATAAGTCTTTTGAATCTAATCCTACCCATGAATAACAACCATGGATGTTTTCAAATTTCCTTGTAATTTCATAACTCATTCAATTTCATAAACTTTTACTTCAAATGCCTTATTCACAAGAGTATACTAATCCTGACGACCAAGCCGTCAAGCTTTTGGTGCATTTTGCTCTTTTGATGTGTAGGATATTGCTCACTCGTGACTTAGTCAACAAAGAGAGTTTCTCATATGAATCCCCGGCATCAACATGTGAAAGGACTGGGGCATCTTCCAATTCCAAGTAGTTTAAGGAGGGATCAAGACTCTCATCAAAAGAAATGGGAGAACTCCTAAAAGAAATCATGGCGACATAAGCTTTCCCCTACAGAAGAAAGGGAAAATTTTCAAGAGAGTCCTTAACTCAAGAGCAGAAGCCCAACGACAAAAGGTCTCGTGAATGAAATCTACTCCATGAAATGGGTCAACCTGCGTCAAGTCCTCACAAGTTGAGGCCTCTACACCAAAGTTCAAATTTGGACAGCGAAAGAACGGGTTGCACCCATCAGGGATGTCAGCGGCATTCAGATCATCAGTGAAACCGGATTGCGAATCAAAAGTTCAAGGGAATGGGGAATAAGCACCCAACAGTTCAACCTAGGGCAATAGACTCCTAAGGATAAATCTAGGTCATCACATCATGCATGATCTGCACATGTGCAAAAGTGCTACATCATCGTACATCTCCATCAAGGTTTAGCATGCATATCCAGTAGATTTAAATATGTATGCACATTAAATGTCTAGATTAGAGAAAAATTTCATCGTAGACATCAGTTGGTTGTCATATATCCACCGTAACATCAGGCTGAGTCTGGTGAAGCAAGCCGTTGAATATTACTTCAGTGCAATTCAGCACAACATCAATACAGTTCAGCACAACATCAAGATAGTTCAGCGATAAAAGCTTAGTATACCACCGTTCTAGTGGGAATCGAAGTTATTTAGCGATGTCAGCGTAGTTAACTACCAGCAGGGTAGGCACCGTTGTCAAACTACCAGTAGGGTAGGCACCGTTGTAAACTACGAGCATATGCATCGGGAAGGTCCGATGATTTTCAGAACATAATCCCCAACAGATATGTAGAAAATATCTCAAATTATCTTCATCAAGCAAGTATCAGCAACACCAACAAAAGGCCAAACAGTTGGAGTCAACATCAGCATAGACATCAGCAATAACCGGTAAAGGTAAAGCGATTTGCGATGTGTGAAGAGCGATTTTTGATTTACGATTTGAGATTTACGAAATGCGCAATGCGATGTGCGATTGGCCAAATGCGAAGTGTGAAGTGCGAAATGCGATTTGCAATTTGTGAACTACAATTTGCGAAACCATTTTAACATTTATCATAACATTTATTACATTGTAATTTGCATCATTAAAAATACCTTGTAATATTTATAGTGTCTAATAATCTTTATCATGTCCATTACATTGCATTGCATGAACATGATAAAGAGGGGCATCTGCAGACACTCGAAATTTCATTTTCTTGTTACTAACTGTACAGGAGGACAAAATTATCTTTTTAACACTCCAGAGATAACCATAGAGGACCACAACATTAATTCCAACCCCGGAAATAACCCTAAGAGATCCAGTTTCCAACCTTGAAGATAATCCCGGGAAGTCAGTTTCCAACCCCGGAGATAACCCGTGGAACATCAGTTCCAACCCGGAGATAACCCCAGGGGATCAAGTTCAAAGCCTAGAGATAACCCCATGAGGGCAATCCAACCTTAGAGATAAACCTGAGGACACTTAGAGTCAATAGCAGGTAAACCTCAAAGATAACCCTGAGAAAAGACTGCTATAACTGTGCGAAAATCGGAGATAACCCCGAGAGGGGAAAAATGGTTATTTTGACAACTCAACTTCAACTCAAATCAAATACAATCATTCCAACTCAAATTTCTTCAAAAGAAGTCCCACAAGAACCATATCTTATCTTCTGAGCACAAACTACGCAAAAAGCTCAACAAACTGCATGACGAAAACCCAGAAATGCCATTTCGGTTATAGAGCTATCTTTCTGGAGTCAAAAAGGGCAAATCCTATGTCATTGCATAGATCTGAGAAAGATCTTTCTGGAATGGTATGGCACGCTTCCATTGGACTCTCAAATTAAAAGTTATGAAGGTTCAAGCGAACAACGCGTTGTTTGAGTACACGTACTTTGAGATAATGGGCCCCGCACTGCTTGGGGTAGCCCGGATAGCCATAGATAAACTAGAGGACCTGCGGCTCCCCCCTCTATAAATAGAGGGATTGGGGTGTCTATTTTGCTTTGTACACACTATAAACTAAGTGCTTTCTCATTTTAAACACTTGTGATCTTATACTTTGTTGTATTTTATTGGTGGAAACTGAGTGTTCATTCAATTAAAGCTATTTGAACTCTTCTTGGCAGCCCACTATAAGACTTCTTACATTTCTTAAAGCTTTTCTCTACTTTTTGCACACACAGTTATTCATGTTAAAAGTCGTGTTGTGTGCCCGAACTTCGGTCCATGACTTTTTATTTCTTTTATATATATATATATATATATTTACATTTCTATCAGGTCTGGAGTTTACTTGATGGCCATTTACTGCTTTATTTATTTTTCTGTCAGGCCTGGAGTTTACTTCGTGGCCTATTATAGCTTTATTTACATTTCATCCCTCCTGGAGTTTACTTCGTGGCGGTTGATTGTTTATATATATATATATATATATATATATATATATATATATATATATATATATTTACCGCTTTTATATATTTACATTCGATTTACTTTGGTGTTTTACTTCATGGCGGTTGATAAATCTCTATATATATATTTCTGACTTTAATATATTTACATTTCTAATCCCCCATGGAGTTTACTCTGTGGTGGTTGATCATTCATATATATATATACATACATATATATATATATATATATATAACTGCTTATAACTTTCATATAAACTGCAACATCATGTGAGCCTAGGAATCATGTGATCATGATTCGATCTCCTGAATCTAGATTAGGTTCCGTGATGGACATTTTCAATCATAACCACTTTGTAAATTATTCACACATGTTTGAATTTCGTTAGATGCCTTTCATGCCCACAAGGAGTTCGCCACTGCTATGTATATTATTTTCTCGAAGATGCCTCGCATCTCAAAAATAAAAAAAATCAAGCCGAACACATAATAAAATGGAAGTATTAAAGGCCTCAATTACTATTGAGCATAAAGGTTTAAAAAACCACTTTTACAAAAAATCACTGCTATATCTTGTTAAAACTGAACTTTTATACAAAATTTAAACCCTTTGTATATAGGTGCAAATGAGGCATAACACTACTTCTAGATAATTGCACATTGACCCACACACACACACACATTAAGATAACAGTTTAATTGAAAAGTGGCGGTCACCGTGGTAACACGGATGTCGGGGGGTGCCTAACACCTTCCCCCCGCATTATTAACACATGTATTACTAGAGTCCTATCTGTATATTACTTGTTATTCAAATGTGATGGCCTTATCAAATTATATCTTCATGTAACAGATTATGTAACTGCTCACTTCTAGGATAAGGCTCATTTGTATCTTTATGTAACAGATTATGTAAATCATCTATAAATAGCATACATGGTCACCAATGTTTAAGTGTGTGACTTAACAGAATTAAGTCCTCTTGTACGTTTATGGTATCAAAGCCAATAAACTTATCAATTTTCCATCACAATGTCTTCTTCCTCTGCCTCATCTCAGGCAACAAATGTCAACCCAAATTCGCACGCAGCCTTCCCTGTTATTCCACCCATGACCAATTCCTTCCTTTCCCATAAGCTTGGTCCTACAAACTACCTTATGTGGCAAGCCCAAATATTACCTTTCCTCAAGAGTCATTCCTTGTACATGTTTATCTCCGGTGATCATCCTGCTCCACCTGAAACCATTATCGTTGCTGATAACCCCACACCACAGCCTAACCCTTTATTTGTTATTTGGAGTACCCAAGATCAAGCTGTCATGAACTTATTGATTGCTTCTCTCCTTGATGAGATTGTGCCGTTGATCATTGATGCCACTATTTCCCACCAGATTTGGAGTATCCTGTATCGGACTTTTGCCTCTTCTTCCAATACCCGCATACTACACCTCAATTTACAACTTCATCAACTGAACCAAGGAGATGACAGTGTTATTGTCTTTCTTCATAAGGCAAAATCTAATGCCAACACTCTTGCAGCGGCTGGTAAGCCAATTTCCAATACTGATTCGAATATTCATATTTTTCGTGGCTTAAGAACTGAATTTTCTAATATTGTTTTCACTCTTGCTACCCGTGATGAGCCAATTCCTTTTGCTGACCTTCTTAGTCTGCTTTTAAGTCATAAATTTATTAATGGTACTTCTATGGAAAACCTTTCTATCAACGAGGGTGCATTCAGCCCTACTCCCAGTGCTCACATGGTTAATCGCCAGCCCAATACTCATGATGATAGGACCTCTAATCATGGTCAACATACTCGTCCCTTCAATGGCTCTAACTGGTCCAACCGCACTACTGCTAACCATGGTAACCCACATAATTATGGTCGTTACAATCAGCCAGACGGATTTTATTAGAGGAATTATCGTGGCCAAGGGAGTTATCATGGTAACAACAGGAACAATCGCGGCTCTTGTTAGATTTGTGGGGGCCACAATCACATTGCAACCACCTGCTTTCAACGATTTATTCAGTCAGCTGCTCCTGCTACTAATATGGCTAACCACTCACTTAGCACCTCTGCCTACTCTTCTCCGTCTTTGGCTCCACACAATTGGATTCCAGATACGGGTGACACACATCATGCCACGCCTGAACTCGGAGCTCTCCATAATGCTGTTGAATACTCTGGTAGTGATCAAGTACTAGTGGGCAATGGTAAGGGTTTGATTATTAAATATGTTGGTTATCGATGCTTAGATTTACAAACACAAAGGTTCTATATTTCAAGGCATGTAATATTTAATGAAAATAATTTTCCTTGTGCTACTCGTGTACATAACCCTTTGGATGTTTCACATATGCAAACATAATTTTCTCCTTGATTAAACTTTCCATGGCCGACCAAAACCTCACGTTCTGTACCTTCCATTCCATCCCCAACATCACCAGCAATACCGTCTCTCCAAAATGCTCCCACTCCACCTATCATATCCCCTCTGGTTGATCCTTTCCCTTCTACACCATCCTCACTGTCACCACTGTGTTACTCTTCCCCACTCCATCCGACCAGCTCCCTCAATGAACCGTACACACCGACTTCTCATGCTAGTGGCATTGACCACATTCCACCTCCTACTCGGCCTCATACTCATAGCATGGGTCCTCCCCCAACAGTTCTCACGACATCCATGTCTACAATACTTGAACCCTCATCCTTTACTAGTGCAAATCTGTCACCACAGTGGCGTAAAGTCATGTCCCAAGAAATTGATGCACTCATGAAAAACGACACATGGACACTTGTTCCATTTCATCACAGCATGAATGTTGTTGGCTGTAAATGGGTGTTCAAACTGAAGCGGAAAGCTAATGGCGATATTGAACGCTACAAGGCCCGTTTGGTTGCCAAAGGATTTTGTCAAGAACATGTTTTTGATTATGACGACACATTCAGCCCAGTGGTGAAACCGTATACCATTCAACTTATTCTCTCACTTGCTATATCTTACTCTTGGCTTCTATGTCAACTAGATGTCAACAATGTATTTCTTAATGGGACCTTACTTGAAACTATTCACATGGTTCAACCTCCAGGCTTTCGGGATCCAACCAAACCAGATCATGTCTGCCTGCTCAAAAAGTCGCTTTGTGGCCTCAAGCAAGCACCTCGTGCGTGGTATTCGTGTTTATCAACTTTTCTTACCAAGAAAGGCTTCCATTCTTCCAAATGTGATACCTCTCTTTTCATTTTCAATCAGCATGATATTCACTTATATATTTTAGTGTAAGTTGATGATATAATTATCATTGGTTCGAGTGCGTTCGCTATTAAAAACTTGATTTCATCCCTAAGCCAGGAATTTTCCCTCAAGGACTTGGGTGCTTTGAATTTTTTTCTTGGCTTGGAAGTTCAGGACTCCTCTATTGGTGTGTTTATTTTGCAAAAGTGCTACATTGATGATCTTGTGGCTAAGGCTGGTATGCACAATGCTAATCCTATTGCAACGCCACTATCCCCTTCAACAGCCTTGACAAAGTCTGATGGCCCAAATATCCTACGCACATGTCATCGTAACACAATTAGTTACCACATGATCAAGTTATATAATTAAATATCTATTTCATTTAACTTACAACCTTTAGTTTTAGATTTAATCACATGATCAAACCATACTTCTAATTTTTATCAACATCAATTTTAATTGTCATATAACTCGTTAATTACTTATTATAATCTTCATATTTGATATTATAATAACACTAAAATATGTTCTTTCATCATATAACATGATTAATCATATTTTATTATCATAAGATCATGTTACATTAGCATTTACAGGATTGTATATTAAAAATCACATTTCGGGCCAATTGCCAATGGCCCAACTGCTGACAGACCCGAGTTTGTATTGAGGATCGATTAACTTTCTGTTATTTGGTTTTAGGCCGCCTATCTGGATCAAAATATGCTTTGGACAGGCGTTGTAGCGTAAGATGCCGGTATTGCATGACTGCTAGAACGTGTTCTGACGAGGCGTTGTAGTGCCTCGACACGATTCTATGCCGTTTCTGAGTTCGTAGCGTATACGACGAATGACAAAGCCAAATATGACTAAAATCATCACTCAAACAACAATTTAACCTACACATGCTATATAAACTTTATATACACATAAACTAATGTTTCTAACATGATTCTAACCATATAAATAACATAAACAATCAATTTAAAGCCTTTAAATTCCTTGTTTTTCACTATTTCTTCACTTTTAGACATTCTTAGCGAAATCAATCACTATAAACTCATTTTTTTAAACCAAATTAACTCGTTCAAATTACTTTATTTTCGTTTCTTCATGTATTTACACAATCAACGATCAATTTACACATTAAAATATGAATTGACCACTAATTTTAGTATTAAACAAGCCATATACATAAATATTTCACTTTGTAACTCATCAGAAACATGATTTCTTCATATATATATATATATATATATATCATGTTTTCATGGATTAAGCAACTCTAAAACACTTACAAATCACATAAAAACAGTTTATCTACACAAATAAACATATGTAAGCCATATATTCAACAATTATCATCAAAATCAATTTACAGAGAAATAAAAATATATTTTTCAGTGAAGAACAATGAAGAACAAAACTAATAATATAAAAATTGAATTTACTACCTTCAATCTGTTGTTTTAGCCAACAAAGATGATATAACTGTCTTGTTTTCTCCAATTCACATCTAGCTTTCTCTTCTTCCTTCTTTATTTTCTCTCTATTTTTCTCTCTTCTTCTAAACTTAACGTAGTATAACTAATATACATATAAATATATAATATAAATGCATATCATATATTTAATTAGTATTATAGCTGATGTCAGTTATATTTTTTTTAAAATTCAAATGCCACTAAGGCTTGTTTGGCAAAACTGAATTAAAATAAGAATTTAAAAGTCTTAAGGCTTTGTTTGGTAAAACTAAATTAAATCTTTCTTCATTTATTTTAATAACTCATTTACTATATAGTTTAATTGTCACAATTTATTTACTTAAATTCTAATATTCAAATTAAATTAAATTAAAGTTAACATCAACTTATTAAATCAAATTTCTACATAAATTAAATTGCTACATAATTATAATTTTAATTATAAATTATAATTTTATTTAATAAATTAGTAAATCTCTAATTTAATTATTAAATTAAATTAGAACACTATTATAATTATTTAACTATTTATTTAATTAACTCATTAAATTAAAACTTCAAACCACAAAGTTATCAAAATCAATTAAATTAATATATTACACTTAATTAAATTAAACCACAATAATTCATGAATATTTTTATTTAATTAATAAATAAATAAATAAATTAAATATTTCTTTAACCAATATGCACATCAATTAAAATATTTATTTATTTCAATAAATAATTTAAATTACATAAAAAATTCTTAATCGTTACACTTGCCTCATGCACTTGCTACACAATTATAACACACGTTCTCCAAATATCCTACACATAACATTTAGGATCATCACACCAATTAGTTATATTACTTAACATTATTGGTTTAACTTCTATTTTACTTAACTTAGTTATCTTAGATAAGTGTATAGTCT
This sequence comes from Panax quinquefolius, assembly GCA_020205615.1. Classification (NCBI taxonomy): domain Eukaryota; kingdom Viridiplantae; phylum Streptophyta; class Magnoliopsida; order Apiales; family Araliaceae; genus Panax; species Panax quinquefolius. The sequence continues at coordinate 202,994 of JAINUW010000663.1, read as the reverse complement.
TTAGCTTTAGTTGACTATACTAACCACACACCATGAATCTTGAATCCTTTACTAGCATATAACACGAGTTTTAGCATTTAAACTAGATTACCTAACCTCACGAACATCGAGTTTAAGTCTTTTACAACTTACGAAATCATAACTTATAATCATTATATGTGTGATTACAATGTGTTATTAAGTCTTATAACATGTTTTACACTTTATTATAATCATTCATTAAGGTTATATAAACAATCCTAGGATCATACACTTAAAAGCTCTTCTTTGGGCCAAACTGCTAACCGGCACTACATTTACACCAAGGAACATGCATTGCGGTACTTTAGTCTTTGCGGCTCTGTAGGCACTACGACGCTGTCCTAACGTTGTCTTTAGCCTTGGAACCGGAGCTGACTTTACCCTTGGAACCGATGCTGCAACGCCGCGACTCAGAATCAGTTTTTGTAATTTGCGAGCAGCACAGTTCCAAAGTCATAAACACCCAATTTCTTCACCCCAAACGTTAGATTAATCACACCCAGATGATATAAACTTTGTAAAAACAAAACCCAACATATATAAATTTATGCTAACCACATAAACAAGTTTAAATCACCAATTTAGAGCCTCAAAAATCAAAGTGCATGCTTGTTTTCATATTTCAACATATTTAGCAAATTCCTTCACTACGAATTTGTTTCTCAACCAAATTGATTCATTCAACTTACATTATTTTTGTATTTCAATGTATTAACAACATCTATCATCAATTTACATATTACAACATGAATCAACCATCAATTTTGACATCAAAACAAGTCATAATGTACATATATCAATAAAGCTCAATTTCTTCCTCTTTAACATGTTTACATGGATTTGATTACTGAAAAACCAATTATAAACAACATAAAACGCAGTATACATACTCATGAACATATATAATCCAATTCCATAACAAATTAACCATAGAAATCCTATTACAAAGAACTTAGAAAACAAAACTAAAAACTTAACAATTTACCTTTGATTCTTCTTTAAACTTAGAATAGATGATTAACAAGATTAGATTATCCTTCTTCTTCCTTCTTTGATTCTAAAATCCTTCTCAAATTCTCAGAGTATTTCTCCACTCTCACAAACTCTCTCTCTAAAGCTCTCTGATTCTCCCTATGTTCTTAGACTTGGAAATAATATACGTAAAACACAAAAAGACTAATAACTCATTACACATAATGCCATCAGTTAAAAAAAAGGTTTTTCATCAGTTAAAAAAACAAAGGGTCACTAGACCATGTTTGGCTAGCACCCAAAAACTCCTTTTAATTTATTTTTAGTTTCATTTTTATCATATAGTTCACTTGTCACACCCATTAACCAATTAAATTAAATTAAACTTAATTCATTAATAAATCAAATTAAACCTTATCAATATTATTGTAATTTCTATTTAGCCATTATAATTATAATTTTATTAAACAAATCATCAACCCTCTAATTTAATTATTTAATTAAATTAGAATATTTCATTACATTATATTATAATTATTTAACAACTCACTAATCCTTTAATTTAATTATTAAATTAATTTAGGACATCAACAACATATTAGTGTCATAAAATACGCATCAATTATAAAATCATTTAGCATAACTTAATTAATATTGCCAATCTGAAACAAATATTCGACAATAATTTCAATCAAATATTTATTTCATTTGATAAATATCCCTACTAAAATATTTATTTTATTCGATAAATACTTTTAAATATTTACAAAAATCACATTCGTTACAATATTCAGATCTAAACATATACTTCATCTCTCGAATTCATATAGATTATCCCATTAATTACTAGCTAGTTAATTAAAGCATGTACGCACAAAACTTGATAAGTCAATCCATATGGTGTCAATCAAATAGAAAAGAAATCAATTTAAACTACACATGGGATTTAATTAAAAACATTTTCATAGCAGAAAAAATTATAGTCACAAAATATTCTACATTAATAAAAGACAAGAATAAATAAAGGTTTAGAGAATAAAATCTATCTCCCATAAGTCTTCTAACTCCAAGCTTCATCAATCCATGACCTTCATCTCCATTGATATCAATCTTGCTCTTGAACTTGGAAAAGAATTAGCCTCATATGGTGTTCATTGGCCTTTTTCCCAACACCTTTTACAATCCCAAAATAAGACTATTTATAGGAGTTTATTTTTCCTAACCCTTATAGAATTACAATCCTAATTAAAAATTACATACACAATATCCTAATTTTAATAAACTACTATAATAAAATTCTTTTTCCAAATCTACTATTAATTCCAATGCAAAAATTAGGCAATAGAGCATCCAAATCCACCCAGGAATCATCAAACTTTGACCCACATGCAAAATAAATTCACCCACCCTCTGCCTTCTAATGCCCCAACATTCAAATCCTGCACAAAACGAATGCCCCAACATTCAACTTTAACTTATTTATGAAACTACCACTTTCAGCCAGATTTTCCATATTTTCCCCTTCTTTACATCTTCCTACAAATATAACATAAAAAACAAAAAAAATACACTAAAAGTACTTAAAGATAGAAAAAATACTAAAAGTATCTAAATAATAGGTATAAAACCCACTTATCAGTGAATGTCAACTGCTAGGACTCGAATTGGTCTAGTAGTCTGTGAAAATCATCAAACTGATAAGAGCCAGATTATTAGTTCTCAAGACAGACATAAGAAATACGCGGATCAGCACCGACAAAAGCGGGAATTTGATGTAGGAAGCTTTGTTTTCTTGAAAGTATATCCCTGGAAGGGGAATATACGATTTGGTAAAAATAAAAAGTCGAGTAAGAGGTTCATTGGACCTTTTGAAGTGCTGAGAAGGGTAGGAGAAGTAGCGTATAATGTAGCTTTACCTCCAGAGTTTGAGCACATTCATAATGTGTTTCATGTTTCAGTGTTACGACCGTATAAACTTGATTATAAGCATGTTATGGAATATGAACCCTTGCAAGTCGAGAAATATATATCATATGAAGAAATTCTTATTCAGATAGTTGACAAGAAAGAGCAAGTTCTCATAAATAAAGTAATACCTTATGTAAAGGTAATATGGAGGAACCACAATGTTGAAGAAGCTACGTGGTAACTCAAAGATAAAATGATGAAGAATTATCCTTAACTATTTGTTTAATCCTTGTATTGCGATTTTGGGGACAGAATCCTTATAAGGAGAGAAGAATGTAACGAATGAAATTCGATGTCGTGATTATAAGGGCAGAATCCTTGTAAGGAGGGAAGAATGTAACAAATGTAAATTTTATTGAAAAGAATTCTAAATATTAAAATGAAAATTATTTATGGAATAATTATTTGGTGTAATTATATGGACTAAATATATGTGGGTTGATGTTATTTTTTGTGCGTATTTTAGTACACTAATGTGTTAGGAATATTCAAATTAATTAAATAATTCAATTAGAGGGCTAGTAAATGGTTAAATAAAAATTATAATTGTATTAATAAATTTTAATTTAATTTCTTAATAAACCTAATTTAATCAAATTTAAAATATCAAAATTGGCTTAATGGATATATAATTGGGGGACATACTTATCAATATTTTGAGAAGAATATGGCTAAATAATTTAGCAATGAAAAATTAAGTATGACATTGTATCATATAATAGGGAAATAATTAAAATAAAATGAAAATAAAGAAGGGAGCATAATTGAGCTCTCCCAAACAAGGCTTAGACCATTTGTTTTTCCTAATTAATCAGACTATATATGTTTTGGAAATGCTCAAACGCAATAAGGCACCCTTATTATTTCTTCAGTTTATTTCCTTACGTTCATTTGCAAAGGCAGAGTTAAATAAAGAGAAATTGAGAGAGCGAGTGAGAGTTCTCTATGAAATTCGAAGGGAGCTCTTAGAAATCAAGGAGAACCAAGAAGAAGGTTGAACAAATTCTTCATCCAATTAGTCTAAGGAAGATCAAAAGAAGTAAGCAAATCAACTCTAAATTTCTTACTCTATGTTTTCTCAAAGTTCTTCACTGTTAGAAATTATTTTGGTGGTTTGATTTGATAAAAAGTTTTTTTTATTGGGTGTATATAATCTGTTAAATATCATCAATATCTGATATTGAAGTAATCAAATTTAAATTTGTGTATAAAAGAGGAAGAATTAATTTTTTTTTATTTTATTTTGTACATTATAGTCTGTTTTAGAGGCAAAATTGGTTGTGAATCCATGCTTAAAGTTGTAAATTGATGGTTGAATATTGTAATACTCTGAAATAAAAAAGCAATGCACCTTGAATGAATCGAAATGGTTGCAAAACGAATTCGGGGTGAATGATTTTGTAAAATATGTCAAAATAGTAAAAATTAGTATGAACATGGAATTTAAATCCTTAATTTGGTCGTTGAAAGTTTCTGAGATGTGGAAATCACTCTATTAACGTATTCTATTGTGTTTAATGAGTATATAGAAGCAAAAAGTAGCTAATTTTGTTCTAAAATGAAGGAGATAGTAATTTTGGTTAAAAATCAAAGTATAAAATTAAACTACACAAACTGAGTCTGCGTCATTGATCTTTGTTGCAAGGCTAGAAATTAAGTCAATTTAGTATTTGGTGCACTTTAGCAGACAAACGTCTTTGGTGCAAGAACAAAAGTGGAGTGGTCGCGCTAGTATCAGAACAGACCTAGTAATGAGCTGTTAAATATATAGTCCAGAGGTTTTTAACTTAATATAATCTAATGATTGTAGTGAGGTCTAAAACATATAATAGGACAGAATATCATATTGTAATCACAAAGATGATACTTTAAGTTATGAACTAGAAAATTATGAAAAGTCTTTAATGTGATGTTCGTGAGAAATGAAAATGTCATTCAAGCACCATGTCTTGTACTATATTCTAATAGTGAGTTCAAATTCATAAAATATGAATAATTAGGATAGTCAGATCTTGAACTAAGGTAATAAATTTAACTAAAATGGGAACTAAAGTAATAAAGTTAGTTTTAATGTGACTAATTGGTATTATGATCTATGTAGGATATTTGAGAAGCATGAATTATAAATTTGTAATGAATGCGTAAGGCAAGTTTCCTATCCTTTACTACTTTAATATTCAGTGAGGTTTATTACTTTGTTCAATAACTATAGTTCTTAAATAAGCTTTCTAATTCTTTCGAAAGTAGTACTTCGATAGATAATGTTTATTCGATTATGAATCATTGTTACTCTATCATTGCTTATGTACCATTATACGATATTATATTGTTATCAAACTCTTAAATGACTATAGAACCTTTTTTAATTAGACTAGTCTATAGTTGATGAACGCTCTAAAGATTTAAAATTCTTTTGAAGTTAATTCAAACCAACTTGTCTTTGGTGCAGATCCTATTGTTAAAGCTGAGATGAACAACCCTATATTAGGGGTATATGTTATTGGAAACTATAATTATGAGCTACGCAATAGCAATGATATGTTTGTGTATAATACATAGTACAAAGAGTTGATCACCTAGAGTACGAGATGGATGGTCCATAATCTCTAGACTGTTAAAGGTGTTGGGTAAAATCTATATACGCACAACACGTAAGTATACGTGGTTAACAAGTAATATAATGATAAATCAAGTATTTTTCCTACAGAGAATTAGTATGAATTTAATCCTAACAATTACCAGCCTTATATTAATCCAAATTTTATTAAACTGTCCAATTCAATGACTCTAATTATTAAAAACTAAAATTATTAAAAATACTAAACAATCAAAAAAATCTAAAAACTGTAATTTTAAACAAATATTGGAGAATTAGGCTTACAACTTCACTCTAAGTATCACTCTGATTATTACACCTTTATTATAGTTCAGTTCATTATCCCAGTTTATTAATCAAGAACACTCAAGTAGAATTAGCCACCTCTCGATGCACTAATACCATATTAACTTTAATCCACAAACTAGATAGAATTAAGTTAAACACCTTAATTAACTAACTCACTATATCTCTATGTGAATTACAATCAAATAAGGTTTAAGTTCAATTTCTCTATCAGATTACATGTGATGCTAGGCATATCTCTACCCTAACATAAATCAAGCTTCCATTCAATTATAGAAATTAAGAACACATGCTATATTGACTAAGTCTAGACTTATATTTCCTCTCTCGAATCCATAAAAATCAATAGATTTGGTGATCAAGCAATCCATAGATTCAAGCATAAATTAATATAGATAAGCTGAAAGATAGATTATTAAACTGAAAACCAAAGATTACATAATCATCGTTCCACCCAAAGTCCGTTATAAGCCTAAAAAGTAATTTAGTTCATCATCGATGAATTAAAAACTGAATTAATTAAAGTAAACATCATCCTAATTACAAATAATAAACTAAAGAAGAGGAATTAGTCCAGAACCACCCTTCTCTCTCTAGCCTTAATTTGCAATTATTGTGAAATCTTCTTTAAAATCTTCCTCCAATACTCTTGCTCCAAATTAGCTTCAATAGATGTTATTTGCTTGTATGATGATTCAATCTTGTTTTTTTTGTTAAATTATATGCCAAGATAAGTATCCTGACTCTAATTCCATGCGCAATTGAGTTCCATGCCATTCCAAACACTTGCCTCCACGTTTCTTGCAGCAGTTCAAAAGGATCAGGACACTAGATTTCCCGTACCCCCTCCCCGGCGGGGGGGGGGGGGGGGGGTAATAAGCCTTGAAGGCCCGCCCTAGTGGGGTACCTTTCTATTTTTAGTTTAGCACCCCCCGCCCCGGTGGGGCATTTTGTACATAGAAAGCCCGCCCCGGCGGGGGTCCTTTCTGCTAATTATCTTGTTTTGCTCCTAATCTTGCCAATTTCACCATGATTTTGCCCTTTAAGTCCAATTTCCACACCACCACACCTAAACACAAAATAACACTACACAAGTAAAAATGAAACATAAAATCACAGAATTAACACAGTTTAAGCTCGAATTAGAGGCCGATTCGTAGGTATAAAACTCACTCATCAAACTCCCCCAAACTTAAACATGTGTTATTCCTCGAGCAGAAAACAAAACAAAGTTCTATACAATGCCATGCAATGAGATGTAATGCATATAATCTATATGCCTACGAATCCAGCAGTCATTACAGAATCAAATTTATTCATCCGGCCTCAGACAATTCTAGTAAACACAACAACACTTCATATCAAAAATTAATCCATAAATACCATCAATCCTTGAATCTTAACTTGTTATTACTGGTATAGTGTATGTGTGCTCAACATCTTTGCTAACTGATGCAAATTCAAATTTAATACATAACAAGTCTCTTAGAAGACGTCATACAACGTAAACTCAATAATTTTAAAAACATACGAGATCCAACTAAAATCAAGCAATTACTAATATTAAGGGTCCACATAGGGTACTTACGCATTATTTTCCATCACGGGGGCTTTTTGCTCTTTATTTCCCATTTTATTCACATTTTATCTATTTTTTTTAGATATTTCCCATGACTGTGGAATGTCTCATTCCATTAGGCTAACAGTGCTACCCCTTAGTGAGCTTTCGACCAACGACTCTCAGACCATAAAAGACCTTAGGGCACTAGGTGTAAAGACAGTGCTACCCCTTAGCGGTATTCATAAAATGATTGACAACTACTAAAAACTATTTACAATCCTAAGCTACTATGCAACTAAATCACTACATGAATGCAAACATTTAATAATCCTAAAAACTAAACATGAAACTAAAATATGAAAATCTAACTAATAAAATTAAGCATCAAACATAAAACATAAATAAACTAACTCCCCCAAACTCTAACAATTACAATGTCCTCATTGTAAAGATAAAGCAGTAAATGTATGAGGACTCCCCTATAATCGCTTAAGCTGGAGGTGGTGGTGGCTGTTGCTCGTCATCTGAATCAGAGGGTGGGAACCTTGGAATTGGATTTGGCTGTCGATATGGGAACTGCGCAGTGGGGTTGAGACTCTAGAGTGTTTCATTCAACGTGGTAAAAGACATATTCATGGCCTTGAACATATGGTCATGCCTATTCGCGAGTCTCCGCATCATTTTGTTGGCCTCTTTGTTGTACCCATACACTTGTCAGTCGAGGTTCTAAAACCGGGGGCTAGATGTAGCATCGGGTTGTGATATCTCCTCTATTCCTTGCTCTCACATCATCTCATCTCCCTGGAACTCGTCCTCATCCGAGGTGTCTTTAGCTTCAGTGTCATCCTCTGAGGCAGGAGGAAATATGAACCCAAGTACTCTAGGGTATGACTCGCCCCCGGGTCACACCGAATACCGCACAATCATCCTAGAGTCTAGCATCTGAAGCGACATCTGAGTGGTCTCATCATCGGACCATCTAACTCCCGCTTGCCTACACAACCCACAAATGAGCGATGGGTGTGGAAAACCGCCAGAGAATGATCCTCATAGGCATCTTTGGATAGAAAATTGATTATATCACCCATATCGATGAGAAAGTCTTGGACGATGGCGTATTAAACAAATGTTTTCTCCTTGTTTGCCTCTATCATGTGTATGGATGGAAATAGCTTGGCGCACACGAACGCGTACCATATCTTTCTGTACCGACTGAGATCCTTACGGTGGAAGATAGTGCCCCCTTTTCGGCCCTTCAGCCATGTGGTACCCGACTTTTTCATTTCTATCAAAATAGCCTCGTAGTTAGGATCATGGTCATGTAAGTAAGCGTACTGGCACTCTCTAGGAACTCGTAATTGATAGTACGTGTTTATGGCATCAGCAATGAAAGAAACTTGCTTGCCCCGGACAAATGCGATGAATGGGGCCTTATCCTCTGCGTTGGCATAAAACTCTTTGACCACATTCATAATTGCTGGCTCAGGCTCTTCCGTGATTTTAATCCATCCTTACTCATAAATTTGTTGCATCATTTTGTCGTCGACGTGTTCAAGTGCCAAGCCCCGCACTAGTGTGAGTGCCTTTGTTACAAACTAGTCATAACGGTCGGCGGTGGCGACAATTATGAATTTACGCCTGTCAAAGGTCCTTGTTGGTGGTGTGGACCCTGAACTTTCTCGACGTTGTCTCTTCGATTCCGGTTTAGGTGCCATTGAAATTGGAATTGATGACCTTTAACTAAATTTTTCCCCAAACTTCACTTAAGAAAATCGTCGAACACATGACGTGCTAGATTTTTAGTACCCCCAAACTTTGTGATTTGGCTTTAATTATGGTGGTAGATGCTAAGAAATTATATGAACAAACCACTCACTCTCTGTATATCTCCAAGTTGGTTGATTATCCCCTCCCTTTTTGCTACAAAAATTTGCTCAAGAAGAACCCTAACCTTGAACTACTGAATTGGTGTGAGTTGAGGTGGTTAGAGTGTATTGTGAAGGTATGGCTTTATAGAGAGGAGGTGATGTAGAGAGATATGGGTTAAAGTAGTGAGAAAATGGTTTAATGGAGTTGGGAGATGGGGATTAAGTTGTTTAGATCATGGGTTGACATTGTATATGAGTAGTGGGTTGTAGTTTCACGTGAAAGGAAGTGGAGGAGGTGGTAACTGTTTGCTCTTTAACTTCCTAAATTGCCTCTTTAGTTTTTGTACCCCTGCCCCGGTGGGGGGTATCTAGTTATAAACGCCCACCCCGGTGGGTATATGATCTGTTAATGAGATTGAGACCCCCGCCTCGGCGGACTATATAGGCCAAAATACCTGTCCTGACGGGCATGCTTACTGTTAATGAGATTAAAACCCCCTCCCCGGCGGGGGTTTCCTTCATAAAAAGCCCACCCTGGTTGGAATGCCTTCTGCTAGTTAACTTGATTTTTCCCTTCTTTACATCCTTAACATAACCATGAGCTTTTTAAGTTCCTAAAACATCATTAATCATGAATATAAGTTAATATTGAGCAACTTAAGCATGTAAGGTAAGATCATCTAAAAAGTATAACTTAACTAACTACTTAATGAATTGCAGTGAATTTAAACTGCAATTTAACTAGCATGAATAAAAATTCTGAGAACAAAAGTAAAACTGGGTTGCCTCCCAATTAATGCTTGATTTTAAGTCTTTCAGCCTGACTACTCCCTTTTCATGGTGCATTGGTAAGTGTGATTGCGATAACATCCATGTTGGATTCTCCACCCCAATAATGTTTCAAACGCTGACCGTTGACTTTAAATGTCTCCAATGGATTCCTACTGTATAGCTCAACTGCTCCATATGGGAAAACCCTTTTTATAGTAAATGGACCCAACCACCTAGATTTTAGCTTTCTTGGGAACAACCACAACCTTGAATTGAACAATAGTACCGATTGCATAGGTTCAAACATTCTCTACATGATTTTTTGGTCGTGCCATTTCTTGACCTTTTCTTTGTACAACTTCGAGTTCTCATTGGCTTGAAGTTGGAATTCATCGAGTTCATTCAATTGAAGTAGACACTTTTCTCCCGCCTCTACTTGATCAAAATAGAGTTTTTAAATTGCCCAATAGGCTTTATGCTGTAACTCCACCGGTAGGTGACATGCTTTCCCGTAAACCTATTGATAAGGCGACATCCCAATTGGTGTCTTGTAAACTATTCTGTAAGCCCATAATGCATTGTCCAATTTGAGAGCCCAGTCTTTTCTATTCGGGTTTACTACCTTATCCAAGATTTTCTTCACCTCCCTGTTTGATACCTCAGCTTGCCCACTTGTTTAGGGATGATATGTTGTAGCCACCTTATGGTTGACTCTATATTTTTCCAAAAGAGCGTTAAACAATCTATTATAGAAGTTACTACCCTCGTCACTTATAATAGCTCTTGGCATGCCAAATCTTGTAAAAATATTCTTGTATAAGAATTTAAGAACAACCTTGGCATTATTTGTGGGGAGTGCTACGGCTTCAACACATTTTGATACATAGTCAACTGCAAGCAAGATGTATTGAATATTGAACGATGAAGGAAACGGCCCCATAAATTCCATGCCCCATACATCAAAAATTTCAACTTCCAAGATAGTTTGTAGTGGCATTTTATTCCGCTTTGATATGTTACCCACCCTTTGACATCTGTCATAGCTTTTAACGAACTGTTGGGCATCTTTAAATATTGAAGGCCAATAAAACCCTGCTTGAAGCACTTTTTCCACTGTTCTCTCACTTGCATAATGTCCCCCGTATGTAGACAAATGGCACTTGTGCAATATATTATTTACTTCATTGTATGGCACACATAAACTTATCACTTTATCTGCACACTGTTTGAAAATATACGGTTAGTCCCACATGTACCACTTGACGTCATGTAGGAACTTCTTCTTTTTTTGCCGTGTAAGATTAGTGGGAAGGACGTTGCTCACCAGATAGTTGGTAAAATCTGTATACCAAGGAAATTCTGTATTGACCCCAAATAGCTGCTCATCTAGGAACGACTCGTTGATCAAACACTTCTATGGCTCGTCTTTGTCCGGATTTTCTAACCTTGAAAGATAATCTGCAACTTGATTCTCCGTCCCCTTTCTAACTTTTATTTCCAAATCAAATTCCTGTAGGAGGAGTATCCATCTGATAAGTCATGGCTTAGCATCCTTCTCTGAGATTAAATACCGAATTGCCGAGTGATCCGTATAAACAACCACCTTTGTCCCAATCAAATATGCATGAAATTTGTCAAAGGCATATACTACTGCAAGTAACTCTTTTTCTGTCGTTGTTTAGTTCAATTATGCATCCGTAAGAGTTTTACTTGCATAGTAAATGGTGTGGAAGATCTTCTCTCGATGCTGACCCAAAACAGCCCCTACCGCATAGTCGCTAGCATCACATATAAACTCAAAAGGCATATTCCAATCTGGTGCGACAATAACTGGGGCTGTAGTTAACTTTTTCTTCAATATCTCAAATGCTAACTTACACTCCTCATCAAATTTGAAAACTAAATCTTTCTCTAAAAGACTGCACAATGGTTTTGTAATCTTAAAGAAATCCTTAATGAACCTTCGGTAGAATCCTGCATGTCCCAAAAAGCTGCGGATTCCCTTAACTGAAGTAGGCGGTGGAAGATTTTCAATTATTTCCAACTTCGCTCTATCAACATGTAATCCCTTTGCAAGGACTTTGTACCCCAAAATTATTCCTTCTTTGACCATGAAGTGGCACTTCTCCCAGTTAAGCACCAAATTTGTCTCCATGCATCTCTTTAAAACCATGACTAAGTTCTCTAAATAGATATCAAAGTTATCTCCATAGACAGAGAAGTCATCCATGAAGACTTCCACATTCTTTTCCACCATGCCTTAGAATATGGCCATCATACACTGTTGGAAAGTTGCGGGTGCATTACATAAGCCAAAAGACATTCTCCTGAATGCAAAAGTGTCGTATGGGCATGTGAAAGTGGTCTTCTCTTGATCTTCAGGAGCATTGACTATTTTATTATATCCCGAATACCCATCCAATAAGCAGTAAAATTCGTGTCCCGCTAACCTGTCCAACATCTGATCGATGAAAGGTAGAGGAAAGTGGTCTTTGTGGGTTACTTTATTCAACTTCCTATAGTCCATGCAAACCCTCCAACCGGTCACTGTCCTCATACGAATTAATTCATTGTCATCATTCTGTACTATGGTCATTCTTCCTTTTTTGGCACACATTGAACCGGACTAACCCACTTACTGTCTAAAATTGGGTAGATGATTCCCGCATCTTACCACTTCAAAATTTCTTTCTTCACTACTTTTTTCATGATTGTGTTGAGCCGTCTCTGTTGCTCCACTGTTGGCTTTGCATCCTCTTCTATAAGATTTTTGTGCATACAAAAGGATGGACTGATTCCCTTGATATCTGCAAGTGTACATCCTATAGTTGATTTGTGTTCTCTAAGCACTCTCAGCAACTTATTTTCCTGTAATTCGTTAAGCGCAACAGAAATAATAACAGGTAAAGTATTAGAATTGCCTAAATATGCATACTTGAGGTATTTAGGGAGTGGCTTAAGCTCAAGTGTAGGTGGCTCCTCCAATGAAGGTTTCATATTTGTTGTGGCTTTGTCTTCTGAGTGTAATAGCTCAAATGGTGCATTAAATCTATTAACCCTTGGCAAAGCATCCAGCATATGCAAATAATCCACAAACTTCAGATCATCCAAATCTTCATCTCCCAATAATGTAATTTCTAATGGGTCATTAATCAAACTTTCAACCATGTCTTCATTAACTATTCGATCAATGACATCCACCCGATAACACTCTTCTTCATCTAAAGGGGAACTTCATGGCCTTGAACACATTGAACTTGACTTCCTGATCTTGGACCCTCATAGTAAGTTCACCTTTTTCCACATCGATGAGAGTCCTACCAGGAGCAAAGAATGGTCTCCCTAGGATGATTAAGATGTTCTTATCTTCCTTAAAATCCAGAATTATGAAGTCAGCTGGGAATATAAATTTGTCAACCTTGACCAAAATATCCTCCACAATTACTCTTGGGTACGTGACTGACCTATCCGCCAACTGTAGAGATATATTGGTCTGTTTCTGAGCTAGTAAACCTAATTCGTTGTATACTGATAATGATATAAGGTTCATACTTACCCCCAAATCACATAAACACTTTTGGAATGCCATGTTCCCAATTGTGCAAGGTATTGTAAATCTCCCCATATCCTTCAACTTTGGAGGTAACTTTTGCTTTAAGATTACACTGCATTCCTCTATCAATGCCACAGTTTCATAATCTTCCAACTTCTTCTTCCTAGACAAAATACCCTTCATAAATTTGGCATAACTAGGCATCTGCTCTAGGGCTTCTGCGAACGAGATATTTATTTGAAGTTTCTTTAAAACTTCCAAAAATTTGGCAAATTTCTTTTCCAATTTCTGTTTCTAAATTCTTTGTTGAAATGGTGGTGGAGGATACACAACCGGTTCATTAACTGTCTTGCTCTTTTCCACCTGCTTTTCTTCCCCTTGTTTGTCCTCAACCACTAGGTTTTCACCTTCTTTGTCATCATCTTTTGCATCCAAATTTTCTATTTTCTGCCCCTCAAGATGTTTTCCACTCCTTTAATCACTTGGCATTACTCATGATTCCCTTTAGGATTTTTCTTTGTGTAACTTGGTAGAGTTCCTTGAGGCCTATTATTTAATGCAAAAGCCAGCTATCCCATCTGATTCTCTTGGTTCTTGATGGCTACAGCTTGTGATTTCATAACTGCCTCGTTACTCGTTATATACTTCGACAATAACTCCTCTAAATCTATTTTTCTCTCTTGATGTTGAGTTGTGTTCATTGATGTTGTTGAAATCTGCGGGAGATGATGTTGATTACGAAACTCGGGAGATAAGATGGTCGTGGAGCTTGGTGATCTTTGATTATTACTTCACACCCCAAAATTAGGGTGATCTCTATTCCCGGATAGTAGGCATAAATGTACGCATGTCCCGAGGAATCTGTTGAAGCTACCTGAAATTGTCTTGTGTTTGGGTTAATTGCATATTGTTCATGGGATGTTCACCTGCGCCTGATTCATTCATAAATAATCGCGAACTCTGTTGATTTTGTACACCTAATAAAGCATCCACCTTCTTCGATAGCACTGAAATCTGGGTTGCTAATGTCGTCACCCCATCTTCCTCTAACACTCCAGCTACCTTAGGATGTGTCAATCTTGTTGTGGGCCACTAGTAGTTGTTAGCCGCCATTGTCTCATTCAACTCATACGCCTCCTCATAACTCTTAGCCATAAATGCTCCACCAGAAGCTGCATCTATACTGGTCCTGAGATTCCTATTCAACCAGTTATAAAATGTGTTCATTTACAGCCATTTAGGTAATCCATGATGTGGGCACTTTCTGAGCAATTCATTGTACCTTTCTCATGCCTCATACAGTGATTCCCCATGCTGCTGTTCAAACATGGTAATCTCATTTCTCATTTTTTCCGTCTTTGCCGAAGGGAAAATTTTTGCTAGAAATTTTTGAGCGAGGTCTTCCAATGTAGTTATTGATCTCTATGGTAGAGAGTGTAACCAACTCTTCACCTTGTCTCATAGAATAAATGGTAATAAGCGAAGCCTAACTGCGTCATCCGATACCCCATTATTCCTAAAGGTGTCACAAATCTCCAAAAAGATAACCAAATGTTCATTCGAATCATCATTTTCTAGTCCCCCAAACTGTACCGAGTTCTGGATCATCTGAATAGTCCCAGACTTAATCTCAAATGTATTCGCAGCTATAGCAGGCCTGGTGATACTCGACTGAAGCTCAATCACCTTAGGTGTAGCAAAATCTCTCAATGCTTTTTGGTCTTCGGCAGCCATTGCTTCTTCTTTTCCAAAATTCTAGAAGTCTTCCCTTGTCTCCTTAATCCACTTTCTTAGCCTTTGGAACCGTCTCTCAATATCGTCCTCAAAAGGAAGCACGTCTGGGTTTTTGGACCGAGTTTGCATAAACCAATTTCAAAAACTTGAAATAAGAAAGAATAAAACAAAAAGAAAAAATGTATAAGTAAAACTGAACTAATTAAACTGATATTGCAAAATATTAAAATCTATACTTATTCCCAGGCAACGGCGCCAAAAACTTGTTGGGTAAAATCTATATACGCATAACACACAAGTATACGTGGTCAACAAGTAATATAATGATAAATCAAGAATCGTTCCCACAGAGAATTAGTATGAATTTAATCCTAACAATTACCAGCTTTATATTAATCCAAATTTTATTAAACTATCCAATTCAATGAATATAATTATTAAAAACTAAAATTATTAAAAATACCAAACAATCAACAAATCTAAAAACTATAATTTTAAACAAATATTGGAGAATTAGATTTATAACTTCACTCGAAGTATCACTCCGATTATTACGCCTTTATTCCAGTTTAATTCACTATCCTAGTTTATTAATCAAGAACACTCAAGTAGAAATAGCCATCTCTCGATGCACTAATACCATATTAACTTAAATCCACAAACTAGATGGAAGTAAGTTAAACACCATAATTAACTAACTCACTATATCTCTATGTGAATTATAATCAAAGAAGGTTTAAGTTCAAGTTCTCTATTCGATTACGTGTGATGCTAGGCATATCTCTACCCTAACATAAATCAAGCTTCCATTCAATTACAGAAATCAAGAACACATGCTATATTAACTAAGTCTAGACTTATATTTCCTCTCTCGAATCCATAAAAGTCCATATAGAATTGGTGATCAAGCAATCCATAGATTTAAGCACAAATCAATATAGATAAGCTGAAAGATAGATTATTAAACTGAAAACCAAAGATTACATAATCATCGTTCCACCCAAAGATCCGTTATAAGCCTAAAAAGTAATTTAGTTCATCATCGATGAATTAAAAACTGAATTAATTAAAGTAAACATCATCCCAATTACAAATAACAAAACTAAAGAAGAAGAATTAGTTCAGAACCACCCTTCTCTCTCTAGCCTCAATTTGCAATTATCGTTAAATCTTCTTCAAAATCTTCCTCCAATGCTTTTGCTCCAAATTAGCTTTAATAGATGTTAATTACTTGTATGATGATTCAATCTTGTTGTTTGTTGTTAAATTATATGACAAGATATGTATTCTGACTCTAATTCCATGCGCAATTGAGTTCCATGCCATTCCAAACACTTGCCTCCACGTTTCTTGCAGTAGTTCAAAAGGATCAGGACACTAGGTTTCCTGTACCCCTGCCTCGGCGGGGGGTAATAAGCCTTGATGGCCCGCCCCGACGAGCTACCTTTTGTTTTCGATTCAAGACTTACTCCCTTGCCTGGGGTTTTAGATATAGAAAGCCTGCCTCGGCGGGGTTCCTTTCTGCTAATTGTCCTGTTTTACTCCTAATCTTGCCAATTTCCGCCATTATTTCTCCCTTTAAGTCCAATTTCCACGCAACCAAACCTAAACACAAAACAACACTAAATAAGTAAAAATAAAACATAAAATCACAGAATTAACACAGTTTAAGCTCAAATTAGAGGCCGATTCATAGGTATAAAATCCACTCATCAAAAGGTTACGGTAAAAATACTTGATAACCTAGGATATAATGTGTGGTCTTGTGACCCTCAGTATATACCTTGATCTTGATATCTGAGATTTATTTAAAAGCCAAATATTCCATTGAACTCATAGTTCTTAACTTAAAGATGATTGTTTCCAATAAAGAATATATTATTTAGTTGAAGCTTTATCATTTGTTCATTCATATAATATTATTGTATATTGTTCTATTTATAGATAAAATTCTTTTCTCACTCTTGTATACAACATTTTAGCTTAGGTCGAAAAACCCGAGGAGTCGTCTACAAGCAAAGGAAAGGGTAAAGTGCATAAGTAGATGATGATTAAATTATTTTCATTTGAGATGCTTGTAATACACTTAACTATGTTTTATTTTTTTGCTGTTATGATGTAATAATTAAGGTTAGATAACCTGGGATTTCGTTTAATTTTGTACCCTTTTATAAGGATTATTGTTTATTAAGTTTATTATCCTATATTATGGGTGGTTTAGATGTGATTGTGATGGATCGTGAGCACCAAATATATGGGATTAAAGTACCCAAATTTGGGGTGTCACATTGACAATCGTCCTAAACTATTTAGGAGTATGGGTTTATTTAATTATATTCCTAATCTTATTAGGATTTAATATGATAATACTCTTAATAATTAATTCCTAAAACATTTAGAAACTAAATAATAATAATATTAATATCACTAATAAGACTCCTTTTAGTAATTTATAATTAGTATTTCCAAAATACTAAATACTAAATATTAAGTTAATTAATTTATTCTATCACCATAGTATAAATTAAATACACTTAACTTATTGACATTTACTTCTTAAATAAATATTTTCCTTTTAGCGATGTCACCTTTTAGGTTCTCCATATGAAACCGATTGTAGAATAAATCAATTTGAACATTTCTAATCTTATTTAAATAAATAATTAAATCATTTAATTCATTTTAATAAATAATATTTATTCCATAATAAGGGTAAGCCCCCTTATCGTTCAATGATTTTCCAGATAATATAGATTTTAATATTTAATCATAAAAGAATATTTTCGTAAATAGTTATCGTACAATTCAATCCTTCTACCATACAATGTCCAAATCAAATATAAAACATGAAATTACTTTCAAGTTATATTTATTTGATTATATGTATTCCGATTCTAAAATGCACAACTCTAGTTAATGTAAATTGAAAACTCCTTTTTAATTTCCATTCAACCTTAGCCAAGGATTTCCAAGTTATCACTTTATCGAATCATATAAGACATTCTCTCCATTTACTAGAAGAGCTAGATCCTTTGTTGATTATTCACATATCTCCATATATACTTTATTATATCCAAGCATACCTTAGATCATACCCGAGAGTATTAAGTAATATGTCAAAACATAATTCAGTATATATAAGATACTATGATGATCTCAAGTCCAATGATCACTTGTACTACTATCATATTAGGAATTCCTCTTGACATACAAGTAAAACTCCATTAGGTATTCCTTTAGCGAGTTATGTTCAGTGAGCTTATTCTCTAATAAGCACTTACATAATTTTTTAGTGTCTACATAAATGATTATGAGATCAATCATTCTCTTCATAAAAGTAAGCATAGTATGTACTAATATATATATATATCCGGATTAACCAATCACCTTTTTAGTAATCCAACGATTAGGAACGATTTGAGTTTTTGAGTTATCTATGAATATAGATCTCATAAACATGGTCATCATCATGATTCTAAAAACATTGCTCAAAACTATGGGTTTATCACGCTTAAATCAACATCACAATGTGGATAAATAAAATGCCTATAACTAAATTAATTCTTTTATTAATAAATGAATAAGATTACAAACTATATACTACATCATATCAAATATGATTCACTTTTTGTTCATATTACTTTCACTAAGTCCTTTTACATTCATCATTTTATTATGAATTTAAAAAAACTTACTTTTACAAAAATACTTTAAATAACTCATCATCAAATCTAATATATTGGTTTGAAGTAATTGATAAGTAGGTTTTATACCTATTTATTTGGTATCTATTATTTGAATTAGTTGCTTAAACCTATGTTTTGTAGTTACTTTGCATGCATTATGTGTGCATTACATAAATTTTACGTTATTTTGTAGGCTAAGACATGACATTGGCGTGAAGAAGCAAGGAAAAGCAATTCAAACATCTTTTGTACTAAAATATGCAAGCAAATGCAAGAAGGGAAGATTGCAGGTTTTTTAACACTAAGTTGGATACATTTTCTTGGTTTGGAACTTAGATTTCATTGTATATCTACTTCTTAGCTTTTCGGAACATCTTGAATCATCCTAATCGGAGCTCGGGTGCGGGAGTTATGGCCTTTTTATCAACAAAGATCAAAGCTAAAAGTTGTCCAGCTTGTAATTTACATAACATCTACTTCAAGCCTAATGTAGGCCGTGATCCGGCTAGAATCTGTCAATTCTCAAAGAATGAAAGTTGTAGATCTCGTCGATATCATCGATTTGATAGGTGGCAAGCCCCATAATTCCTAGGGGTCAAAGGTTATGCCTGTTTTACCAAAGGACATTGCGAGAGGGTAGAAAATAGAGAGCAAGTGGGGCACCGAGCCAAAGCAGATTTTTTGCAACAATGAGTCGTGAGCGAGTCTAAATTATTAGAACGACCTTTGGTAGCGTACGGTCGGGGAGAGAGTTAATTTGGGTGTTATGTTGTCCAATTTGAGCTAGAATAAGATTGTTAGTTGTCTAACTTAATAGGGATTCCATTAGAACTATAAGTACTTGATTTTAACTTGGATTAGGAGGCTAGTTTTGAGGATTCCATGAGATTAGATTAGAGTAGATTAGGACCAAAACCCTAATTCTTATGAGATTTAGAGATTGAAGCAACTTGGAGAACATTGATGATTCAAAGTAGGAGCAAGGAGGGAGCATCAAATTTGTAGACAACATATTTTATCTTTTTCTCTTCTTCTATTTTTGTCTTTTAATGTTTATTCAATTGTGGATTCTTAGTTTTAATTCAATAATCATGAACTAAATCCTTTGTTTAAGATTACAATGGAGCTTATTGCATAGTTTATTTTAGTATGTTTCTCTATTAATTATTGTGATTATTCTTGGATTGTCTATTATGATTTGTGATGAATTGCTTAATTGCCTAGCTAACAATTACTATGATAATCTATATGAACTCGAGAGATGAATTATAGATTTAGATCTGATCATAATAGCATGTGATTGTGTTTTCTATATGGCGTTGGAATACATAATTTATGAATAGGATAGAGATATACCTATACATCGCATGTAATCTGATATAGAACTTGTGCTTAAAATCCTTTTTAATTGTTATTCACATAAAGATATAGTGAATTAGTTAATTAGGGTGTTCTTCTTAATTCTATCATATGTGGATTTAAATTGATTTAAGTATGATGCATTGAGAGATGGTCATATTTATTTATGTGTTCTTTATTAACAATTCAGAATAGTGAGCATAATTGATAAGAAATGTATTAATTTAAGTGAAGCAATAAGTGAAGTTGTGATCTTAAATCTCCATAATCCAATTTTTAATTAGTGGTAATTAGAATTATTGTAATTAAATAATTTAATTCATAATCTTAAATTGATTGTTTAAATAAAATTAGTTTGATTAAGAGTTAGTATTTGGTAATTTGTATTAATAATTCCTTGTGAGAACGATACTCTACTTACACTATATTACTTGTTGACCACATATACTTGCGTATTGTGCGTAATTAGATTTTACCCAACAAGTTTTTGGCGCCGTTGCCAGGGAATTAGTTTAATAATTTTTGCCAATATTAGCTTCACTCAAATTAGTATTACTTTAAACAACTTTTCTTTCTTTCTTTTTATTTGTTATTTAATTCTCTTCCAATTTTTCTATCTTTTCAGGTATCATGGATGACTTTGTTTGTCAATGGTCATATACGAATATGACTCAACCAAGGGACACATGAAATTGATGGACTCAATGCACTTTTTGCATTGTCTGTACAAATTGAAACACTTTCGAAGAGGTTAGATGTTCTTGCAGCCCAACATATTCGAAAGATAGCAGTAGTTTGTAATTATTGTGCTGGCAATCATCCGAGTCATCAATGCATCGTCAGATGTGGACTAGTACAGTATGGGGGTGATTACTTCAACAACTATGCTTATCCAAATTACCATCAAGGTTGGGGGTATCACCTAAATTCTTCATGGAGCTATAACTATCATGACCATTACTACACCCCAAGTCCAACATATCAGCCAGAATTTTCATGTACACCTCTATTGCCACAAGAAGAAAAGTCAAATTTGGAGGAATTCATGTCGAAGCTCATACAAAACCAAAAAGAGAGGATGATGAGTCAAGAAATATCAAGCCATAATTTTCAAAACCAGATGGAACAACTCATCACTACTTCCACACATGGTCCTCAATACATGGATTCCAAAACTGAGACAAATAATTCAGGGTTGGAAGAATTGTTGTCCAAGTTCGTAGCATCAAATGAAGAGAGGATGATTAATCAAGAGAGGTCAATTCAGAATCTTCAGAATCAATTAGATCGAATGTTCAAAGCCGTGAATAATTGTCCTCAAAATAATTAGTGTTATGGCATGGATTCCGAGATTGATGAAATGCTTGAACTGTGACGCCTCCAAAATAGGTATACATCACCCATATTGAGTCTCCAAATACATGGTACAAAATTTAAATACAACTTAATTATACAACTGTCGGGTAAAATACGACAAAACATAATCTGAGAGTTTTAAAATGAATATTGTCATCTAGACAATTGATAAGTAGGTTTTATACCTACTTATCCGATATCTATTACTTGAATTATTTGCTTAAACTCGTGTTTCTTAGTTACTTTTCATGCATTTTCTGTTCATTTTGTAGATTATATGTTTGGGAGCTATGTGAGCGACTATTGGTATGAAAACGCAAGGAAAAACAATTCTGGACATCGTTTGGGATTTCATGTTCATTTCATGTTCTTGGCTTGGAACTTGGACTATATTGTAAATCTTCTTATTATCTTTCCGGAACATCTTGAATCATTCCAATCAGGGTTCGGATGCAAGAGTTATGACATTTGTACTAATGGTCGTTGAACTTCACTGTTTTGGGTGGCCATTTGCATAGCAGTCACTTCCAGTCCAATTTCGACCTTTATATGTTTGTTATTTCTCAAAACGTAAAGAATGAAAGTTGTAGAGCTCGTCGATAGCTTCAATTTGATAGGTGGAAAACCCTATAACTTCTCCCGAATCAAAAGTTATGACCGTTTTACTAGAGGACACTACAGAAGAAAAATAATTAGCAGAACATACCCAAGCCTGGGCTTGTTCTTTTAAGCCTTATACCCAAGCCGGGGCTTGGGGTCCTGAGTTCAAAAGCAGCAGCATAGCAAGTCGGGGCTTGCTATTTACGAGGCAATACCCAAGCCGGGGCTTGGGTACGTGCAGAAAAAGGCAATTTTAACTAGAATTTGAGTTCAATAAGGATTAATTCGAGCTGTTTGATTCAAGGACTTCTAAGAGGACTTAAAGACATGTAAAGAGGCATATAAAAGGAGGAGATTTACAAGGATTAGAGGTTAGTTTTTGAAGGATTCTATTAGATTAGATTAGAGTAGATTAGGAGCAAAAGCCTAGTTCTTATTAGTTTTGGAGATTAAAGCAACTTGGAGACCATTGAAGATCAAGAGCAGGAACTTGAGGAAGATGGAGATTTGCTGACAACAGATTCAATTCTTTTCCTTAATCTTATTCTTATCTTTTAATGTTTATTCAAGTGTGGATTCTTATTTTTAATTCAATGAACTAATTCTTTGTTTGAGATTGCAATGGATCTTATGGTGTAATTTATTTTAATATGCTTCTTTATCAATTATTGTGATCTATCATTGTGGATTGTCTATTGTGATTTAGAATTAATTGTTTAATTACCTAGCTAACAATTACCATGATAATCTATATGAACTCGAGAGATGAAGTATATATTTAGATCTAATCATGATAGCATGTGTTTGTGATTTCTGCATATATGGAATTCATAATTCGTGTTTAGGATAGAGATATGCCTTTACTCCATATGTAATCTTATAGAGAACTTGTGCTTTAAATCCTTTTTAATTGTAATTCACATAGAGGTATAGTGGATTAGTTAATTAGGGTGTCTTGCTTAATTCTATCAATTGTGGATTTAAGTGAGTATGGGTATTATGCATCGAGAGGTGGTTTTATCTGCTTTAGTGTTATTGATTAACAATTCAGGATAGAAAATAATTGATGAGAAGTGTGTTAATTTAAATGAAGCAATAAGTGAAGTTATGATCTTAAATCTCCATAATCTGATTTTTAATTAGTGGTAATTAGAATTAGTGTAATTAGATAATTTAATTTATATTGTTAAATTGTCTGTTTAAATAAGATTAGTTTGGTTAAGAGTTAATATTTGGTAATTATATTAATAATTCTTCGTGGGAACGATACTCTACTTTCACTGTATTACTAGTTGACCACGTATACTTGCATGTTGTGCGTAGTTAGATTTTACCCAACAAAAATATCCACACTCAATGGAGTCCTCATTATATTTAGTATCACACTATTTAATAGAATAGTGAGGACTACTAATGCTATCATCTGGAACGTCACTCCGTTCCCCGACTAGTCTCATCTATATTCTCATTTCCTGAAGAGAACAATGTAAGCAAAAGGGTGAGCTCAACTAGCCCAGTAAGAAATATTATGACAAAGATAATGCATAATAAATTATCGTTAGCCTTCAACAGTGTTAAACTGATAAAATAAAATAACATCAAGTTTAACTGCAGCGGAACAAGCAATCCATTAGAAGAGTCAAGTAGAGCTTGATATCTACTATCTTCTATGATTTAAAAGTTTTCATCCACTTTATCGCCGAGACTCGACAATAAATAAACCACATCATCGAATCATCCATGCACTATGAGCGAGGATATTCATGTAATCATCAATAATCATGATTATACCAAATAATCCTCGGTCATAATCATACCAACAATCATCCATGAATGCACTACGCAGCTAATGGGGACTTTTACCACATCATTTGTAACATTACGGGTCATGATTATACCGAATTATCCCTGCTCATAATCATACCAACCAACAGTTCATCTATGCACGTAAGCCAAAGATGACTTTCATCACAATATAAGCATGAGGATGTTGACAATGATATAAGCATTAATCAAACAAAATCAAGAATAAATATTAAAGACTTTAAATTTATCCAGAGTTTAAAAATATCCAAATTGTCAACATGATACTGCTTTGTGGAGTAAAATTCAAGAATGATATTGTATCAAAAATGATTTAGACCGAAAAGAAATCAATTTTTGTCATGAATAGTACTCCAGGTGAATAGTACCTCATAAATAGTACTTTGTGAATAGTACTTTATGAATAGTACCCGTGAATACTACTTCGTAAATAGTACTCATGAATAGTACTTTATGAATAGTACTTTGTGAATAGTACCTGTATTCATAAATAGTACCGTATATGTGAATAGTGCCGTATAAGTGAATAGTACCCATGAAAGGAAAATACAAAAGAAAACGATATTCCATGACGAGTACAAAAGAAAGAATATTTCATACGAGTATAATAGAATATATGAAACTGCAAATGGATTTTCATCCGTAATGCGGTAATCCACGTAGACAGATCATTTCCATAATTTAATAAAGAATGAATATGAAGGGTCATTCACAATGCATGCGGTAGTCCGCGTAGACAGGTTATTCCAACAGAATAATAAAGAATGGAATAATAGAAGAATTTCACCATGCATGAGGTAGTCCGCGTAGACAGGTTATTCCAACATAATAATAAAGAATGGAATAATAGAAGAATTTCACCATGCATGCGGTAGTCCGCGTAGACAGTTTATTCCAACAGAATAATAGAGAATAGAATAACAACCCTTACGAGTATTGAAAGAAAATAACTCTCTTCATGAATACGAAATAAATAATACTCCTTACGACTGTTGAACAAAAATAATATTAATTCCTACGAATATTGAACGAAGATGATATTCCTTACAAATATTGAACGAAAATAATATTCATACGAATACGAAAAATAATATTTCTTCAGAATATGAAATAAATAATACCCCTTACCTCAGAAGAAGACTGGATACTGGAATAGTGAAGTAGCAGACTACTCTTTTTCTTTCTCTCTATAGCTTCTCTTTCTATAATTGCTCTTGTGAATTGGTGAGAATGAAGGAAGAATGAGCTTCTATTTATAGGAAAATATAGATTCGATAATTGTACATTTTGGGGCTCGAAATATTATAGTATAATACCTTCATCTTTTTCTTCATTTTTAATTTAGTCCTGCAAGTATTATCAAACTTGTACCACCTCCCCTAATAGTACATCATGTGAATCAATAGTACAATAATGTGACTCAATAGTTCTATACATGCGAAAAAAATAATTACAGTATAGTACCTTCATCTATACCTCTATTTTTAATTTAGTCATGCAATTATTATCAATCTTGCACCACCTCCCCTAATAGTACATGCATGTGAATCAATAGTACACACATGTGAACAAATAGTTAGAAGTATGTGAATTAATAGCAATTATTTGTTCATTTATCCGATTAATTACCCGATTGGTCAGTATAACCCCCAGACATCAATTATTATCGGAATAGATGTCGATTTCCACTAACACTAATAATCCCAACACAATGAAAATATCAATTTCATCTTTAATCAACATGAACTTATTCATCATTAATATTATAACTCATAATATTTAACCACCAAATCATTCCTAGGAAATAGGGGGCTTTTTCATAAGGATTTCTCCCTATTGGCGCACAATTAGGTGACCAAACCTCTCCTCAATAGAACTTTCTAGACATCGTCAATATTGCAAATAATAATATGATGTCGTCTCAATCATTGATTTAATAATATAAAATATTATGCAGATGATACTGTGACAATAATTGAATCAATAATATGAGAGATATTATGCAACAATTACTGTAGCAATAATTGAGTATAACTGAGTGACTTCTCACGCAAGCATCAATAATCAATACCGTGTGCTACTATGCAACCACACATATTATTGTACTTTTACTACCGGGTAGTTCAACAGTTTAACGGTAAAACTTTCGCCGTTATTTTTATAAAAAGATATTTATGTCATTTTCTAACTATGACAATACTTCCGTTGTGGGGTCCACCAATGATTATGCCGTCGTACGAATATTCCTTGTTAAAATGAATATTCCCCGACACAACGAATATTTTATATCAACTTGCTTACTTTGCAAAATTTTCACATATCACCCTTAACTTTAACCCTTTCTTAATTTAACCATTTACTAAATAAAATAACAATTATAAGAAAATTGAATACTTTCAGTTCATAAAATTCGGAATCTCACAATCTCCCCTCCTTATGATATTTCTCCCTTGAAATTTACGTACCTAGTAGTTCGAAGAGATGAGAATACCTTGCTTTCTTTTCGGATTGTACCTTCCCGGTTATTTACTCTCTATCATGATTTTTCCATTTCTCATTTCATGTATTTTAGATATCATTCTAGAATATAGTTTCAAAATAATGGTTAATTGACATGCCACATATTATCCCTATACTTTGACCGACCAATTAAATACCAAATAAACTTAGGTAGGTCATACTAGCAAAGGAATTTCTCATCTCTCCCCTCCTAGTTCTTATCTCACATCTCAGCCAGGGATCATATCCCTAAGCTTTGATACCAACTGTGGCGCCCCCAAAATAGGTACACATTAACCATCTTGAGTCGCAAAATACATGGTACAAAATTTAAATACAACTTAATTATACAACTATCGTGTAAAATACGACAAAACATAATCTAAGAGTTTTAAAACGAATATTGTCATCTAGACAATATCCACACTCAATGGAGTTCTCATTATATTTAGTATCACACTATTTAACAGAATAGTGAGGACTATTAATGCTATCATCTGGACCGTCACTCCATTCCCCGACTAGTCCCAGCTATATTCTCATATCCTGAAGAGAACAATGAAAGCAATAGGGTGAGCTCAACTAGCCCAGTAAAAATATTATGACTAAGATAATGCATAAAAATTCTTGTTAGCCTTCAACAGTGTTAAATTGGTAAAATACGATAACATCAAGTTTAACTGCAGTGGAACAAGCAATCCATTAGAAGAGTCAAGTAGAGCTTGATATCTACTATCTTCTATGATTTAAAAAGTTTTTCATCCACTTTATCGCTAAGACTCAGCTTAATAAATAAACCATGTCATCGAATCATCCCTGAACTATGGGCCGAGGATATTCATGTAATCATCAATGGTCATGATTATACCGAATAATCCCTGGTCATAATCATACCAACAACTGTCCATGAATGCACTACGGGCCAATGAGGACTTTTAGCACATCATTTGTAACATTACGGGTCATGATTATACTGAATGATCCCTGGTCATAATCATACCAACCAACAGTTCATCTATGCACGTAAGCCAAAGATGACTTTCATCACAATATAAGCATGAGGATGATGACAATGATATAAGCATTAATCAAATGAAATCAAGGATAAATATTAAAACTTTAAATTTATCCAGAGTTTAAAAATATCCAAATTGTCAACATGATACTGCTTTGTGGAGTAAAATTCAAGAATGATATTGTATCAAAAATGATTCGGACCGAAAAGAAATCAATTTTTGTCATGAATAGTACTCTGGGTGAATAGTACCCAGGTGAATAGTACCCCATGAATAGTACTTCGTGAATAGTACTTTTTTAATAGTACTTTGTGAATAGTACCCGTGAATACTATTTCATGAATAGTACTCATGAATATTACTTTATGAATAGTACTTTGTGAATAGTACCCATATTCGTAAATAGTACCATATATGTGAATAGTACCGTGTACGTGAATAGTACCCATGAAAGGAAAATACAAATGAAAATGATATTCCATGACGAGTACAAAAGAAAGAATATCTCATACGAGTATAATAGAATATACGAAACTGCAAATGGATTTTCATCCGCAATGCGATAATCCACGTAGACAGATCATTTCCATAATTTAATAAAGAATGAATACGAAGGGTCATTCACCATGCATGTGGTAGTCAGCGTAAATAGGTTATTCCAATAGAATAATAAAGAATGGAATAACAGAAGAATTTCACCATGCATGCGGTAGTCAGCGTAGACAGGTTATTCCAACATAATAATAAAGAATGGAATAATAGAAGAATTTCACCATGCATGCGGTAGTCCACGTAGACAGTTTATTCCAACAGAATAATAAAGAATAGAATAACAACCCTTACGAGTATTGAAAGAAAATAACTCTCTTCATGAATACGAAATAAATAATACTCCTTACGACTGTTGAACAAAAATAATATTAATTCCTACGAATATTGAACGAAGATGATATTCCTTACAAATATTGAACGAAAATAATATTCATACGAATACAAAAAATAATATCTCTTCAAAATATAAAATAAATAATACCCCTTACCTCAGAAGAAGACTGGATACTGGAATAGTGAAGTAGCAGACTACTCTTCTTCTTTCTCTCTATACATTCTCTCTCTATAATTGCTTTTGTGAGTCTTAGTGAATTGGTGAGAATGAAGGAAGAATGAGCTTCTATTTATAGGAAAATATAGTTTCGATAATTGCACATTTTGGGGCTCGAAATATTACAGTATAATACCTTCATCTTTTTCTTCATTTTTAATTTAGTCTTGCAAGTATTATCAAAATTGCACCACCTCCCCTAATAGTACATCATGTGAATCAATAGTACAATCATGTGACTCAATAGTTCTATACATGTGAAAAAAATAATTACAGTATAGTACCTTCATCTATACCTCCATTTTTAATTTAGTCATGCAGGTATTATCAATCTTGCACCACTGATAAGTGGTATTTTTACCTACTTATTGAATACCAATTCATGCGAATTGTGCCCATCTCAAGTACATTTTATTGTGTTTTAGTTGCATTTCATGTTATTTTGCATTGCATTTACTTAAAACTCCTTTTGGTGAATAAGTGCAGGAATTGGCTTAATTTTGGTGGTATTAGAGGACACGAGGCGAATGGATGCGTGAAAGCAAGGCACATGCGGGGGGAATGCATGGCATGAAGGTGCAATAGAGCAAGGTGATCAAGCATGGAAGAAGATTAAGCATGAAGGAACAAGTAGCAGCAGCAGCATGACAGAGCCAAAACCAGAATTTGCAGACAGTAAGACGCGTGGCAAGATGAGCATAGAAACGCGCGCCCGTGTGAGGACTCGGCTGGACAGGGTAAGACATTCTGCAAGTTTCGCACCCGCGCGAGAGATATACTGGAGAGGCGCGCGGCCGCGCGCGATGCTGATGATGTTATTTTATTTTATTCTAATTTTAATTAAATGATGTGGACTTGGTTTTTAAAAATGATTTTTACGTGTGTCAGAGAGGGAATCGAGACTTTTGACGTATTTTCATATTGTAACTAGGGTTTACACCTTGGGAGAGATTCTAACGGAGAACGAAGCCAAAACGTCTACTTCGCCAATTCTTCTTGGGATTCTCTGTCATTTTGGATTTTCATTATTATCTACTGGATTTCTATGAGTATTTAAGCGTTTGTCATTGGTTTTTATTCAGCGATTGGATTTGATCGTTCTATCTTTCTTATTTCAATCGTTTGCTTATTGATCATGTTTAGCGTTGATCCCATAATGGTTTCTAGTTCAGTTATGAACTAAACTCCATTATGGGATTCTAACGGATTTTAATATGTAGTTTGGTTGCACGCTTAAATGCTAGGATTGTTTTGCATACCATATGGGATATTTATCATGATTGTTTTACATGTATGAATGTTTGATCACCATTCGTCTCAGTATTTGTATGGAATTGACATTGAACATGCAAATATGGATTGTAATCATGATAACATGCGAATATAAATTTGTTTTTATATAGCTTTGCGTATTTTGTGAACCAGATAGACATATACTGTTTCACCGTATGAGCTAGAGTAAGGGCTTGTGCTTAAAATCAATATAATTGCACTTTCACATAGACATATAGTGATTTTGGTTGTATTGGTGATTACATGGAGTCTAACATCTATAGTTTCTATGTAAGTAGGTTATAGTGCATTGAAAAATGGTTATAACTCTATTCGTGCTCTTGGCTATTTTCCTGTGATATGTGAACACTTCTTGAATGATAGTGGTGATTAGATGAAATATTAAATGAAGTTAGGGTTCCATTATTTCCAGATTATATTTATTCCCTTTGTATTCTTATTTTTAGTTTGTATTCACAATTAGTTTAATTCAACACTTTTAGTCATTAGTCTAAGCATATAAATACGGTGAGTTAATTGATGCATGATAGTTTAAGTTTGACAACTTTCTCTGTGGGATCGATACTCTAGTTACTCT
Source organism: Panax quinquefolius (assembly GCA_020205615.1). Taxonomy (NCBI): domain Eukaryota; kingdom Viridiplantae; phylum Streptophyta; class Magnoliopsida; order Apiales; family Araliaceae; genus Panax; species Panax quinquefolius. Next base: position 172,332 of record JAINUW010000663.1, on the reverse strand, counting down.
GTATTACTTGTTGACACATGTATGTTTGCATGAGTTAGAGCTCTTTTATTAGAACTATAAAAGAGTCAACAAGTTTTTGGCGCCGTTGCCGAGAAAAGACGTTAATTTATATAATCATCATCAGTTTAAAGCTATATTGTATGACTTAGACAAGTCTGATCGTTTCTTATTTCTATCTTTGTTTTGTTTTTTGTTTTAGGTACTTGTAGATTTTTATGCACACGCGGTCATCCAACTCAGAACTAACACCAGCACAGGATAACATAAACGGAAGAGGTTGGAAAGCGAGTGTGCGGAGAAATTTACAAGCATAGTTAGAGAGTACTACAGTCAGTATGATGGAAGAACCGAGACTTGAGCAAAGAGAAGAGCATCGGGCTCTAAGGGAGTATTCCATGGCAAACATAAATGGACTACAATTGAGCATAGTCAGACCGGCGATAGCAGCTAATACCTTTGAGATCAAATCGGGCACTATTTAGATGGTGCGGAACTCAGTACAGTTTTGGGGTGCTGCTACAGATGATCCAAATGAACACTTATTGAGCTTCATCGAGATCTGCGACACATTCAGATACAACGGTGTGACGGAGGACGCCATTAGACTACGACTATTCCCATTTTCATTGAGAGATAAGGCAAGGAGTTGGCTACATTTTTTGCCGTCAGGGTTAATAACCACATGGGAGGACTTAGCACAGAAATTCTTAGCTAAGTTCTTTCTAATGGCTAAGACTGCAAAGATGAGGATGGCTATCTCTCAATTCGAGCAACAACAGGGCGAGTCCTTATATGAGGCATGGGAGCGTTACAAAGAGATACTCAGAAAATGTCCGCATCACGGTATGCCAGATTGGATGGTGATCAACTCCTTTTATAATGGTTTGGGATAGCAGACGAGACCAATTGTGGATGCAGCCGCAGGAGGAGCATTATAGGCAAAGAGTTATGACGAGGCCTATACGCTTATTGAGACTATGATTGCGAATGACTATCTGAACCATACAACTCGGATGCCAGCCCAAGGTTGCAGGTGTGTTGGAGCTAGATGCGATTACTCAGTTGTCGGCACAGATGGCAGCTATGGCTAAGAAAATTGATACTTTGGCAGATAGCAAAGTGAAAACAGTTACCTTTGTTTATGAGATTTGTGCGGGGTCACACTCCACGGATCAATGTGCCATCAGCTCGGAGTCAGTACAGTATGTGAGTAACTACAGAAAAGACCAAGGACAATTTCAGAACACATACCACCCCACTAACCAAATTATCCGAACTTTAGTTGGTCTAATAACCAAGGACAACAGCAAAATCAGTTTCAGCCGAACCAACAGTTTCAGCCTCATTTATCTCAACCAATATTATTCACTCGGGTATTTGGGGTACTTTTTATTGCGGGGTACTATTCAAGAGGTACTATTCCCAAAGTACTATTCATAGGGTATTATTGCGGGGTACTATTTACCCAAAAAATATATTTCTTTTCTGTCTAAATTATTTTTGGTACATGAATATTATTCTTGAATTTTACTCTACAAAGCAGTATCATGTTGACAATTTGGATATTTTTAAACACTAGATAAATTTAAAGTCTTTAATATTTATCCTTGATTTCGTTTGATTAATGCTTATATCATTGTCATCATCCTCATGCTTATATTGTGATGAAAGTCATCTCTGGCTTATGTGCAAAGATGGACTGTTGATTATTGGTTTTACAGTTGTATATCTTTGGCTTACGTGTAAAAATGGATTGTTGATTATTGGTTTTACAGTTGTATATCTTTGGCTTACGTGCAAAGATGAACTATTGATTGATGAGTATCTTTGGCTTATGTGCATAGATGAACTATTTATTGGTATGATTATGACCCGGGATCATTCTGTATAATCATGACCCGTAATGTTATAGATGATGTGGTAAAAGTCCTCATTGGCCCGTAGTGCATTGATGGACAGTTATTGGTATGATTATAACCAGGGATTATTCGGTATAATCATGACCATTGATTATTGCGTGAATATCTTTGGCCGTAGTGCAGGGATGATTCAATGATGTTGATTATTTATTAAGCTGAGTCTCAGCGATAAAATATTTGTTATACACTTTTAATTCGTAAAAGATAGTAGATATCATGCTCTACTTGACTCTTCTAAAATACAGTTATATGTCTTTGGCCTGTAGTGCAAAGATGAATTGTTAATGAATATCTTTGGCCATAGTGAAAAGATGAATTTATTACTATGATTATGAGCAGGAATTGTGATTTGGTATAACCATGATTTTTGATGTTTCAGGTGAAGATAGATGATGAAAATTATCTTCGTCCTGGGTGCAAAGAGAAATTTAGAATCACAATTATGATTATGAGTTATTCATATGATTGTGGACATGAATTATTGATTGATGTTACAGGGATAAAACATTATTTGTGGACTTTTAACATAGAAAAGATAATAGAGCTGTTGGTCTATTTGACTCTTCTAATGGATTGCTTATTTCCGCTGTAGTTGTTGATCTAAAACTTGTTGTCTATTATATTCTATTAGTTGTTATATTGTTGAAGGCTAAGGATAATTTATTCTGCATTATCTTAGTCATAATATTTCTTACTAGGCTAGTTGAGCTCACCCTTTCTTTTATTGTTCTCTTCAGGAAATGAGAATATAGCTGGGACGAGTTGGGAAATGGAGTGATGGTCCAGGATAAATGGCTTTGGTAGTCCTCACTATTCTACAGAATAATGTAATAATAATTGTAATGAGGACAGCATTGAGTGTGGATATTGTCTAGATGACAATGTTTTATCATCTACCATATGTTCTAAATCTCTGATTTATTACTAATGAAGGCTATTGATGATGTAAATTATCTTTAGTCATGATATTCTTTACTAGGCTTGTTTTACTCACCCTTTTTGCTTCACAATTCCTTTCAGGTAATAAGAGTGTTGCTGGGTCGAGCGGGGATAACAGGAGAATAGAACGGTGGTCTATAGCTATTGAGGTTCTCCTTTAATAGTATGGAAATAATTTTATTGAGAACTTTAGATAAGTGTGTCGTATTGTATACGTCATTTGATATTTAATTTTGGTGAACCGAATAGGGTGAGGTGAACCTAACTTTGGAAGGGTGTTTTTCCACTATCATACAAGATGTCTAATGAATACAACCTCGTGTTATCATAAAGACAGGGTTGTGCACATCCACTTGCTGAGTATATCTACGAGCATTACCTATATAATCTTGGAGTTTATTTGAAATATAATTCTCACTTGGAGACAACGAAGATAGTTATAAGAAGACTCTCAATTGGAAAGAAGATGATAGAAATCTTCTTATTTTTCTTTGGAGACTATTGGGTCAACTAAGGATAATTTTGTAGACATATGATATCTATCATAACCTAGACGCATGGCCTCCCATGTACGAAGGTTTCCTTGAGTATTTTCCAAAGATTTTAATTTCTAAAATAGTTATTGACTGTACCTTTATGTAAGGTACCATTGTAAGGTCTTGTGGTCAAGGCACCACGAGAGTTATATATATTTGTATTAAAACTCACAGTTTAACTGTGGTCATTTTTTGCACAACAGTTGTATAAATGGAGTTGTCTGTAGTGTATTTTCTGGCGACTCAAGATGGGTGATGTATACCTGTTTTGGGGGCGTCACAATACTCCCCTGCAAATACGTAAGCTGATCTGCCTCACTATACCCGTGATTATGCAAAATACTCAAAAATAGCGCGTGGGTCATTTTCCGACAATAAAGTTCCCCTTGTTTTTATAAGGGTTGTTCATCTCAGTCTTACATCATGAGTCCGTACCACAATAATATGGTTTGGATTAATTTTTAAAAAATACTATTATTTTAACATATAATATTAATATTGATCTAGCTGAAATAAATGACATAAATCTTTTAATAAATCAGTTCACAAGTAATAGAACGCTTCATCAAATAATAGTCTAGCCGAAACAAATGACATCGACCTTCAATAAAAAATTGGTTCTCAAATAATAGAACACTTCATCAAATATTAGTCTATCCGAAACAAATGGCATAGATGTAGTACTTAAACAATTCAAGTATAATCGAATTTTAAAGGTAGCTTGAACACTTATACAAATATAAAAAATTCATATATGTTTTTGAATTTAATCAACGTGTGAACCTCAAACAAATTTTAGAATTTTCAAACATTGTGAAATAATCATAAGAACAAAGATAAATGAACATATGAACTTGCACACAATAATCAATTGTACAAGGTTAGACAATCAAAGAAATTATGGAACTCGCATAACATAAAGTCTATACAAGAGAAATAAATTTGCACAAGGTAGTAATTTGTACATGATAATATACAAGAAAGTTCAAGAAACTTGCACTAGGTGCGAATATGAATAATCAAAGATGTGGAATAATTGTCAATAATTAATCCACTAGCATGCTTAAAACATAATAACTCGAGTTTGAGTTAGGAAACTTGCAATAAATGCAAATATTCAATAATAATCATAGATGTGGAATAATCAACAATAATTATGTAAGGTTTTGTGAAAATCATTGACGAAATCAAATTACAAAATTAGTGAAAGCATGACAAAATTAGATTTTAAAATTTTTCACAAACCAATTACCCAGATCATCCTTTATGCATATTATTACTTAAAACGAAGAATAAGAAGTAATGGAATCATACCCTTGTAGATACTAGGTTCCACTGGTATGAGTTCAACTCCTACTTCTCTGCGATCTCCTTGAATCTCCAAGTAGATTCCTTCCTTTGATCAATGTTAGCCACCCAAGTGTACGGCCTCTAGAGGTGATCCACCATGGAAGAAGAATATTCAAGAAGAATGGTGTATTGGCTAAAACCCTAGTTTTCTATCTCATTAAAAAAGAGGCGTACTCTCCAACTTTTGGAATTACGTATATTTTAATATCTGATATAAGACTCCTCTTATAAAAATATTAGTTATCCCTTTTAAGGTATTATTTAATTAATTAAACTCCTTTAATTAATTAGGCTCTCTAATCTTATTAAGGATAATTAATTAAACTCTTTTAATTAATTTGTCTCCTAATCCTATTAGGATTAAATGAGAGTACTTATATTAAATTAATTCCCAAACATCTTTAGAAATTAAAATAATAATAATTGTAATAATATTAATAAGAATCAAAACTTATTAATTTACATTTAATATTTCCAAAATATTAAATAATAAATATTAAGTTATTTAATTTATTTTATCACCATAGATTAAATTAAATACACTTAACATATTATTAATACGATTATGCCATTAACTTCTTAATTAATTATTATTCCTTTTATGGTGTGACCCTTTAGGTTCTCCATATTAAACCAAATAATGAATAAATCAATTAGAATAATTCTAATCTCATTTAAATAAATAAATTAATCTATTAATTTATTTAAATAAATAATATTTATTCTACAATAAGGATAAGCCTCCTTAGTGATCAACGACTTTTCTAGATAATATAGATTTTAACATTAATCATAAAAGAACCTTTGAGTAAATAGTTACCGTATAATTCAATTCTTTCACCATACAATGTCCCAATTAAATATAAGTCATGGAATTATTGTCAAGTCTTATTTTATTTAATTATATGTATTTCGATTTCCAAATGCACAACTCCAAATAAATGCAAATTAGAAACTACTTTCTAATTTTATTCACCTTGGCCAAGGATTCTTGGGTTGTCATTTATCGAATAACATAGTACATTTCTCTTCTTTTACTAGAAGTGGTAGATTATATATTAATCATTCATTATCTCCATATATAACTTATTACACCCCAGCATAACCTTTGATATACCCTAAGGGTCTTAAGGAATAAGTCAAAATATAATTTATTATATATAATATACTATGATGATCTCAAGTCTAAGGATCATTTTTACTAATATCACTACAGGAATTCATATTGATAGGCAAATAAAACTCCATTAGGTATTCCTTAGCGAGTCAAGTTCGGTGAACTTATTCTCTAATAAGCACCTACATACTTTCTTTAATGTCTCCACATAAATGATCATGAGATCAATCATTCTCATCCAATGAGGAAGCAACGTATGTACCAATCTTTTCGAATTCACTAATTCCCTTTTTAGTAATCTATTAATTGAGAACTTTTTAGTTTTAAGCTATCTAAGAATTTAGATCTCATTAGCATAATCGCATCATAATTCTAAAAGCATTGCTCAAAACTATGGGTTTATCACATATTATTAAAACAACACCATGTAGATAATAAATGACTTTAATAAATAATTCTTTTATTAATAAATAAATAAGATTGATTACAAAGTATATGCTTTATCATCATACATGATTGGCTTATATGCATACTACTTTCAATCTTCCACTTACACTAAAGCTAATCGTCGTGGTATCTCATACCCATCTTCTCTAAGTGACGATCGAACTGCTGTTATGTTAACGCATTAGTAAATGGATCTGCTATATTGTCTTAAGAGTCTACACACTCTAGGGTGACATCTCCTCTTTCAATGATCTCTTTGATCAAATGAAATCGCCACAACACATGTTTGGATTTCTTATGAGACCTAGGTTCCTTAGCATGCGCAGCAACTCCGGTATTGTCACGGAATAAAGGTATTGATCCTTTCATGCTAGGAACCACACCAAGTTCGGTTATGAACTTCTTCATCCAAACAGCCTCCTTTGCAGCTTCACTTGCAGCTATGTACTCTACCTCTATCACTGAATCAGCAACTGTTTGCTGTTTGGAACTCTTCCAACTCACTGCGCCACCATCTAAGGTAAACACATACCCCAAAATTGATTTACTGTCATCTTGGTTCATTTGAAAACATGAGTCTATAAAGGCCTCTAATTTCAATTCAGACCCACCGTAGACAAGAAACACATCCATAGTTCTTCTTAAGTACTTTAGGATATTTTTCACTGTCTTCTAGTGTTCTTCTCCTGGATTCGACTAAAATCTGCTTGTTACACTAAGTGCATGAGTGACATCCGGTCTAGTACATATCATACCATACATGATAGATCCTATTGTTGAAGCATAAGGAATCTTACTCATACGGTCTCTCTCCTTAGGTGTTTTTGGGGCCTGTTTCTTGGAAAGATGTATTCCATGTCTCATCGGCATGAGACCTCTTTTGGAATCTTCCATGCTAAATTTCTTTAGCATCGAGTCAATGTACAATCCTTGGGATAAGCCAAACATCATTTTAGATCTATCATTATAAATCTTTATCCCCAAAATATATGATGTTTCACCCAAGTCCTTCATGGAGAAGTGTTTAGATAACCAAATTTTAATCGATTGTAGCATAGGAATATCATTCCCTATCAGTAATATATCATCAACATATAATACAAGGAATGAAACAGTGCTCCCACTAACCTTCTTGTACACACATGGTTCTTCTTCATTGTTGATAAAATCAAACTCTTTGATTGTCTCATCAAAATGGATGTTCCATATAGAAGAAGCTTGCTTTAATCCATAAATGGATCGTTGCAGCTTACAGACTTGATTTGTTCCAACCTTTGAAACAAATCCCTCTAGCTATGTCCTATACACATCCTTCTCAAGTTTCCCATTGAGGAAGGTCATTTTCACGTCCGTTTGCCAGATTTCGTAGTCATGGTAAGTTGTAAGCGCAAGCAAAATCCGAATGTACTTAAGCATCGTTATTGGTGAGATGGTTTTGTCATAGTCAACTCCTTGTCTTTGTTTGAAACCTTTTGCGACCAGTCGGGCCTTATAGGTCTCTACCTTACCGTCTTCTCCAGTCTTTCTTTTAAAGACTAATTTACACCCAATAAGCTTAATGCCTTCAGGTGAACAAAAGTCCATACTTGGTTTTCATACATGGAGTCCATCTCGGATTTCATGGCTTCTTCCCACTTCTTTGAGTCTTTACTGCTCATAGCATGTTCATAATTTAATGGATCATCATCATTTATGATGCATACCTCATCGTCATCCTCTATGACGAATCCATACCTATTAGGTAACTTTGGTATTCTTCCAATTTTACAAATAGGGTGTGTTACAATAGATTCTTCCACTTGGTTAGGTACCTGATTTTGATCTGTAGTATTTTGTGGTTGTTGAACTTCTTCAAGATATATCTTACTCCTATTGACCCCTTCAAGGATAAACTCCTTTTTCAAGAAGGCAGCATGTTTCGTAATAAACACCTTTTGATCAGTTGGATTATAGAAATAATACCCTGATGTTTCTTTAGGGTATCCCACAAATCTACACTTGTCGGATCTAGTCTGCAGCTTATCATTTTCAAATTTTTGTCATAAGTTAGAAAATCCCAAGTCTTAACATGCTTAAGATTTGGTTTCCTCCCTGTCCATAACTAATATGGGTTTTTAGGGACAGATTTGGTAGGTACCTTGTTAAGTAGGTATGCAGCGGATTCTAGGGCATATCCCTAAAAGGAAACTAGAAGGTCGGTAAAGCTCATCATGGATCGAACCATGTCCAACAATTTTCAATTTCTCCATTCAGATACACCATTCAGTTTGTGGCATCCCTGGTAGAGTCCGTTGTGAGATTATATCATTTTCTTTGAGACAATTAAGAAGCTCACTGCTTAAGTATTCACCACCTCGATCTAATCAAAAAATCTTAATACTTTTGCGAGATTGTTTCTCTACTTCAGTTCTGAACTCTTTGAACTTTTCAAATGATTCAGATTTATATTTCATTAAATACACATATTCAAATCTTGAGTGATAGTCAGTGAATGTAATAAAATAAGAATACCCTCCTCGTGCATTCGTTGTCATAGGTCCACATACATCTGTGTGTACCAACACTAACAACTCTGTAACTCTTTCTCCTTTTCCACTAAAAGGAGATTTAGTCATTTTTCCCATGAGACAAGATTCACAAGTTGGATATGATTCATAATCCGATAGCTCTAGGAGCCCATCTTTGTGCTACTCGGATAATATTGTTTCATTAATATAACCAAGTGTACAGTGCCACATACAGGTATAATTAACATTATCTCTTTTCCTTTTATTAGTTTGTTCAATTTGAAGTATATTTTCATGCAAGTCAAGTATATAAAGTCCATTTCACAAATTACCAACACCATATAAAACATTATTATTATTATAAATAGAACAACTTTTGTTCTTTATTATAATGTCAAAACCATCCATATCCAATACAAAAATTGAAATAATATTTCTAATGATATTCGGAACAAAATAACAATTATTTAAATAAATGAACTTGCCCGTAGGCAATGCTACACAATAAGCCCCTAAAGCTAATGCAACAACCTTTGCTCCATTTTCCACTCGTAGGACGATCTCATCCTTGCTCAGCTTTCTATTTCTGACTAGTCCCTGCATATTATTACATATGTGAGAACCACAACATGTATCCAATACCTAAGTAGATGATTGACTTTCAGAAAAAATAATTTCAATCAAAAACAAACCTTGATTAGGATTCGAAGCTTCTCCAAGCTTCTTCTACTTTTGCTCTTCAAGATAATCCTTGCAGTTCCTCTTCTAGTGACTTGGCTTGTTACAATGGAAGCAAATTCCTTTACTAGCTGGATCAGGTTTCTTTTGATTCTTCACTTTCGCCTTACCCTTAACCTTCTTGGATTTCTTATTTTGAGAAGATACCTTAGGCATCTTCCTTTTCTTAGAAGAATCATCCACTATTAAGACATGGTCCTTCTTGGATGGGAAGTGACCTTCAGCAGTTTTCAGCATGTTAAGTATTTCAGGCAAGCTGACATCTAACTTATTCATGTGAAAATTCACAACAAATTGTGAGAAGGTGTCCGGGAGTGACTGCAAGACTAAATCTTGACTCAACTCCTCATCCATGATGAACCCAAGCTGTTCAAGACTTTCAATCAGATTGATCATCTTTAAGCCATGAGTTTCAATGGTAGTACCCTCAGTCATCCGAGATCGGAACAGCTCCTTAGATATTTCATATCTAGCAGTCCTACTTTGCTCACAATACAGCTCTTGCAGGTGCAGTAACATAGTAGGAGCATCCATAATTTCATGTTGACGCTGAAGTTCGTTGCTTATGGATGTGAGCATGATGCATTGAGCCACAAATGCATCATCGTGCCACTTTTTAATAGTAGCAATCTCTTCCTCAGAAGCTGTCTCTATAACATTTACAGGTACGGGCGAATTTAGGACATAAGAAATCTTTTCAGTAGTGAGAACAATTCTCAAATTTCTTAACCAGTCCGTGTAATTCAATCCGGTTAGTTTGTTAGCATCCAATATGCTACGCAGTAAAATTAGTGAGTGTGACATTTTCAAAATTCTGCATGTAAAAAGATAATATTTTAGCAAACATTCATTTAATTAATTTATAAAATAAATTAGGTCTTATTTTAAATTGGTATCTCCCACTATTTTCTTCAAACCATATTACCCTCATCTATATAGTTCGACAAAATCTAATTAAAGTTTTTGCTCGTGAGAATAAGGATCTCATTTCAAATATATATAGCCTTGTGGTGACACAACAAACAATATATAAATAAATAGGTAGAGAACTCTTTGTCAATTACATCATCATGTAACTCCTTCTGTTTTGCCTCTTGGATTATTTTGATCAATTGGTGGCACATCTGAATCAAAATTATCTAAGTTAAGTCCAACCTAGCACTTCCATATATTCAAAAAAGAAAAATATTATCCTTTTGGTGACACAAAAAAACGATATTGTTCAATTTTCTTTATAAGCATCAAATGTGATAAATTAACATCTTAAATACATAATACTTGCCTTGTGGTGACACAACAAACTCATATTAAATATTTAATACTCTATTAATTTTATCATGCTAGAAGGTGACGTTTGATATTCCAAATATCATTAAACGCTTAGGACTTTTGTTAGTTGATTTCACAATCAACTATTTATGCAAGCATACACAGTCAGCAAGTAATAAAGTGGTAAAGTAAAGTGTCGTACCCACAAGGAATTCCAATTAATAAACTCCAACTACTAGTACTATACCAATTCAATTTTATTTAAACAATTGAAAGATGTGATTTTCTAATTAAGAAAACTAAAATTAACAAATTAAAACTGTCTCTCTAAAAATTGATTCAGCTAAATAAAAGTTAAGACTACAATATCCCCAATTATGTAATACAAATCAATTATCCAATTGCTCCAGTTATTTTATCACCCGAATTGTTAACAGGAATTCTAAGTGTTAAAAGCCATTTCCCAAGTGGTCAAATAACATTTATTTAATTCAATTAATTATACGATATCCCTATGCAAAATAATAAAATTAAATCTATTCAGTCCCAATTCCTAATTGTTACATGCAGTGAAAAGAGATATTCATATTCAATTCACAACCCTAATTATTTATCTCTGGCAAATAATTAAGCATACATGTTATCACGTTCAGTTCTAACCCTAGATTTCATCTCCCGAATTCATCTAGTGTAACACAGTAATTATTGGCCAAATAATTAATCTATATACACAAAATATGATAAATAATTTAATTTGATGCAATAACTGGATTAAACTGAATAATCAATTCATAAACATAAAAGGTTTAATTTGTAGTCTTAATGAAAAAGATAGTTCATACTAGAAAATAAAAATAGAAATCCCATCAAAATCATCTTAATATAATTACAAAACTGAAATAGAGAAGAAGAAGAAGAAAACTCTAAAAGAAATCCTCCAATCTTCAATCTTCAACTTAAATTATATTCCCCGATTCTATGTTACTGTCTAATTAGTCTCCAGCTCTGGTTAGTTCTTCTTTTTCACCAGATTCTTTCCTTATGTACTTCCTCTCTTTTTAGACTCCTAATCACCATCAACTTCTTCCCCCTAACGCGCCCTGACCAACTTTCTATGTGCCCCAACGCCCTTGGTTTAGTGCTAAGTGTAGCGCCCCGGCGCTGTGCCCTGAGTCAGCCATTTATGCTTTTACCCATAATGATGCAGAAATTTCCTTCTTGTCCCTGCTCAGCCTCCAACTTTAAAATAATAATTAAACACATAAAAACTATTCTAAAAGAGTTAAAAACAATAATAAATCAAGTCCGAACATATCCAATTCATGGGTATATTACCCATTCATCAAATACCCCCAAACATGAATTATTGCTTGTCCTCAAGCAACAAAACATAATGCAATAATTAAATACGGAATGCAAATGCAAATGTAGCTATATATATGCCTATGACTCCAGCAGTCAAACAGAACAAAGTGTATTCATCAGCCTCAAAGAAATCACAATAAACATGCTAGTACATCATATCAAGACAGATCAATTATTTCCCAGCCAATCATCAAATCTAAACCTATTATTACTGATATTGTGTGTGTGTGCTCAACAACCATGCTAACTGATGAAAAGCTAAATAAGAAACATAATAGATTTCTTTGAAGGCATCATACAATATAAACTTGAGAACTCCAAAAACAAGCTAGATCCGGCTAAAATCACACACTTACCAAATTCTAGGGGTCAAGATGGAATACTTATGCTTTATTTTTATTTTTCTTTCTTTTTTCTTACTTACGGGGGCTCTTCACTCTTTTTCCCGTTATATTATTATTATTATTATTATTTATATATTTCCCATGGCTATGCAATGTCTCATTCCATTAGGCTAGTACAATGCTACCCCTTAGCGAGCTTTCAACCAACGACTCTAAAACCTTTCAGGCTTTAGGACGCTAGGTGTAGAGATAATCCCCTCGGGCGTACTTACTCAAATAACAAAGGCCCCGAAACAAGACTAGCCACGATATTTATATATATATATATATATATATATATATATATATATATATAGCTTATATATCCCAAAATTTCCCCCAAACTTAGGTTATTGTCTAACTTTAGCCATCACTACCTATTCTTGTTAATCTTTCATTCAAACTAGTAATATCCTTTAAAAATTCATTATATATCAATTTAGACTTAATCAGCCAACATGGTCATTTATTAACATGCTAACCTAATTATATCAGTTTCAAACAGATAAAGATTTAAATCAAGATAAGAAATCACATCAAAGGCTTAATAGTCAGTACTAAACATGTTTATGCAATTCCAGTCTCATCATTGGCCAAAATAGACTTCAACTATCTAACAGCTGGAATCATGCGATATGCTAAATGCACACAAAAGCAGTAACTGACTAATAATTAAACTTAAAAGTTGACATAAAAGTTAATAATCTAATACATATTCATAACCTAAATGCCACAATCTACTATGAACATGCAATCCTAAAATGCAAATAAAACTACCCCAATACTTAACGTGAGCAATGTCCTCATGGAAAAGATATAACCATTAAAACAAAGAACTTCCCTGACGAGATCACTCAATGGGCGCATCCTCCTCATCATCACTCATCTCTTGATCAGAAGGGGGAAACACAAGCAAAACAGGAGAAGTTGAGAATAGGCTGGGATCAATCTCAGGATGAATTCGAGCATACATATTTGTCTGGGCCTTAAAGTAGTCTACCATAAACCCGTATATAACATTTTGATGTTCAGCCAGACGTATATTTTGGGATTCAATATTATAAAAGCACCCATCAATTTTACGTTGAACTGCATCGGGAACTACACCACGGGGGACTGCTAATGAGGAACCAAAAATCGCTGGAGCAAGTGCTTGTTTGTTTTAGCTTGAGTAATTATGAAGCCTAATTCGCGGGGGTGATTTGTACCACCAGTCCACACCCGGTACCGCCTTATCATTTTTTGATCTAACACTAACATAGGGGGTTGAATCATTTCATCTGACTTAAATTTGACCCTAAATTTAGTACACAGAGCACAAATAAGGGAATGATGTGGTAAACCGCTCGTGGTAGCCCCTCGTGTAGCCCACAGGATCTACTGCTGAATAATCAGGCTGACGTCCATCTTCATACCTCTAACTATAGAATAGAGTAACACCGCCCTTTCTTTAGTGACATCACTGACATGCATGCAGGGCATCAATTTGGCATAGATAAAGGCATACCAAGCCTTCCCATATAAACTAAGGCGCGAGTGGGGGAAAGTCATGCTTCCGCATTCATGTAGTGTCCAAGTTATGACCGGTTGACATAATTCGCGAATGATCACTTCATAATCCGGTCCTTGGCTCATGAAACTGGAATACTCATTACGCTGACCCTTAGTAAGCAATTGGCAATACCCATTGATGTCCTCTTCACCAAATTTAACCGTTTTTCCTCGCATGTACACACCATAGTGGAAGTTCTCAGAAACGTTGGCGTAGAACTCCTTTACCACTGCAATGACCGCCGGGTCAGGCTGTTCGGTGAGATTGAACCAGCTTCGCTCAGCAATCATGACGGCGATGTCCCCATCCTTTGTGTGTTCTTACCGTAAACCTCATTCTGGGACTAGAGATTGTGTTGCCATACAGTTGTAGCACTCTTAGGCTTTGGTACTCACGAATCTCTTGTTATCAAATTTTGTCAAGCTCGATGATGAACCAGAACCATCTCCTCGTTGACGCTTTGAGGCCATTAAACTACTCTACAATTGAAAACAAATACACAATTATTATACTATCTCACAGGTATTACACGAAATCATATGAACGCACCCCGACCCCTATACTATGAAGTAGGATCGCAATGTGTAACAGGGTTTGGGGTTTTGATTAGCCACACACTTTCATAAAGTTTCACAATTTTAACCAAATAGCCTGAAGTGTCAATAACAGGTTCAAATTTGAAGTTGTCTAATCAAGAACAAGTGTACTACAACCAATTTTTCATACAGACTTTATGGTAAACACCTAACAAACATTAGCTAATTTAACATTAAAGAAAACCCAGGCAAGATATCCCTTTTACAGTTCATGTATGCTAAGATTTAATTCAGTTATGACCAACCAGTCAGTGCATGTGCAAATCCTCTTGAACAATAGCCATAGAAGTCTATGAGTACTGGTAATGATAAAAGAGGCTATGTGAATTAGCCCATACTCATCTGAGATATTACTCTAACCATGCACATGTGTTAATGGAATAACAAGTGTAAGACCTCAACTTTTATGAATAAAGATTAATTTTTCTCTAAAAATCATTTTAAATATTATGGTGTGGATTTGATATAATGTTATAGTAGTGGGTTATATTTACAAATTTTGCAAAGTAAGCAAGTTGTTATAAAATATTCATTGGTCGGGGAATATTCATTTTATCAGGGAATATTCATACGACGACACAATCATTGGTGGACCCACAATAGAATTACTGTCATAGTGAGAAAATGACAAAAATAACTTTTATAAAAATAATGGCAAAGTTTTTATTGTTAACTATTGAAATACCCGATGATAAAAGTACAGTAATACGCGTAGTTGCATAGTAGCACATAATATTGTACAGTATCTTTGATTATTGATGCTTATGTGAGAAGTCACTAAATTTTATTCAATTATTGCCACAGTAATTGATGCATAGTATCTCCCATTATTCATTCAATTATTTTCACAATATTTTATATTATTAAACCAATAATTGAGACGACAAAGTTATTCATATTATTATTTGTATTATTTACGATGTCTATAAAGTTCTGTCAAGGAAAGAGGTTTGGTCACCTAATTGCGCGCCAATAAGGAGAAATTCTTATCGAAAAGCCCCTTCTTTCTTGGAAATGATCTGGTTGTTGATATTGTGAGTTATAATATTAATGATGAATGTTATTAAAAATGTGTTTTGTGAAGCCAAATGAATTGAGATAAATAGAAGGGTTTTTATTGAAGTATTTGTTGTAAATTTTGCTTATTACATGGACCCCCACTTACTCATTTTTCAAAATCGTCGATGGAAAGTTATCTTAGTTTTTGTTTTATAGTAATCAAACAAAAAGCTTTATATATAAAACAAAATAATTTTTATAAATAGAATATATTATATTTTTTTATATTGCATAGTGTTTTTATTATGTAGCATAGTACTGTATAGGCAAAATAATATTTTTTTTATGAGTTTGTGGTTTAGGCAAAAAACTATAATGTTACATTAAAATCAACATTGCCACAATGTGAAAGGCTTGCTCCAAAAATGTGTTATGCTAGGAAAGAAAATGAGTGCTCTAAACGTCAACTGGGACAACTTGCATGTCATGAAAAAGAGCGATCAAAACATTGTGACCCCGTTCAACCTAGATTTTTCATTCTTTACCACCAAGCCGTCATCGTCGAGCATGCCTAGAACTCCCGCCTTCAACCAATGACTTTGTCTACCAAAATTTCACACCCTATAATAGATAGTATAGTGACAACAAATGTTTTAGAGTCATCGTTAACTACCTTCCTTCAAAATCTTAACGAAGATACTACAACAATTGTTTCACGGTGGTTGTCTGCGGCCATCATGAATCAAGAAAATCCTCCTCAAAATCTTGAAGAAGGCACACCAACAAATATCTCAAGGGTGTTGCCTGTGACTACCATGCTCCAAGACTTGCCTCCTCAAAACCTATACAAAAGCACAATAACATTCTTTGAACCATTCTCCCCATGTTAACCAGGGGCATCGTATATGACAAACATGTTCCAACGAATGCGTAATCCGAATGAAGGCACCAAGTATTCGATATAAGTTTTAATTTTCTATTCTCACACTTGCTGTCTTATTCATGTTCTCCTTTTTAAAATTGTATGACATCTATAATTTTATCTATAGTGCCTACACAGTAGAAGGTGTAACTATGGATGTTGCATTTAATCCTCGAAACCATGAAATTCCAGATCGTCATTCCCTCGGCTTGATGAATCGAACATGTCCTCATCGTTCTGCCTTACACTGGCTTGATGAAAAATTAACAAAATCATCTGTATCAAATTCACTCTTTGGTAAATGTTGTTTACAAGGAAAAATTAGACTACCTCCACTTATTGCACCTCCTTTAATGCTTAATGTAAGACCCCAACTTTTATGAATAAAGATTAATTTTTCTCGAAATATATTTTTTAATATTATGGTGTGGATTTGATATAATGTTATAGTTGTGGGTAGTATTTATAAATTTTACAAAGTATGCAAGTTGTCATAAAATATTCGATTGGTCGGGGAATATTCGTTTTAACAGGGAATATTCGTACAACGGCACAATCATTGGTGGACCCCACAACGGAATTATTGTCAGAGTTAAAAAACAACAGAAATATCTTTTTATGAAAATAACGACGGAAGTTTTATCGTTAAACTGTTGAAACACCCGGTGGTAAAAGTACAGTAATATGCGTGGTTACATAGTAGCACACGGTAATGATTATTAATACTTACGTGAGAAGTCACTCAGTTTTGTTCAATTATGTCTACAATAATTGCTGCATAGTATCTCACGTTATTTTATTCAATTATTGTCAATATTTTATTTAATATTAAATAAATAATTAAGACAATACAGTCATTCATATTATTATTTGCATTATTGATGATGTCTAGAAAGTTCTGTCGAGGAAAGGGGTTTGATCACCTAATTGCGCGCCAATAGGGAGATATCCTTGTCGGAAAGTCCCCTCTTTCCTGTGAATGATCTGTTTTGTTAAATATTGCGAATAATAATAATGATGAATAAATGTTGTTAAAAATATTGAGGGGATTTATATGAAGTATTTGTCGTAAATTTTGCTTATTATATACACCCCCATTTACCCATTTTTTAAAATAATCGGTAGAAAATTTTTAGTATATAAAATATATGAGTGGGATGTGGGTGAAAGTGACACGTGGGGGTGGGGCCCACATGTTGGAAGATGAAAATGGGATGGGGGAAGGAGTCGTAATAAGGAGGGAATGTGTGTGTATATATATATATATATATATATTATAAGTTTTGTTTTATTAGATTACAAATAGAATATATTATATTTTATTTAAATTTTTGTTTTATTAGAATATTTTATTGCATAGTAATGAATAGTAAATCAAAATTTTCATAAAATCAGCCGAACGAATTTGGCACCTGTGAACCATACTGTGCGTCTGTGATTCTAAAATTTAAATAGTATCCTTTCAATTCTCCTATAAATAGGATGCTTAGTTAGAATTGAAAATCACTCCAGAATCAGAGAATTCTTCTTCTATAATATTGAGTGTATTTCTTTAGCGTTTTAAGAAGTTTTGAGCGTAGAAAATAGTGAAAGTTTTCTTCAAGAATATCCCCGCTATACCTGTTGGAATACTCTTCTTTTTAAGGTAAGGGATATTATTTTTGTTCAGTATTCGTATGAAATAATATTTTCTTCCATACTCTGTAGTATGTAAGTAATATTATTTAGTTTCAGATTTCAAATTCTACACTCATTTTGTTAAAGTTTTGGCTTCTATACTCCATGAAATTAGTAGAATATCCTTGATATTTGCACTTCATCCAGTATATTTTCATGGAAATATTATTATGAACATTCTTGATAAGTTTTAACATTTTCATGCCAGAGTTGTGACGCCCCCAAAATAGGTATACAACACTCATTCTGAATCGCCAAATACATGGTACAAAAACAACTACAACTTTATTAATACAATTGTCGTGCAAAATACGACAACACATAAACTATGATTTTAAAAACAAATATTGTCTTCTAGACAATATCAGCACTTAAATAAGTCCTCATTACAATTATTAATACACTATTTTACAAAATAGTGAGGACTACTAAAACGACTTTCTAAAACCTTCATTCCATACCCCGACTAGTACTCGCTAAATTCATAGAAGGTTACGTAGAGAATGAAATCTACTATTATCTATGAATTTAAAAGTTCATCATCAATATTTTATCCCTGTAACATCAATCAATATATATCTTGAATCAAATATTCATCTTTGCACTACTGGCCAAAGATATTCATCAGTTGGTCATGTTCATCTCAACACATGTTCATCTTTCCATTACGGGCCAAAGATATTCATCAAAAATTCATTCATCTTTGCACTACAGGCCAAAGATATTCAGTAATATCATCATTTAGGACTGAGGATGATGAAAAATATTTTAAAGAAAACGAATCTAGCGAAAAAAATGAGCAAATATTAAGGATTCGTACTTTAAACAGTTCAAGTTCAAAAATACTTCATAAATAACCATAGTGGAGTAAAATTCAAGAATAATCAAAACATGGATACATTCAAAGCTAATATCCATAATATATATCTTGGACAAAAATTTAAAATTTAATTTTTCTGTGAATAGTGCCGTATTCGTGAAAAGTGTTGTATACATGAATAGCGCCGTATATGTGAATAGTAACTCCGATACTAAAAGACATGAATTTCACAAGAAAAATCTTACCAATATTCCGGCATAATGATATTAGAAGAAATAATATCATTTTTAAAAAAAATAACATCCCTTACCTCGAAAAGATAGTACTTCTGATTAGAATACTGGATATAGTGCTGAAGGGATCTTGCACCATATAGCAACACTCAAAGTATCAAAATACTCACAAGAATACGCTCGATAGTATAGAGAGAGAACGTGAGAGAAAACTTGTTTCTGGTGTGATTTTCAATTCTAACTTAAGCACCCTATTTATAGGAAAATGCTTAGAACACGAAAGTAGAAAATTTAATAAAATATTAATATTTTCAAATTATATTCCTACGCACACCACACCAGACCAAAATCATCAGCCATCCACCCCACAAAAATAACAAAAACATTTTTCTTAATTAAAATATTTTAAACTTCAAAAATTAATTATTTTGGAACTTCAGAACTTTATTAATTCATAATAAATAGCCCTTTTATCAGAAAAATTCAAATCTTATGTCCATTCTATAGAAAATTTAATTATCTACAACTTTGTAGAAGAAAGTTTTTCTAAATTCCAAGTAGAAGTTGACTGAAATCCACATACGGACGATTTTACAAGCTATAATCAAATTTTAGTCAAGAAATGGGGTCCACCAACACACAAAACATGTTTTAAATAATTTAAGTAACAAAAATACTCTTCCTCCTCATTTATTCATATATCCCACATTCATTGTAAAAATATCACCATTATTATATTATTAAAATATAATAATATATTTAAATGAATTATTTTATTAGAAAAGATAAAATATCAATTTTCAACAATTGTCACATTAAAATTTTTCTCCATCTATATCCACATAAAATGAATATTTTTCTTATCATATAAATCAATAATTAATTATCCACAAATAATATTACAGAATCACAATACTGACAACCAGGTCGTTCCCTGGAAAGAGGGGGCTTTCCAATAAGGATTTCTCCTT
This sequence comes from Panax quinquefolius, assembly GCA_020205615.1. Classification (NCBI taxonomy): domain Eukaryota; kingdom Viridiplantae; phylum Streptophyta; class Magnoliopsida; order Apiales; family Araliaceae; genus Panax; species Panax quinquefolius. The sequence goes on along the minus strand of JAINUW010000663.1, from coordinate 151,992 downwards.
ACTGACGCGTAATTAGGTGACCAAACCTCTCATCGGACAGAACTTTCTAGACATTGCCAATAATGGTATCTAATAATATTATTTAAATAATATGAATTATTATTTCGATAAAGGAAAAATATTGTGCAATGACAATTATTGAAACAACAATAATATAAAATATCAACACAACAATTATTGAATCAATAAAATAAAATATTGAACATTAATTACTGTAACAATTATTGAGTAGCGCCTTCTTATGTAAGAATCAATAATTGATGCAATACCGTGTTCTACTGTGTTTTACCCACTGAATATTTCAAAAGTATTAACGGTAACAACTACGCCATTATTTATAAACAACTTATACTTGTCATTTTCTTCATCCAATCGCTTTCCGTTATGGGGCCCACACAAGGCTGCGCCGTCGTATGAATATTCCCCGATAACAAGAATATTCCACGACCAAACGAATATTCCCCGACAACAATGAATATTTTATAACCACTTGCTTATTTAAAATATTTGCGCATTTTATCCATAACTAACCACATTAATAAAATCAACCCTTACTATTTCAAAATAATAAATAGAGGAAAGTCAATTTCATTAATAATAAGTTGGGGTCTTACAACCTCCCCTCCTTATGAAATTTCGTCCTCGAAATTGACGTACGTACCTGGTGTTTTGAAAAGGTGAGGATACCTCGCTTTCATTTTCGTTTCTAACTCCTAGGTCATTTCCTCTATAGCATGGTTCCTCCACAAAACTTTGACTTGTGGTATGACCTTTGTTTTTCAGCTATTTCGTCTGGTTCTTACTCAATAACGTGGTTCGAGTCTTTCACATATATGTGAAAAACAATATGAACATGAGACATACTTGGAGGTAATGCGAGTCTATAGGCCACATTTCCTACTCGGTCAAGAATTTGTAATGGACCAATAAATCGTGGATTGAGCTTTTCTCTCTTCCCAAATCTTGTAACTCCCTTCCATGGAGCCACACGCAACAATACATGATCCCCAATACTAAATTCCACGTCCTTTCGATTAAGATTCGCATAACTCTTTTGTCGATCCTGTGCCGTTTGTATACGTTGTCGAATCATTTGGATCTTTTCTGTAGTCATACGTACCAACTCTGGTCCCAACAATGTTGCCTCACCCACCTCATCCCAACATACTAGAGAGCGACATTTTCGTCCATATAATGCTTCGAATGGAGCCACACCTATACTTGCCTGATAACTGTTGTTTTAGGAGAATTCCACCAATGATAAATACTTATCCTAACTCCCTTTGAAGTCTAGGACACAACGTCTTAATATATCTTCAAGAGTTTGAATAGTCCTCTCTGATTTTCCGTCCGTTTGAGGATGATATGCCGATCTGAATCGTAAATCCGTACCCATAGCTTTTTGCAAGCTAACCCAAAATCGTGAAGTGAATCTTGGGTCACGATCCGAAACTATGGATACTGGGATGCCATACAATCTCAAAATCTCATTCACGTACATACGAGCAAGACGTTCAAGGAAATAAGTCTCCCGTATCGGCAAGAAATGAGCAGACTTAGTTAATCTATCAACAATAACCCAAATCGCATCTATGCCTTGAGAAATCGTGGGAAGACCCGTAACAAAAACCATGGTAATGTGTTCCCACTTCCATTTCGAAATCTCAAGTGGTTGCAATGGACCGTTAGACACTTGGTGCTCCGCCTTTACACGTTGACAAGTTAAACACCTCGAAATAAACTTCGCGATCTCTCTCTTCATATTGTTCCACCAAAATGTATGTCGAAGATCACGATACATTTTGGTACTTTCAGGATGGATTGGAAATGGTGTATTGTGTGCCTCCATCATGATCTTGTCCTTTAAATCAGAGTCGTTAGGAACACAAAGTCTGGAGTGGACTCCAAGTATTCCTTCTTCATATATTCTTGCTTCTGGAATAACACCTTCTTGCACTTTCTTCTTCATATGCATTAGCTCCGGGTTTGTGGCTTGAGCAACTTTAACTTTATCGATTAAAGTTGGTTCTATACGTATACTTGACATCATTGCATGGGTCCCCGGAGTCTTAAATTTTATCTTCAACTTTTGTAAATCACACAAAATGGGTCTTTGTGTTGACAACATCGCACTCATTCCCGCATATAATCTTTTACTCAACGCATCAGCTACCACGTTCGTTTTTCCAGGATGGTATTGAATTGTATGGTTGTAGTCTTTCAACAGCTCGAGCCAACGTCGTTGCCGCATGCTGAGTTCCTTTTGGGTGAAGAAATATTTGAGGCTTTTATGGTCTGGATATATCTCCACTTTCTCCCCATATAGATAGTGCTTCTAGATCTTTAGCGCGAAAACGACTGCTGCCAACTCTAGATCATGTGTAGGATAACAGATACTCCATGTTTTGACACCACGTGCCCAAGGAATGCTACTTCCTCAAGCCAGAACTCGCATTTCTTCAACTTGGCATATAGCTTATTTTCACGAAGCCTTTGGAGTACCAGTTTTAAATGGTGCTCATGATCTTTATGACTTTTAGAATATATGAGGATGTCATCAATAAATACAACAACGAACTGATCTAAATATTCCTTGAATATTCGGTTCATCATATCCATGAAAGCCGTAGGAGCATTAGTTAATCCAAAAGACATGACTAAGAATTCATAATGCCCGTACCGAGTTCTGAAGGCAGTCTTTGGAATATCCTCAGTTCTAATCTTCAGCTGATGATATCCAGAACAAAGATCGATCTTTGAAAAGAATTATGCTCCTTGCCACCGGTCAAACAGTTCATCAATGCGAGGTAGCGGATACCTATTCTTGATGGTGACATGGTTCAATTCTCGATAGTTAATACAAAGTCGCATACTTTCGTCTTTCTTCTTTACAAATAAAACAGGAGCACCCCAAGGAGATGTACTAGGACGAATGAAACCGATGTCCAACAACTGATGTAGTTGGACCTTTAACTCCTAAAGTTCAATAGGAGCCATTCGATATGGGGTTTTAGAAATGGGCTTTGTACCAGGTTCAAGATTAATAAAGAATTTAACTTCACGTTGTGGGGGTAGACCAGGAAGTTCTTCAGGAAATTCACTAACAACAAAAATTTTATTCAAATCTGACGTGTCTTTATTCAAATCCATAACATGGGCTAAGAAAGCTTGACATCCGTTTTTCAATAAACGAATAGCTTTATGACTTGATATGACAATGATTGATTTTAGTGGTTTAGTTGCTTGAATTCGTACAACAGGTTGGTTAGGAATATGAAAACTAACAACCTTACGAAAATAATCAATTTTGGCATGATGAGTAGATAACCAATCAATCCCTAAAATTACATCAAAAACATGTATTTTTAAAGAGATAAGGTCAACAGGTAATGTGATGGTGCCAACTTCGATCAAACAAGATTTATAAACAGTGGATGTGATGAAAGTTTCTCCTAACAGAGTCTCCACCGATAAATCAAAGTCTAATTTCTCCGGAGTCAAGTTTAAGCATTGAGCACAAGCAGGAAAGATAAATGAATGGGTAGCACTGGTATCTAGTAAGGTATAAACTTAGCAAGAATTTATGATTAACTTACCCGTGATCACCTTGTTTGGGTTTCTCGCATTTTGACCAGTCACGACAAATGCTCTTCTAGGAACCGTTGACTTTGACTTTTCTAGGATAACCTTTTGAGTCACCATCCCCGCTGGACTTTGTTTCGCTATAGTACAATCTCGAGTGATATGTCTTTCCTTTCCACAATTATAACATACCTTGAACTATTGTGGGCAGTTTGGGCTGATATGTCCCTCTTTTCCATATTTATAGCATACAGGCGGTGGTCGTTCTCCTCCCTTAGAACCAGTTGCTGCTGGTGCTGACGTCTTTGCATTGTCATTGTTGAATCTCCTCTTTTGAAAATCTCCCCCCGACTCGCTTCTTCTATTTTCATGGCCATGATTACCACCAGAGTGGTTACTACTTTTGTCCGTATTTTTCTTTCTCCACTGGTTATCGTTGTTCTGATGATTGCTGTCACCGGTATGATCCTGGTTGTGGTCCCTCGGTTGAACGTACTCGTTATCTCGCTCTAATAATTGAGCCCTGTTGACAACATCTGAATAGAGAGAAAATTTATGAGAAATGAGATATTAACGTATGCCGGGTTTCAAACCTCTCAAAAACATCCGCGTCATACGTTCCTCATTCTCCACCAAATGAGGTGTAAACCTGGATAACTCTGCAAACTTCACCTCGTACTGGGACACCGTCATGTTGGTTTTTTCTAGTCTAATAAACTCCACTTCCTTCATATGACGAATACTTTCAGGAAAGTACTTGTCATTGAATAGTTTTTGAAATGTCTCCCAAGACATGCTGAGTGCGGCTGGATGGGTACGTTTCATAGATTCCCACCAGTAATCTGCCTCATTAGGGAACATAAAGGTGGCGAATGGAACTTTCTATTCCTCTGTGCATCCCAAGACATCGAATATCTTGGTAATTTGCTTGACCCACGTTTCTACCTTAATCGGATCCGGCTTTTCCCAGAATTCTGGTGGTCCCAACTCTTTGAACTGCTTGGCTGTGACAAACCGTGCGTTGTTATCATTTCCACCTGTATTTGTTCACGAGTCTCCCTCGTCTGATTTTGCATGAACTACAAAAAGCTTCTAAACATTCCATCGTTCATCGTCTGATCAGTGGTGTTGTTTACAGGAGGAACATTGCCGCCCTGTTGCACGTTTTCCTCATTCGTGGGTAAAGGTGTCTCCACGGTCTCATTTACTCCACTGTTAACATTCTCAATCGCCATTCTCAAATACTGCCATAAAACAAGGGTTAATTAAAGAAATCAACATATCACATAATATCCATATATACTGACCAACCAACAAATAAGCTTAGGTAGGACACCCTAGCGAAGTATTTACTCGTCTCTCCCCTCCTAGTTCTATTCCCCGATCTCCACTAGAGATCATATCCCTAAGCTCTGATACCAACTGTGACGACCCTAGAATAGGTATACAACACCCATTCTGACTCGCAAAATACATGGTACAAAAAAAACTACAACTTTATTAATATAATTGTCGTGCAAAATACGACAACACATAAACTGTGAGTTTAAAAACAAATATTGTCTTATACGCAATATCAACACTCAAATAAGTCCTCACTACAATTATTAATACACTATTTTACAAAATAGTGATGACTACTAAAACGACTTTCTAGAACCTTCATTCCATACCTCGACTAGTACTCGTTATATTTTCGCCTCCTGAGAAGAAAAATAGAACAAAAAGGAAAAGGATGAGCTCAACTAGCCCAGTAAAGAATACTATGACTAAGATAATATAGAACAAATTATTGTTAGTCTTCAACAGGGGAAAAATCTGATAGAATATAATAGACAACAAGTTTCAGATCAATATTCACAGCGGAAATAATAATTCATAGAAGAGTTACCTAGAGAATGAAATATACTATTATCTATGAATTTAAAAGTCCATCATTAATATTTTATCCCTGTAACATCAATCAATATACATCTTGAATCAAATATTCATCTTTGCATTACAGGCCAAAGATATTCATCAGTTGGTCATGTTCATCTCAACACCAGTTCATCTTTGCACTATGGACCAAAGATATTCATCAAAAATTCATTCATCTTTACACTACAGGCCAAAGATATTAAGTAATATCATCATTTAGGACTGAGGATGATGAAAAATATTTTAAAGAAAATGAATCCAGTGAAAGAAAAGAGCAAATATTAAGGATTCGTACTTTAAACAGTCCAAGTTCAAAAATATTTCATAAATAACCATAGCGGAGTAAAATTCAAGAATCATCAAAACATGGATACAATCAAAGCTAGTATCCATAATTGATATCTTGGACAAAAAAAAAATTAATTTTTCTGTGAATAGTGCCGTATTCGTGAAAAGTGTTGTATACATGAATAGCGCCGTATACGTGAATAGTAACCCTGACACTAAAAGACATGAATTTCACAAGAAAAATCTTACCAATATTCCGGCATAATGATATTAGAAGAGATAATATCATTTTTTTAAAAATTACATCCTTTCTCGAAAAGATGATTACTTGACTATTAGAATCTTTCGGATATAGTGTTGAAGGATCTTGCCAGATAGCAACACTCAAAGTATCAAAATACTCACAAGAATACGCTCTATATTATAGAGAGAGAAAACTTGTTTCTGGTGTGATTTTCAATTCTAACCTAAGCACCCTATTTATAGGAAAATGCTTAGAACACCAAAGCAAAAAATTTAATAAAATAATAATATTTTCAAATTATATTCCTACGCACAGCACACCAGACCAAAATCATCAACCATCCACCCCACAAAAATAACAAAAACGTTTTTCTTAATTAAAATATTTTAAACTTCAAAAATTAATTATTTCGGAACTTCGGAACTTTAATAATTCATAGTAAATAGCCCTTTTATCAGAAAAATTTAAATCTTATGTCCATTTCATAGGAAATCTTATGTCCATTTCATAAAATTTAAATCTTATGTCCATTTCCAAGCAGAAGTTGACTGAAATCCACATACGGACGATTTTACAGGCTATAATCAAATTTTAGTCAAGAAATGGGGTCCACCAACACACAAAATATGTTTTAAATATTTTAAGTAACAAAAATACTCTTCCTCCTCATTTATTCATATATCCCACATTCATTGTAAAAATATCACCATTATTATATTATTAAAATATAATAATATATTTAAAAGAATTATTTTATCATAAAAGATAAAATATCAATTTTCAACAATTGTCACATTAAAATTTTCTCCATCTATATCCACATAAAATAAATATTTTCCTTATCATATAAATCAATAATTAATTATCCACAAATAATATTACGAATCACAATCTTGATAACCACGCCTGGCTTTCAGGAAAGAGGGCTTTCAATAAGGATTTCTTCTTACTGACGCGCAATTAGGTGACCAAACCTCTCCTCAGACAGAACATTCTAGACATTGCCAATAATGGTATCTAATAATATTATTTAAATAATATGAATTATTAATTCGATAAAGGAAAAATACTGTGCAATGATAATTATTGAAACAACAATAATATAAAATATCAACGCAACAATTATTGAATCAATAAAATAAAATATTGAACAGTAATTACTGTAACAATTATTGAGTAGTGCCTTCTTATGTAAGAATCAATAATTGATGCAATACCGTGTTCTACTGTGTTTTAACCACCGAGTATTTCAACAGTATTAACGGTAACAACTACGCTGTTATTTATAAACAACTTATACTTATCGTTTTCTTCATCCAATCGCTTTCCGTTATGGGGGGCCCACACAAGGCTGCGTCGTCATACGAATATTCCCCAACTGCAAGAATATTCTACGACCAAACGAATATTCCCCGACAACAATGAATATTTTATAACCACTTGCTTAATTAAAATATTTGTGCATTTTACCCATAACTAACCACATTAATCAAATCAACCCTTACTATTTCAAAATAATAAATAGAGGAAATTCAATTTCATTAATAATAAGTTGGGGTCTTACAAGAGTACTATTCACGGGGTTACTATTCCTGAAGTACTATTCATGGGATACTATTCACTCGGTTACTATTCACCCGGGACATTATTCATGACAAAAAATGAATTCTTTTCTGTCTAAATCATTTTTGATACAATATTCTTGAATTTTACTCCACAAAGCAGTATCATGTTGACAATTTGGACATTATTGAATTATGGATAAATTAATTTATAAATCTTTAAAATTTATTCTTGAACTTGTTTTATTGAACTATTATGTCATTGTCATGATGAGTTATGTTGGTTATTATGTGAAAACATTAAAGTTTCTTAGAAATCACAAAGGGTTGAAAATCAGATTTTTGGTGAAAATGAAACATGAAATTCAATTGACCATATCTCCTATTATATTTTGAATTTTTGAGTGTGGTCAAGTTCTAGAGTTAGATCTAAGAGTTTTCTTACTTATCCAAGTGGAATCACTAGAAAAGGTGTTGTAGATTTTTGCGTGGACTGATTTTAGCAAAGGAGTCAAAAATTGCAAAGTACGAAAAAGCTACTGCCTAGAAATTTAAAAGGGCATTTTCGGCAACTTAGTTTCTGAAATAAATTTTGACTTTTTGGGACATGAAAATATATGGTATAAAGTACCTCCTGTCCAAAAATGAGCTCATTCCGACTTGAAATGAGCAAGTTATGACTATTTCAATATTTAGGTTTTCCGATTTAAAACGCTATAACCTAGAAAGTTCTATAACTCCGATGACCATGAAATTTAAACTGCAAGCTCACGTTAAAATGTGTAAGATCTTGCCAAGATTTGGAAATTTCTGGAGTTAAACTTGAGGTAGCTAATTTCTTAAGGAATTAATTAGAAATTGTTTTTTGAAAAATACTTAAGAGAGTTGAAAAATTAAAAAAAAATACTTGTTGTGTATGAAATATATGTATATATGTTTGGGCAAAGGATAGGAAAATAACAAGTTGATTTTTTAATTTTTCATGAAAATGGTTTAGTTACGAACATAAGAGTTAAATATGTTATGTGAAGTAACGAAATTAATAAATAGGATTTTATGGCTTGGGAATCCTATATAGGGTATATCTGATTTTTGATAAGGGATTTGATCATTCTTGATTAAATCTTATGAGTATGACATTTTGAATGATTAAATGCATTATTTGGTAAAGTATAAACAATTGAAATAAATTGTTTATAAGTTTAAGAAGTGATTAAAATATTGTTATATATTAATAATATTAGATTATGAGTTTATTAAGTGATTGATAATATTTGGATAAGTTTAAATTCTTTAATATTTATCCTTGTTTTCGTTTGATTAATGCTTATATCATTGTCATCATTCTCATGTTTATATTGTGATAAAAGTCATCGTTGGCTTACGTGCATAGATGGACTTGGTGTGATTATGACCAGGGATTATTCGATATAGTCATGACCATAATGTGACAGATGATGAGGTAAAAATCCTCAATGGCCTGTAGTGCATTGATGAACAATTTTTGGAATGATTATGACCAGGGATTATTCAGTATAGTCATAACCATTGATGATTTAATGAATATCCTTGGCCCACAGTACAGGGATGATTCGAGGATGTGGTTTATTTATTAAGCCGAGTCTCAGCGATTAAGTTGATGAAAAACTTTTTAAATCATAGAAGATAGTAGATTTTATTCTCCATTTGACTCTTTTAATGGATTTCTTGTTCCGCTCCAGTTAAACTTGATATTTTTTATATTTTATCAGTTTAACATTGTTGAAGGCAAATGATAATTTATTCTGCATTATCTTAGTCATAATATTTCTTACTGGGCTAGTTGAGCTCACCATGTCTTTCACTGTTCTCTTCAGGAAATGAGAATATAGCTAGGACGAGTCAAGGAACGGAGTGACGGTCCAGATGATAGCATTAGTAGTCCTCACTATTCTGTTAAATAGTGTGACAATAAATTTAATGAGGACTCCTTTGAGTGTGGATATTGTCTAGATGACAATATTATTATTAAAACCCTCAGCTATGTTTTGTCGTATTTTTACACGAAGTTTGTATAATTAAGTTGTATTTGTATTTTGTACCATGTATCTGGCGACTCAAGATGGGTGATGTATACCTATTTTTGGGGGCGTCATAGTTGGTTTCAAAGCTTAGGGATATGATCCCTGGCTGAGATGTGAGACAAGAACTAGGAGGGGAGAGACGGGAAATTCCTTCGCTAGTATGACCTACCTATGTTTATTTGGTATTTATTTGATCGGTCAGAGTATAGAGATAATATTTGATATGTTAATTAACCCTTGTTTTGTGGCATTATTTGAAAATGGCATCCGAAAATGTTGAGATAAGCAATGAAGCACATGGAGACCGTTGAGTTACCAACGATCAATGCCCAGGGTAATGTGCAACAGGAAGACAATAATCCTCATAAAAATAATAACACCGATGAAATGGTGAACGATGAATTGTTTAGAGGCTTTATGCAATTCATGCAACATCAGGCGAGAGCAGCTCCTGTCCAAAATACAGGTGGAAACACTGACAACTCTCGGACGGTCATTGCTAAGCAGTTCAAGGAGCTGGGACCACTGGAGTTTTTTTGAGAGCTAAAACCACTTAAGGTGGAGAGGTGGATAAAGCATATCAACAAGATATTTGATGTCTTGGGATGCTCCAAGGAGCAAAAGGTTCCCTTTGCCACCTTCATGTTGCGTGCAGAGGCAGATTATTGGTGGGAATCTATAAAGTGTACTCAACCAAATGTCTTGGGAGAAGTTCCAAGAATTGTTCAACGAAAAGTACTTTCCTAAAAGTATTCGTCATATGAAAGAGGTGGAGTTCATCAAGCTTGAGCAAAAAAGTATGACCATGGCGCAGTACGAAGCTAAGTTTGCCGAGTTATCTCAGTTTACATCCCACTTGATTGATAATGAGGAGAGAATGACGCGGATGTTTCTAAGAGGTTTGAAACCTGAGACACGTCAATACCTTATCTCTCATAAACTATGTTTGTATCCAGATGTTGTGAATAGGGCTCAGTTATTGGAGCGCGATAATGAGTCAACACAACCAAGAGAGAGCAGCCAACAATTTGATAATACCATTTGTAGCAGTCATCGAAGCAGTGACAATAAACGTGAAGGGAATCAACATGCAAGAAATGATAACCACTTTGGTGGTAATCATGGCCAAGACAATAGGAGTGGAAAGTTCAAGAAGAGAAGGTTCATCAAAGATGAGAAGACGTCACCACCAGCACCCGCTGTTAAGGAAGGAGAACGACCGCCAGTAGTATGTTACAAATGTGAAGGGGAAGGACACATAAGTCTAAACTGCACGATGCAGTCCAAAGCATGTTACAATTGTGGAAAAGAAGGTCACTTAGCCCGATTTTATCATACACCAAAGTCAAGTCCAGCTGGGACGGTGGCACCAAAGGCGGATACGGACAAAACAAAGTCGATGGTTTCATGAAGAGCGTTTTTTGTGACTTCTCAAAAAGCGAGTAACCCGAATGAAGTTAGCACGGGTTAGTTAATTATAAATTCTTTCGAAGTCTATACCTTATTAGATACCAGTTCTACCCATTCTTTTATCTCTCTTGCTTGCGCTAAACGTTTAAATTTTACTCTGAAGAAATTAGACTTTGTCTTATCTATTGAAGCTCCGTTAGGAGAAACCTTCATTACATGTGTTATCCAAGTCTTGGATGAGAGTCACAGTTTTGAATGATAATTCTATTTTTAATGAATTTCCTGACGTATTCCCGGAAGAACTTCTTAGCCTACCCCTAGAGCGTGAAATCAAATTTTGTATTGACCCTAGTAAAAAACCCATTTCTAAAATCCTCAAGTATTTCTTCACCCAAAACGAACGTATAATGCGCCAAAGACGTTGGCTCAAGCTGTTGAAGATTACGATCATACCATTCAATATCATTGTGGAAGAGCGAACGTGGTAGCTCACGCGTTGAGTAGAAGATCATATGCATTTACAAGTACGAATATACGAACCTACGTGAAGATAACGAATATATGATTAGAACCGACTTTAGTCAATAATGTTAAAGCTGCTAAAGCTACAGACCCGTAGCTGATGAATACGAAGAAAAAGGTTTAAGAGGACGTTATTTTAAAAGCAAGAGTTGTTGAAGAGAGGAAATATCAACCTTCGATTTAATTGGCCCATTTGAAATCCTCGATCGAGTAGGAACTGTGGCCTATAGACTTGTTTTACCACCAAGTATGTCGCGTGTTGATAATATTTTTAACGTATCGATGTTACGTAAATATGTGGATGATCCGAACCACATTATTAAATTAGAACTAGATGATATAGCAGAAGATTTAACGTATGAGGAGATACGTGTTAAAATTTGGGATAAGAAGGATCGTATTCAACACTCAAAGGTTATACCTCAAGAGTTAGAATTTGAAATGAAGTCAAGGTATCCTCACCTCTTCGGTATACCAGGTACATACATAAATTTTGAGAGCAAAATTTCATAAGGAGGAGAGATTGTAAAACCCAAAATTTTACGAATAAAGATTTAATTTTCTCGAAATAGTTTTTTGAATATTATGGTGTGGATTTGAGATACTGTTATAGTTGTGGGTAGTATTTATAAATTTTGCAAAGTATGCAAATTGTTATATAATATTCGATTGGTCGGGAAATATTCTTTTTGTCGGGGAATATCCGTACGACGGTACAATCATTGGTGGACCCCAGAATGGAATTATTGTCGGATTAAGAAAATGACAAAAATATTTTATGAAAATAACGACGGAAGTTTTACCGTTAAAACAGTTGAACTACTCGATAGTAAAAGTACAGTAATACGCGTGGTTGCATAGTAGCACACGGTATTGATTATTGATGCTTACGTGAGAAGTCACTCTGTTTTGTTCAATTATTGCTACAGTAATTGTTGCATAGTATCTCACATTATTTGATTCAATTATTGTCAATATTTTGTATATTATTAAATCAATAATTGAGACGATGAAGTTATTAATATTATTATTTGCAATATTAACGATGTCAAGAAGTTCTGCCAATGAGAGGTTTGGTCAGCTAATTGCGCGACAATAGGGAGAAATCCTTATTGGAAAGCTCCTTTTTTCATGGGAACAACCTGGTCAATTAATATTGTGAATTATAATAATGATGATAAATGTTGTTAAATATATTGAGGTGTCTTTTATGAAGTCACGGAAGTTTATATATATATATATTATATATAAATTTTGTTTTATTAGTATTATTAATGTAATAAAAGCAAAAAACTTTATATAAAACATAATACTTTTATAAAGTTATTTGTTTTATTAGACAATAATTAGAATATAATATATTTTATTATGCACATTGTTTTGCATAGTACTTGCATAGTGTTTGCATAGTAAAATCTTTTTATATAAAATAAAATACTTTTATAAAGTTACTTATTTTATTAGATTTTAAATAATATATATATATATATATATATATATATTATATTTTATTGCATAGTATCCTTTCTATTTTCCTATAAATAGGATGCTTAGTTAGAATTGAAATAACACCAGAAATTCAGAGAATTCTCTTCCATAATCTTGAGCGTATTTCTTTAGAATTTTAAAAAGCTTTGAGCATAGTGCAGGTTTTCTTCAAGTATATCCCCGCCCTACCCGTCGGAGTACTCTTCTTAATAAGGTAAGGGGTATTATTTCTTTCGTATTCATGAAGAGAACTTCTGTTATTCCATTCCTTATTATTCTGTTGGAATAAGCTGTCTGTGTGGATTAACACATGCATGGTGAATGATCCTTTGTATTCATTTCTTATTAAATTATGGGAATGATCTGGCTACGTGGATTACCGCATGGCGGGCGAAAATCCAATTGCAGTTTCATATATTCTATTATACACAGTTAGTTAAAACTTTGGCTTCTATATTCCTTGAAATTAGTGGAATATCCTGGATATTTGTGCTTCATCCAGTATCTTTTCGTGGAAATATTCTTCTAAGCATTCTTGAATTTTTATCCACAAAGCAGTATCATGTTGATAATTTGGACATTATTGAGTTCAGGATAAATTAACTTATAAATCATTAAAAATTATTCTTGAACTTGTTTTATTGAATTATTATGTCATTGTCATGATGAGTTATGTTGGTTATAATGTGAAAACATGAAAGTTTCTTAGAAATCACAAAGGGTTGAAAATCAGATTTTTGGTGAAAATGGAACATGAAATTCAATTGACCATATCTCCTATTATATTTCAAATTTTTGAGTGTGGTCAAGTTGTAAAGTTAGATCTATGAGTTTTCTAACTTATCCAATCGGAATCACTGGAAAAGGTGTTGTAGATTTTCGTGTGGACTGATTTTAGCAAAGGAGTCAAAAAGTACAAAGTACCAAAAAGCTACTGCCCAGAAATTTAAAAGGGCATTTTCGGCCACTTAGTTTGTGAAATAAATTCTGGCATTTTGTGACATAAAAATATATGGTATAAAGTACCTCCTGTCCAAAAATGAACTCATTCCGACTTAAAATGAGCAAGTTATGACTATTTCAATATTTAGGTTTTTCCGACGAAAAATGCTATAACCGGAGTTCTATAACTTCGATGACCATGAAATTTAAACTGGAAGCTTACGTTAACATGTGTAAGATCCTGCCAAGATTTGGGAATTTCTTGAGTTAAACTTGAGGTAGCTAATTTCTTAAGGAATTAATTAGAAATTAATTTTTGAAAAATACTTAAGAGAGTTGAAAACTTATAAAAAAATACTTGTTATGTATGAAATATATGTATATATGTTTGGGCAAAGGATAGAAAAATAACAAGTTGATTTGGTAATTTTTCATGAAAATGGTTTACTTACGAACATATGAGCTAAATATGTTATGTGAAGTAAGGAAATTAGTAAATAGGATTTTATGGCTTGGGAATCCTATATAGGGTATATGCAGATTTTTGATAAGGGATTTGATCATTAGCGATGAAATCTTATAAGTATGGCATTTTTAATGATTAAATGCATTATTTGGTAAAGTATAAACAATTAAAATAAATTGTTTATAAGTTTAAGAAGTGATTAAAATATTTTTATATATTAATAATATTAGATTACGAGTTTATTAAGTGATTGATAATATTTGGATAAATTTAAAGTCTTTAATATTTATCCTTGTTTTTATTTGATTAATGCTTATATCATTGTCATCATTCTAATGTTTATATTGCGATAAAAGTCATCTTTGGTTTACGTGCATAGATGGACTTAGTGTGATTATGACCAGGGATTATCTGGTATAGTCATGACCGTAATGTGACGGATGATGTGGTAAAAATCCTTAGTGGCCTGTAGTGCATTTATGGACAGTTTTTGGTATGATTATGACCAGGGATTATTCGGTATAGTGATGACCATTGATGATTTAATGAATATCCTTGGCCCGTAGTGCAGGGATGATTCGAGGATGTGGTTTATTTATTAAGCTGAGTCTCAGCGATTAAGTTGATGAAAAACTTTTTAAATCAAAGAAGATAGTAGATTTTATTCTCTACTTGACTCTTTTAATGGATTGCTTGTTCCGCTGCAGTTAAACTTAACGTTTTTTGTATTTTATCAGTTTAACATTGTTGAAGGCTAATGATAATTTATTCTGCATTATCTTAGTCATAATATTTCTTATTGGGCTAGTTGAGCTCACCCTTTCTTTCACTGTTCTCTTCAGGAAATGAGAATATAGCTAGGATGAGTCAGAGAACGGAGTGACGGTCCAGATGATAGCATTAGTAGTCCTCACTATTCTGTTAAATAGTGTGACAATAAATTTAATGAGGACTTCTTTGAGTGTGGATATTGTCTAGATGACAATATTCTTATTAAAACTCTCAGCTATGTTTTTTTTGTATTTTTACACGACGTTTGTATAATTAAGTTGTATTTGTATTTTGTACCATGTATCTGGCGACTCAAGATGGGTGATGTATACCTATTTTTGGGGGCGTCACATAAAATCTATATATGCACAACACGCAAGTATATGTGGTCAACAAGTAATAAAATGATGAGTAGAGTATCGTTCCCACATAGACAAATTAGTAAGAAACTTAACCTTACAATTACCAATTTCCTATTAACCCTAATTTTATTAAACTATTCAACTCAATGATTAAAAATTATAGAATCTAAATTAAGAAACAAATAAACTACCACAAAACAAACACCAATATCAAAAGCTGGAATTTTAAACAATTAATGGAAAATTAGACTTACGATTTCACCCTAAGCTTCACTCTGATTTCTACACCTTATTCCACTTCAAATCACTATCCCACTTTATTAATCAAGAACACGGATGTAGTATTAGACACCTCTCAATGCACTAATACCGTATTAACTCAAATCCACAATTTAGATAGAAACAAGTTAAACAACTTAATCAAATAACTCATTATATCTCTATGTGAATTATAATTAAAGAAGGTTTAAGATTAAGATCTCTATCTGATTACATGTGATGTCAAGCATATCTCTACATTAACATTTATCACGACTCTACTATTCACAAAATTCTTGAACACATGCTATATTAACTAAGTCTAGATTCGAATATCCTCTCTCGATTCCATACAAATCCACAAAGAATTGTCGATTAGACAATTCATAAATTCAAGCTCAAATTAATATAGATAAATTGGAAAATAGCTTATTGAACTAGAAATCAATGTTTTCAAAATCATCGATTCACTTAAGGATCCACCATAAGCCTAAAAAATTAATTAGTTCATCATAAATGAATTAACAACTGAGTATTTCAAAGATAACATTCTTTCAATTACAAATAAAAGTCTAAGATGAAGAGTAATGAGAAACACCCTTCACATAACCTAAAATTGTAATTGCCTCGAAAATCTCCCTAAAATCTTCCTCCAATGCTTGATATAAAAAATTGGAATTGATCTTCGTATATCCTTGTGTGTTGTTTAATTCGATGTTAATTGAGTAATAAACATCCAACACCTTTTTTCTCTGTAATTCCACACGAATTAGAGTTTACTTGCCATCCAAATGCTAGAATCCATGTCCCAGAAGAATCCAAAACCAAACAGAAGTCTTCACCAATGAGACTCTCCTCCTTGCTGGTGTAAGCTATAATGAGCCCTTACCATGGGCACCCTTTCTACTAAAAATCATTGAAGACCCCATCCCGTGGGGTGTATAAACAAATAAGCCCATACAAGCGGGCTTCTATTCTGCTGAGTGACTTTGTTTGCTTCTAGATAACTTCCAAAAATGCTGCAAATGACTCCAATTTTCGTTAAATGCCACAACAACCACCCTACACACAAAAGAACACAAGAACAAATAAAAATGAACATGAACACAAGTAAATAGCAACAATTAAGCGTGAAATGGACAACGATTTGTGGATATGAAATTCACTTATCAAAATCCCCCAAACTTAAACCGTGCTAGTCCTCGAGCACAAAACAAACTACATGTTATGCAATACAATGCAATGAGATGGAATTAATATGATCTAAATGCTTTCTAATTCAACAGTATCGCAGAATCAAAATTACCTCATCTCCCTCAGAGAAAACAAGCAAACTCTACAATACTAATCACAAAAACCAATCTACAATTCCGTATTAATTCTCAAATCTTAAACCATCATCACTGGTATAGTGTGCGTGAGTGTTCAACATCCATGATAACTGATACAGACTCAAATTCAATACATAATCACTTCCTTAAAAGGAATCATACAGTGCAAACTTAAAAATTTCAAAAATAAGCACATTCCAACTAAAACTAAGCAATACCAAAATCAAGGGTTCATGCAGGGTACTTATACTTTATTTATATTCAATTTTTTTTTTTTACACGGGGGCTTCTTGCTCTTTTCCCATTTTATTTTATTTTATTTTTACTAATTTTTTTAGATACACACATAACTGTGCAATCTCTCATCCCATGAGGCTAACAGTGCTACCCCTTAGCGAGCTTTCGACCAATGACTCCCAAACCATAAAAGACCTTAGGGCGCTAGGTGTAAAGACAATCCCCTCGGGTGTACTTGTCCAAGTAACAAAGGCCCCAAAACAAAACTAGCCACGATATATAATATTTTTTTTATATATAGATAAAGCTTATATACCCCACATATAATTCCCCAAACTTCGGATATTGCCTAATTTTTGCTTTAACTGCCTATCCTTGTCGTTTTCTCATTTACCCTAGCATTGTCCTTTAGAAACTATTTAAGTATCAATTTGAATTGACCAGTCAACAAAGATGTTATTAGCGTGCTAACCTTTTTTTACCAGTTTCAAACAAGCGCAAGATTCGATTCATAATAGAAATTATATCACAGTTCTAATAATCAATGTTGTATTGGTTAACTTATTCTCAATCGCATCATTGGCCCACAAATAACATGAACTACAACACTGCTGGACATATGCAAACACAATATTTAACTAAAAAAAAATTTCTTTTCATTTTCTTCTTTTTTTTTTCATAACATAACAAAATGCACTATTTACAGAATTAAAAACAATGCAATAACAAATATAACCTAAGCTACTATGTATGCACTTAAGATATCATGCAACAATAGAATGTAATGACAAATTTAAACCTAACTACTACATAAGCATGAAAACAAGAATTTAAATCCCCCAAACTTAAGTAATATAATGCCCTCATTAGATGAATAATCATAATTAAGTGCGTGAGGACTTCCCTGCAATCACCTAAGTCTAGGGAGGTGCTTGTTGATCTTCTTCATTTGAATCACATGGAGGAAACCTCAGCATTGACATAGGCTGCTGATATAGAAATTGTGCAGCTGGATTGAAACTCAGAAGTGTCATGTTGAGTGAAGCAAATGAAATGTTCATAGCGTCAAAGATATGGTCTTGCCCCAATGTGAGTCTCCGTATCTCTTGATGTGCTGCCTTGTTGTGCGCATCCAATTGACGTTAAAATTCAAGGAACTGAGGACTGGATAGTGCCTTAGTCTGTGGTACCTGCTAGGTTCCTTGATCTCCCATAGCCTCATCCTCATCCTCCAAGGTGTCTGCATCATCAACTTTGTCTTCCGAAGCCGATGGAAAAATAAAACCCAGTCCTCAAGGATGGGAATCGCCCCCGACCCATACTGAATACCGTGCTATCATTCTGGAGTCTAGCAATGCAAGCCTTTGGCGTTTGGTGATTCCCAAATTCGGACCTCCACTTGGTCACTCGAATTCGGTTCATCACGTTCTCATGGTAAAACCATAATAACTAAAATAACGCATACACAACGAAAAAATCTACTTTAGAATAATATACAATGATTTATTATAATTATTCCCCAAGTCTCGCAACCTACAGTACTTAATAGATTACATAATAGTATCGAATAAAGACCTATTACATAATCCTACTTAAGTTTAAACATAGTCCACAAACAGTCTTAGCATAACATAATAGCTTTAAACATAAAAAGGACAAGCTAGTCGGTAGCATTGCCCTTGCCCTTTTCTGCTCTAGAGACACCTCCCTATTCTTCCTTAACTGAAAGGTTTTAAATAAGCAAGGATGAGCACAAATTGCCCAACATAAAATATACAACAAGGGTGTAGGATATAATATCACAAGGTTTGAAATATCGAAGGGTTACTTCTCGGATAGTTCAAAGTGTCAGAATAACATCATGAATAAGGGATATAACAATTCAATATAAGTCAACAAATATATATATGAATTCAATGGCTAACAATGTATCCAACTGGATAAGCAATTTATACTGAGCAGTCACGAAGGACTATGGAACTTCCACTAGAGTTACCAATATTATACTGATAACCAAAAATATCAAGTACTATAGATGATCAGTCTATAATACTTTACGTTATGCATAACACCACAATAATATTTATTCATGTGTTGGGGTTTCCAACAACATAGACCCCCTTACCAAAAGGGTTGTCCAACTCAGTTTTCAAGATTTTCGCACCAACCAATTGGTTTGGACAGTTTTTATAAACATGCATATAGCCTAGCCGAATCAAATGGCATCGACTCTTTCACAATATTCAAGGGCAATACCAATTTCAACATGAAAAATAGCCTTCACAAGGGTTTAACATACTAACTCATTTGAACGAGAAAGTAATATAACTTGTATTCAAAGGGATAAGCTTACGGTATTGTTCGAATAAATAATGCAATGGTATTGCACAACAATAATAGCAGGGTTCAGATACTTGCTTAATAAAAGTTAGGTTCAAGGAAACTTGCTAAATAATAATTAGAGTAAGTTTAAGGAACTTGCCTGAAGCGTAGTTTATCCACGTGAATAAATCAACACTTTCGAATCCTATTATAACACATTATATGTTCAAGATGTAAATTAGCTAACACAGTTTTTAATCAAGCTTGATACGATACAAGTATGCATATATGGTACCAAAATCAGTTTATAAGTAATCATGAACCAAACACTTAGTCATTTTATAAACAAATCAAGAATGCTTAAGGTTAGGACCTCCTCTACTCATGGACTTTTCATTTCAATGCAACACCGACTTATCAACTAAGCATCACACATATATATATATACATCAGTAGGTTTTAGATCACATTTAGAATCATAAGTATCATGTAAGTTACTGTCCATAAGATCAAAATTCATTTTCTGGGATTCTAGATTAAGCAGCAATTTGCTTGCATGGCTAAGCTTTAGGACTGGCCAGTAATGCTGTGCTCCCCCTCCCCCTCGCTAAGACTCACTCATTTTGCCTTGTGGGTTCTGTCCGGTCTCGAACGCACACTCATACCTAATGTATTTTGACATGTTAAAGGCTTTCACATGCTTCTTAGATCAATCTAGGCCCTTTCTTGTATATCATGGTTCTAAGTTCGATCATTTCAACAAATTCAAAGTCATTCGAGGTTATGAAATCACAAAGTCTAGCATGCTTGCTTTCTATACATACAAGATAGTTATAAAACTCATATTAGGCATGCTTGTATATATTCATAATGCATATGTGAAACTAACACTGCTTTAGTTGAAAATAGGCTTTGTTCATGCTTTTCTTAAAATATGCCACACATGCATGGTATGTATACATTTATACTACATGAGCAAGTCTAAGAGTGCTATCAACCATGTTTACACAAATGTCGATTTTCTAGTCCTCATGGTATCTTGACAATATTCACATTCAAAGTTTGCTAATAGGTTCAACATGATCATGTTTCTTTGCTAATCACATAAACACAAGTTAAAGGTTTATTCATGCATTATACAAAAGTCACACTAACATGCTTTGCAAAGTCGAAATTTACAACATGTAGCAATCATGTAAATTAACATACTAGGCTAAGTCTCTTCTTGAAAATATTTCTAACATAAGGCTTAATAAGTTCGATCATGCTCAAAGGACTAAATACACTACAACATGCTCATCTATATGCAAAATCGGTCCCATATAGCTTACTAGGTTCATAATTTGTAGAACATGATCTTTAACATAGTTGGTTTTCAAAACTTAAGGTTCAAATCTCCATTTAAACCATATGTCTCCATTAATCATGAAAGTCTATGAAAACATGCTCCCATTAGGTCAATATATCCATCATATACATATACATGTTTACATGTTAGTTTAAGTCATAACTACTAGCTCATATGGATCGATTTGAAAATGTAAATTAAAAACTAAACTCAAAGAATCGGTCAAGAATTTGCAACTGCGCCTCAATACAAATGTATGCAATGCATTTGCATGTACATGCAGTTTCGAGCAGCAGAAGCGATCCTGCTTCAAGTAAACTCAAGCCAACCTCAAAATTTTCACATGATATCACTTCTAAACACTCATAAATCAATTGTAACATGCTTATATGATCATATAGCAACTATATAACCAATACCCAACTTCATGAACATATAATTCCATAAAATCAAGAATTTGAATTTGCATACTCAAGACTCCATTTTACAGAAACTAAAATTAGAAATCTAGTAATGGAATTATACCTTTGTAATGTGAAAGAACTTGCTACTACTTGAACTCTTAAACTCTTAAGGATGATTGTATGCTCTTAATTCTCACCTAGAAATTCTCTAACACTTGGAAAAATGGAACGAGAGCTCATACTTATAGAACATCAAAGAACTAGACAATAACATTCTCCCCTAAATTAAACTCACGCGTTAAAGGATTGCATGGGGGTTAACAAAGAGTTGTAGATTGGTTGTTAGAACTCATCATGATCACCACTCCCCATGATCATGAGCTAGAGAGTTGGAAGAAAATGAAGAACATAGGCTAGCCTTTTTTTCTAACACACGTGAATGACAAATGAGAGAGAGGTAAATGGGACTATCAATTTGGGACAAACAAGTTCACTAACATTCTTGTATACTCCTACACATCCTCACTCTTATGTTATATTTTTAATACACATCTCAACCATATATTATGATTAAATGTCACACTTAATAATTAAGGTTTCAATGTAGTAGATGAAATATGGAAATGTAATATACATATAATCCATATACATTTTATCACACCGGTATACTTTAATAGTTCATGGTATATTATCTCCATATATGCCCACATACATATTGCTACATAGATAATGTATTTATAACATATAATCTAAATATATTTAGTCACAATGCTCATACAATATAGTTTTATAAGACTTAATATATATAGCCACATAAATGTCACACTTTGCACTTATAGTTATTTTTGTATTATTGTTCACATGCACATAACTATCAATATAATATTATTATATTAATAACTCACTTAATTATGTTAAATAAATTAATCATGCACTTCCTTAATTAATTAACATCAATATTAATTAATCCAACATTTATGGGTTTTCCATATTCATTACTTATCTATATAATAATCACCTATTATTAATAATTGCCAAGAAATCATTATTCCACCACAACCATTATCAATTAAATAACAATTAATAATCACATATTAACCGACCTTACTAATATCAATAAAAAAAATCCATAAATATACTATAACAACACTTAACAATTAATATTACTTAATTGCTCATCTCATAATTTCTTCGCCGCTTATCATTACTATTTGAATTTCCATCACTATGACACACAAGGCTTTCAACGAGTTTACCACAAACTCCACGTATTCTCAATTATTCATTTATTAATATAATTTAGTTGTTTCATTTCATAACACGAAGTTGTTCATATTCAAATAAATATTTATTTCCATTAATATATTTATTTAATAATATGTGGAAATTCTCGGGTATTACATCCTCCCCCTTATAAAAATTTCATCCCCAAATTGCTACAAGGTTACACAAAAACAGATGGGGATAATCCTCATCATCATCTATCTTCTAACTCCCACGTTGCCTCCTCGACATCGTGGTTACGCCAAAAGTACTTTTACGGAAGAAATAACTTTATTCCTTAAGGTTTGCTCTTTCTATCTAGAATTTGGACATGGAATTTCTTCATATGCTAAATTCTTCTCCACTTGAATGGGTTCATAAGAAATCACGTGCTTGTAGTCGGGCTTGTACGGACGCAACACGGATATGTGAAACACGTTATGGATGTGCTCCAACTCAGGTGGTAGTGCAACTTTGTACGCTACTTCGCCCACTCGTTGTAGTATCTCGAACGGTCCTATGAATCTTGGACTCAGTTTTCCTTTCTTGTCGAAACGGATTTTTCCCTTCCACGGAGATACCTTCAAGAATACAAAACTGCCGACTTCAAAGTCTCGGTCTTGCCGATGCAAGTCTGCGTACTTCTTCTGGCGATCTTGAGCTGCTACAAGTCTGGCCCTTATCACTTTCACCACATCTGCAGTCTGTTGTACTAACTCCTCGTCCGAGTATTCATTCGTTCTCCGACTTCGTCCCAACATAACGGCGTTCGCACTTCCTTCCATAAAAGAGCTTTATACGGTGGCATCCGATACTGCATGGTAACTATTATTATACGCAAAATTCACTAAGGGTAAGTGGTCGTCCCAATTTCCCTTAAAGTCCATCACGCAGGTCCTAAGCATGTCCTCTAGCGTTTGTATTGTTCACTCACTTTGTCCGTCCTTCTGAGGATGCATGATAAGCAGTACTCAATCTCAACTGTGTTCCCATCCTCTCTTGCAAGCTTTTCCAGAATTTTGACGTGAAACGCGGTCTCTCGATCGAAAAACAATCGACACCGACACTCCATGTCGTGAAACAATTTCCTTTACGATAGACTCGCTAATTGATTTAAACTATAATGGATCTTGATAGGTAGAAAAGGTGTCGTCTTCGTAAGTCGATCCACGATGACCCAAATGGCATCCAAACCTTTCTGTGTGACTGGAAGTCCTACCACGAAATCCATCGTAATATGCTCCCATTTCCACTCTGGTATTTCCAATGGTTGTAGTAAACCACTCGGTCGCTGATGCTCTGCTTTTACATCGTTGACACGTAAGACATCTACTAACGTACTCTGCAATTTCCCGTTTCAGATTTGGCCACCAAAAATGTTGCTTCAAGTCCCGATACATCTTCGTGCCTCCCGGATGAATGGAATACGTCGTATTATGAGCCTCGTGTAAAATCTCCTCTCTTATCTCGGCCACTACCGGTACCCATACTCTCCCTTCGAATCTTAAGATACCATCTTTATCTATTCAAAATTTTTCTTCCTCTTTTTCCATGATCCTTCTTCTGATTTTCTCACACTCTCCATCTTTCTCCTGGGCTTCCTTTACTCTATCCAACAATGTCGGACAAGCTTCTATTACAAATAACTTTTCTGCAGACCTCTCGGGTCCCCTCACTTCTATTTCCAATTTCTCCATATCTCTTATTAACTCCTCCTGAGTTGTCAGTCGAAATAATTCTCCCTTCCTTTCCCACCTAGAGCGTCGGACAACTATGTTTGCCTTCCCCGGGTGATAAAGAATTTCACAGTCATAATCTTTGATTAATTCTAACCACCTCCTCTGACGCATATTCAACTCCTTCTGTGTGAAGATATA
Organism: Panax quinquefolius; assembly: GCA_020205615.1. Taxonomy (NCBI): domain Eukaryota; kingdom Viridiplantae; phylum Streptophyta; class Magnoliopsida; order Apiales; family Araliaceae; genus Panax; species Panax quinquefolius. The sequence goes on along the minus strand of JAINUW010000663.1, from coordinate 127,332 downwards.
TTTCAGACTTTTGTGGTCCGTGTATATCTCACATTTTTCTCCATACAAATAATGTCTCCATATCTTTAACGCAAAAACTACGGCCGCTAACTCTAGGTCATGAGTAGGGTATCATTTTTCGTAATCCTTTAATTGTCGTGATGCATACGCAATAACCTTGTCGTGTTGCATAAGCACACAACCAAGTCCTCTATGCGACGCATCACTGTACACCACAAATCCTCCCGTATCATCTAGTAATGATAATACAGGCGCCTCGCTCAATCTCTTCTTCAACTCTTGAAAACTCTCTTCACATTTGTCGGTCCATACAAATTTCACCGTCTTCCTCGTCAAATTAGTCAATGGGGTTGCTATCTTAGAAAAATCTTGGATGAATCTTCGATAGTACCCAGCTAACCCTAAGAAACTTCTCACCTCCGTCGGTGTTCTTGGTTGTTCCCAATTACTCATTGCTTTGACCTTTTCGGGGTCTACTGAGATTCCATTCTCATCCACCACGTGGCCTAAGAATTGAACCTTCTTCATCCAAAATTTGCACTTAGAAAACTTCGCATACATCTTCTCCTTTCGTAGTGCCTCCAAAACAATCTTCAGGTGTTCGGCGTGTTCTTCCTCCGTCTTTGAGTAGATCAAAATATCGTCAATAAAAACTACCACGAATTTATCCAAGTATGGCTTGAAAACTCGATTCATCAAGTCCATGAATGTTTCCAGAGCATTAGTTAAACCAAATGACATTACCAAAAACTCGTAATGTCCATAACGGGTTCTAAACGCAGTCTTTGGTATGTCCTCATCCCGCACTTTCAGTTGGTGATATCCCGTCCACAGGTCGATCTTCGAGAAACATTTCGCTCCTTTCAGTTGATCAAATAAGTCGTCTATCCTCGGTAGCGGATATCTGTTCTTGATCGTTACTCTGTTTCAATTCGCGATAATCGATACAGAGCCTCATCGATCCGTCCTTTTTCTTCACGAATAACACTGGTGCTCCCCAAGGAGACACACTCGGTCGAATGTAACCTTTATCCAATAACTCTTGAAGTTGTATCATCAATTCCTTCATTTCTACTGGCGCCATCCGATATAGAGCTTTCAAAATCGGTGCCGTTCCTGGTGCTAAATCTATTACAAATTCGATTTCTCTTTCTGGCGGAGGCCAGGCAGATCATCCGGAAACACATCCTAAAATTCACTCACTACAGGTAAATCATTAAGCTCTACTCCCTTTTTCCGAGTGTCCACAACGTAAGCTAAATAACCTACACATCCTTTCTTTAACAATTTCTTGGCCTGAATCATCGTAACGCAACACGATTGCTTAGGCTATGAGCTACCATAAAACACTACCTTAGACTTACCCGGAGTCTGAAGGTTCACACATTTGTTCTGATAGTCAATTATTACTGCATGGTTATATAACCAATCCATCCCCAATATCACGTCAAATTCTCCTAGTCTAGTAGGAATCAAGTCTACGATTAGATCATGTCCTCTAATGTTTGCGTGATAATTTCGATAAACGTATTCTACAGGGATTATTTTCTTATTCGCAACTTCTATGTTCAAAGGATCTTCTAAACGTTTTTGGGGTGTACTAAGTTTATTAGAAAATTCTTCAGATACAAACGAACAGGTGGCATACGAATCAAATAATACATAAGCATTTATATTATTAATTGGGATTATACCTGACACCACGTCCTTTGGAACTACGACGTCTTGGACGGTAATGTTAAAGGTTCGAGCGGTTGATCGGTTGGGTTACGCAGGTCCACCAATCATCAAATTACTTCCTCCTCCTTAGCTTCCGCCAGCTTCACCGCTTCCTTTCTTCGGGCATTCCTTTATCTGGTGCTCTGTTGATCCACAAGCAAAACATCCTCTGATTTTCTTCGGCTTCGGGCAGTTTGGCGATATGTGCCCCTCTTGGCCACAATTATAGCAGGTGTTCTTCCTCTTCCAGCATTCTCCCCGATGACTTCTTCCACATTTGTTACAAGCTTTGGTCCTCTTCATGAAGTTTCCTTGGTGATTCCCACCTGGATTGTTACTTCTGTTGTTGTTGTTTTCCATTTCCTCTTTTTGAGTTACTCCCTCCACCGCCGCTTCCTCCACGATGCTCACTACCAAATGTTCTTATTCTTCTTCTCCTTATGATAAAGACTTAAGGCCTCACTGCCACCTTCCGCAATGATTGCCTTCTCCAACAATGTCGTAAAGGGATCAATCTGGAAGACCAATATCTTATTGTACAACAACGATTTTAACCCTTATTCAAAACGTCTCGCCTCCTTCTCCTCATCCACAACTTGGTGTTCTGCAAACCGCGCTAGTTCATTGAACTTAGTTGCGTACTGCGCCACCGTCATATCACCTTGTTTTAATTCTAGGAATTTTACTTCCATCCTACTCTTCATACTTTTCGGGAAATAGTTCTCAAAGAATAGTGTCGTAAACCGTTCCCATGTTATCGTTCCTTCCCCCGCTCTCTGCTGATTAGTTTCCCACCAATAGTTTGCTTCACCCCTCATCATATATATGGCAAATACTATCTTCTGGTCTTCACCCACACAAGCTATAGTGAAGGCCTTCTCGATCTCGTTGATCCAGGTTTGCACAACTATCGGGTTAGTGGTTCCCGCGAACTCTCGGGGTCCTACACTCTTAAAATCTTTAAAGGTCGTTACTGGGACAGCTTGGGGAGCGGGTGGTACGGGTTCGTTTCTTCCCCTCAAATGTTCTCCCAATACATCTACCACCCTCTGTATCGGATCTATAGGACCTCTCTCATCATTAACTGATTCTTCTGGGACAGTTATTCTTCATTTGGGCGACATTTTCTGCATCACAAAATTTTTATTTTTATTATCTAATTATAATACTAGACATTTCTCAATAGAAAAGAACTACAAGTTTATAACACGTTTCTGAAATAGGATCATTTATATTCATATGCCAAGGGCTACATTACATGTTCTTTTCTAGCATACTGCTATAAACGATAACACATACCCCTTAATATCACAAAAGATAGGGACATACTATCTTACTACCCCTCTAATACTTTTCAAAAATTTGGGTTTTACCACTATCTCACATCTTACACAAAAGACCGAGATTACACAACATATTAATAACACATAAATAAAACTACTACACAACTGGTCTTCATCCTCTATACTCAATCTAACATCCCACGCTCAACGGCGCTCTGATATTCCTTCTGTGTGATGTGCACCACCATGTCTCGGCTTATGGTATGTCGGGTCTGTCCTTGCTCAGCTGGGTAATGATGTACCCCATCTATCAATCTCTCCATGGCCATGCGAAGAGCATAGCCCATCTTGTTCATCTTCCTCCTCTTGCACCGCACCTCATCCTCTAGGTCATCCGCCTATATCATTGGCCTCCTCCCACTTCTCCTCAAGTGAATCCTATCCATCACCTCCATTTCTAACCGAGTTCGAGAGCCTCCTTCTCCGCCTCTCACTCAACACCTTACTGCTCTAATTCCTCCAGCTTTCCTACCACCTCAACATTCCTTGCCACCGCTTGGTGAAACAAAGCTCCCATCTAGATCCCTGCTTCCTTACGGTGAGCAATCTCCACTTCCATCTCCTGTATCACTAGTTTCCTCCAATGGTCCTCGTCCCTCAAATTCTGGAACACAGACTCTCTCTCCCTAACCTCAGCCTCAAGCTCCTCTACTCTACATCCCAACTCCAATATCTGCTCCTCATATTCTCTTAACACCTAATCCTCAAAGGTAGCCTCGTCGGAGTCCTCCACAGGCTCGGTCTCCTCCTCCAAAGGCTCCTCCTCAGGGTCCGACTCCGCCTCTTCCTCATCGTCATCATCAAAAGGGGCTACTACTGAAATAGGTTCTGCTATCAAGTGTGTCTCAAATACTACGTGGATATCACGCGGCTCCTCCTCTACTACCCGGCTAGGTCCTCCCATGTCAGTCATCCTACAATCACCAACATAAAATAACACAAACAACAACTCCATTAGAACGTTAAATAAACATAAGTTCATTATATAGAATGAAGTTACATTTCATAACACACTAAGTCCCTCAAGGAAAACTCTACATGAGTTTTTTCTCCTTCCTAACTTCTAAGTTCCTTTAAGTTATAATCTAAGGACACTCGCTCCTAAGGTTTATAACTAAGGCTTTGATACCAACCTGTGACGCCCCCAAATTCGGACCTCCACTTGGTCACTCGAATTCGATTCATCACGTTCTCATGGTAAGACCATAATAACTAAAATAACACACACACAACGGAAAATCTACTTTAGAATAATATACAATGATTTATTATAATTATTCCCCAAGTCTCATAACCTCATGAAGATGACTTAATAGATTACATAATAATATCGAATAAAGACCTATTACATAATCCTACTTAAGTTTAAACATAGTCCACAAACAGTCTTAGCATAACATAATAGCTTTAAACATAAAAAGGACAAGCTAGTCGGTAGCCTTGCCCTTGCCCTTGTCTGCTCCAGAGACACCTCCCTGTTCTTCCTTAACTGAAAGGTTTTAAATAAGCAAAGATGAGCACAAATTGCCCAACAAGTAATATATAACAAGGGTGTAGGATATAATATCATAAGGTTTGAAATATCGAAGGGTTATTTCTCGGATAGTTCAAAGTGTCAGAATAACATCATGAATAAGGGATATAACAATTCAATATAAATCAATATATATATATATATATATATATATATATATATAGATATATATATATATATATATGAATTCAATGGCTAACAATGTATCCAACTGGATAAGCAATTTATACTGACCAGTCACTAAGGACTATGGAACTTCCACTAGAGTTACCAATATTATATTGATAACCAAAAATATCAAGTACTACAGATGATCAGTCTACAATACTTTACGTTATGCATAACACCACAATAATATTTATTCATGTGTTGGGGTTTCCAACAACATACACTCCCCTTACCAAAAGTGTTGTCCAACTCAGTTTTCAAGATTTCTGCACCAACCAATTGGTTTGGATAGTTTTTATAAACATGCGTATAGTCTAGCCGAATCAAATGGCATCGACTCTTTCACAATATTTAAGGGCAATACCAATTTCAACATGAATAATAGCCTTCACAAAGGTTTAACATACTAACTCATTTGAACGAGAAAGTAATATAGCTTGTATTCAAAGGGATAAGCTTACGATATTGTTCGAATAAATAATGCAATGGTATTGCACAACAATAATAGTAGGGTTAGGATACTTCCTCAATAAAAGTAAGGTTCAAGGAAATTTGCTCAATAATAATTAGAGTTAATTTAGGGAACTTGCCTTAAGCGTAGTTTATCCACGTTAATAAATCAACACTTTCGAATCCTATTATAATGCATTATATGTTCAAGATGTTAATTAGCTAACACCTTCTTTAATCAAGCTTGACACGATACAAGTATGCACATATGGTACCAAAATCAGTTTATAAGTAATCATGAACCAAACACTTAGTCATTTTATAAACAAATCAAGAATGCTCAAGGTTAGGACCTCCTATACTCATGGACTTTTCATTTCAATGCAACACCGACTTATCAACTAAGCATCACACATATATATGTACATTAGTAGGTTTTAGATCACATTTAGCATCATAAGTAACATGTAAGTTACTATCCAAAATATCAGAATTCATTTTCTCGGGATTCTCAGATCATGGCAAGCTAGCTGCCATGCAAGCTAGGACTAGGACCGACAAGCAATGCTGCCCCCCGACCTTGCCAAGACTCAAATTTCTTTGCCTTGTGGGTTCTGTCCGGTCTCGAACGCACACTCATACCTAATTTATTTTGACATGTTAAAGGCTTTCACATGCATCTTAGATCAATCTAAGCCATTTCTTGTATATTATGGTTCTAAGTTCGATCGTTTCAACAAATTCAAAGTCATTCGAGGTCATGAAACCACAAAGTCTAGCATGCTTGCTTTCTAAACATACAAGATAGTTATAAAAATCATATTAGGCATGCTTGTATATATTTATAATGCATATGTGAAACCAACACTGTTTTAGTTGAAAATAGACTTCGTTCATGCTTTTCTTGAAATATGCCACACATGCATGGTATGTATACATTTTTACTACATGAGCAAGTTTAAGAGTGCTATCAACCATGTTTACAAACGTCAGATTTTTGTCCTCATGGTATCTTGACAATATTCACATTCAAAGTTTGCTAATAGGTTCAACATGATCATGTTTCTTTGCTAATCACATAAACACAAGTTAAAGGTTTATTCATGCATGTCTAAGTCACACTACATGCTTTGCGAAGTCAGGATTTACAACATGTAGCAATCATGTAAGTTAACATACTAGGCTAAGTCTCTTCTTGTAAATATTTCTAACATAAGCGTAATAAGTTCGACCATGCTCAAAGGACTAAATACACTACAACATGCTCATCTATATGCAAAATCAGTCATGTATAGCTTACTAGGTTCATAATTTGTAGAACATGATCTTTAACATAGTTGGTTTTCAAAACTTAATGTTCAAATCTCCATTTAAACCATATGTCTCCATTAATCATGCAAACCTTATGAAAACATGCTCCACATTAGTCCATATCCATCCATCATACACATGTTCAGATGTTAGTTTAAGTCATAACTACTAGATCATATGGATCGATTGAAAATGTAAAACTAAAAACTGAACTCAAAGAATCGGCAGCAATCAGCTGCATTTACCTCAATACAAATGTGTAGCGCAGCATTGCTATTCTTCGGTTCAGCGCAGAATGATTGCTTCTTGCTTGAAACTCACCAAATCTCAAAATCTTCACATGATATCACTTCTAAACACTCATAAACCAATTGTAACATGCTTATATGATCACTTAGCAACTATATAACCAATACCCAACTTCATTAACATATAATTCCATAAAATCAAGAATTTGAATTTGTATACTCAAGACTCCATTTTTACAGAAACTGAAATTGGAAATCTAGTAATGGAATTATACCTTTGTAATGTGAAAGAACTTGCTACTACTTGAACTCTTAAACTCTTAAGGATGTTTGTATGCTCTCAATTCTCACCTAGCAATTCTCTATCACTTGGAAAAATGGAAGGCGAGCTCATACTTATAGAACATCAAAGAACTAGACAATAACTTTCTCCCTTAAATCAAACTCATGTGTTAAAGGATTGCATGTGGGTTAACAAAGAGTTGTTAGATTGGTTGTTAGAATTCATCATGATCACCACTCCACCATGATCATGAGCTTGAGTGTTGGAATAAAATGAAGAACATAGGCTAGCCTTTTTCTAGCACACGTGAATGATAAATGAGATGATCGATTCGGGACAAATAAGTTCACTAGCCTTCTTGTATACTCCTACGCAACCTCACTCTTATGTTATATTTTTAATACACATCTCAACCATATATTATGATTAAATGTCACACTTAATATTTAAGGTTTCAATGTTAATAGATGAAATATTGGAATGTAATATACATATAATCCATGTACATTTTATCACACTGGTATACTTTAATAGTTCATGGTATATTATCTCCACACATGCCCACATACATATTGCTACATAGATAATGTATTATAACATATAATCTCAATATATTTAGTCGCAATGCTCATACAATATAGTTTTATAAGACTTAATATATATAGCCACAAAATGTCACAATCGCACTATATAGTTATTTTTGTATTATTATTCATATGCACATAACTATCAATATAATATTATTATATTAATAATTCATTTAATTATGCTAAATAAATTAATCATGCACTTCTTTAATTAATTAACATCAATATTAATTAATCTAACCATTTATGGGTTTTCCATAATCATTACTTATCTATATAATAATCACCTATTATTAATAATTGCCAAGAAATAATTATTCCACCACAACCATTATCAATTAAATAACAATTAATAATCACATATTAACCGACCTTACTAATATCAATAAAAAAATACATAAATATACTACAACAACACTTAACAATTAATATACCTTAATTGCTCATCTCATAATTTCTTCACCGCTTATCATTACTATTTGAATTTCCATCACCATGCCACACAAGGCTTTCAACGAGTTTACCACAAACTCCACGTATTCTAAATTATTCATTTATTAATATAATTGAGTTGTCTCATTTCATAACACGAAGATGTTCATATTCAAATAAATATTTATTTCCATTAATATAATTATTTAATAACACGTGGAAATTCTCGGGTATTACAGTTTCGATGTTGGTTGCGAAGCCATTTGCTCTTTATTGGTTGTATCACATTATCTTCCCCCCCCCCCCCCAAACTTGGTTCACACACTTTGTCGAACACTTGGTGTACACAGACGATATTCCCCCAAACTTGTCAATTTTCTGTGGCAATTATGGTGAATGAAGTTTTAGAATTCAAAAATAGAGTAGTCACGCTCATATGCACGATGAATGCCCACAGTACGAGGCCTAATTCGTGGCTTCCTGAGTTTAAATTGAATGAAATTGATAAATTTGGGTGGTGAGTGTGTTTATATAGTGGTGTTGTGATGGAGAGAAATAAGGGTAGTGGGTTGATGTAGTGAAGTAGTTGTGGAGAGAAGTAATGGAGTAGTGGGTGTAATGGATGGCTGTTGGACCTTCAATTGAGGAAGAATTAATGAGAGTATGATTAGTGGGTAAGTGGTGTGTAATTGGGAGGAGGAAGAATTAAGCGTGTATAACTACTGAGTCTATTAGGATTCAGGACCCCACTTCCGTGAAGGTTACACTTAAAGCCCGCCTGATCGTAGAGGTTCTATAAATTGATTGGGGACCCCATACAGCGAAAAGTACAAAAAAATAGCCATTTCCCGTGAAATATGACTTATGTCTAAATCCTAGAGGGACCCCTGCCCCGGCGGGGGGTGTAGTTCATTTTGGGTCCACCCCAGCGGGCATGCCTTCTGCTAAACTCCTCTGTTTCTCATCTTTGTGTCATGCTAAGCCACTCAATGTTCCTTTTTATATCCTGCAAGATGTGAAACATACGAATTAGCGGATTAATGATAAAATAGAGCATTGTGGAGAGATTAACAAGACTTTTATTTTATAATACCTACCTAATAACTTACTAAAAACTATATCTTAACAATTATGAATGAAAATATGGAAATTAAATGTAAGATTGGGTTGCCTCCCAAATAGCGCTTGATTTTAAGTCGTTCAGCCTAACTACTTCCTGTTCATGGTGCATCGGCCAATGTGATGGCGATGACATCGGTGTTGGACTTGCCACCCCAATAGTGCTTTAATTGTTGACCGTTGACTTTGAAAGTTTCTAATGGATTTCTAATGTAAAGTTCAATGGCGCCATGAGAGAACACCCGCTTTATAGTGAATGGTCCCGACCATCTCGACTTAACCTTTCTTGGGAACAATCTCAACTGTGAGTTGAACAAAAGGACTGATTGCCCCAGCTCGAATGTTCTGTGCATAATTTTTTGGTCGTGCCATCTCTCGACCTTTTCCTTGTATAACTTGGAGTTCTCGTAAGCTTGAAGGCGAAATTCGTCGAGCTCATTTATTTGAAGTAATCTCTTTTCCCCTACAGCTGCTTGATCGAAATTGAGTTTTTGAATTGCCCAATAAGCATTATGCTGTAGCTCGACTGGTAAATAACAAGCCTTCCCATACAGTAGTTGATATGGTGACATCCCGAACGGTGTCTTAAACGCAGTCCGGTATGCCCATAATGCATCGTCCAACCGGAGCGACCAATCCTTACGATTCAGATTCACCACTTTCTCCAATATTTTCTTGACTTCCTTGTTCAACACCTCAGCCTACCACACTGGTTTGGGGGTGATAAGTCATCGCTACCTTGTGGTTGACCCCATACCTTGCCAATAGGGCTGTGAATGATTTGTTGCAAAAGTGACTACCTTCGTTACTTATAATTTCTCTTGGCATGATAAACCTTGTGAAAATGTTTTTTTGTAGAAATTTAAGGACCACCTTGGCATCGTTTGATGGTAGTGCTGCAGCTTCAACCCACTTTGATACGTAATCCACTACGAGTAGAATATACTGATTGTTAAGAGATGAAGGGAATGGCCCCATGAAATTGATGCCCCATACATCAAAAATTTCAACTTCAAGAATTGTTTGTAGAGGCATCTCATTCCATTTCGAAATCTTGCCCACCCTTTGACAACTATCAATGTTTTGACAAAATGGTGGGCATCCTTGAATAGTGTAGGCTAATAAAACCCAGATTGTAGCACCTTTGCTACTGTCCTCTCACTCCCATAATGTCCGCCATACGCAGATGAGTAGCACTCATGCAGAATGTTCTTCACTTCACTGTAGGGCACACACCTTCTAATCATTTTGTCGGTGCACTGCTTGAACAAATAAGGTTCGTCCCATATGTACTATTTTATATCATGAAGAAACTTCTTTTTCTATTATCTTGAGAGATCAGGTGGAAGAACGTTGCTCACTAGGTAATTTGCATAATCCGCATACCAAGGAAATTGTGCATTTATCCCAAATAATCGCTCATCTGGGAATGATTCGTTAATTTCACACTTGTCCTCTTTCAATTTCTCTTGGTTTTCTAGCCTAGACAAGTGATCGGCTACTTGATTCTCCGTCCCCTTTCTATCCTTTATTTCTAAATCAAACTCTTGAAGAAGGAGAATCCATCGGATAAGGCGTGGTTTAGCATCATTTTTTGCAATTAGGTACCGAATAGCCGAATGGTCCGTGTAGACTATCACGTTGGTCCCGATCAAGTATGCCCGGAACTTGTCAAATACATACACCACTGCAAGCAATTCCTTTTCCGTAGTTGTATAGTTCATTTGAGTCTCTATGAGCGTTTTGCTTGCATAATATATGGCGTGAAACACCTTCTCTCGGCGTTGACTCAAAACAGCCCCAACCGCGTAGTCGCTTGCATCACACATTAGCTCGAATGACATATTCCAATTTGGTGTGATGATCATGGGAGCTGTAGTCAACTTCTTCTTCAACATCTCAAAAGCTGACTTATAATTTTTGTCAAAACTGAAAACAATATCCTTTTCTAAAAGGCTGCATAAAGGTTTCGCAATTTTAGAGAAGTCCTTTATAAATCTCCTGTAGAACCCAGCATGTCCCAGAAAACTTATAATTCCCTTAACTGAACTCGGTGGAGGCAGTTTCTCGATTGTTTCCAGCTTAGCTTTATCAACCTCCAATCCTTGAGCTGATACCTTGTGGCCTAAAATTATGCCCTCCTCAACCATGAAGTGGCATTTTTCCTAGTTAAGTACGAGGTTCGTGTCCTTGTATCGCTGTAACACCATTACCAAATTCCCTAGGCAAGTATCAAATTTATCCCCATAGACAGAAAAGTCGTCCATGAAGACTTCAACATTTTTCTCCTCCATGTCTGAGAAAATGGCCATCATACACTGTTGAAAGGTCGTAGGTGCATTACATAACCTGAATGACATTCTCCTGAACTCGAATTTTCTGTAAGGGCACATAAATGTAGTCTTCTCTTGATCCTCAAGAGCGATGATGATCTGGTTATAGCCCGAGTATCCATCCAATAAACAGTAGTACTCATGTCCCGCCAATCTATCCAACATTTGATCGATAAAGGGCAGCAAAAAATTATCTTTTCGGGTTATCTTATTCAACTTTCTATAATCCATGCAAACCCTCCAACCTGTCAATGTTCTTGTCGGTATTAACTCGTTCTCCTCATTCTGTACCACAGTTATTCATCCTTTTTCGGCACACATTGGACCGGACTAACCCAATTACTGTCAGAAATTGGGTAGATGATACCGGCATCCAACAATTTCAAAATTTCCTTCTTCACAACTTCCTTCATAATGGGGTTAAGTCGATGTTGTTGCTCCACTGTTGGTTTTACATTATCTTCCATCAGAATCTTGTGCATTCAAAACGAAGGGCTGATTCCCTTTATATCAGCTATCGTCCACCTTATCGCTGATTTATGTTCCCTAAGCACCCTCGACAACTTTTCTTCCTGCAAATCGTTAAGTGCAGCAGAAATAATAACAGGTAAATAATTTGATTTACCTAAGTACGCATACCTGAGGTGTTTAGGGAGTGGTTGAAGTTCCAAAGTTCGTGGCTCCTCCAATGACGGTTTTAATTTTTCTGTGGTTGTCTCCTCCATGTGCAAAGGTTCAAATGGTGCTCTGAATCGACTAACTCATGGCAAGGAATCTAACATCTGTAAGTAGTCCACAAATTTTGGGTCATCGAACTCTTCATCACCCAATAATGTTGTTTATAATGGATCATTGACCAAACTCTTGCACATATCTTCACTGAAAATTTGCTCAATTATATCCATCCAAAAACATTCTTCCTCATCCGTAGGAAATTTCATAGCCTTGAACACGTTAAATTTAATTTCTTGATCTTGGACCCTCATAGTAAGTTCTCCTTTTTGTACGTCTATGAGTGTCCTACCCGTGGCCAAGAAATGTCTCCCTAGGATGATTGGGATGTTCTTGTCCTCCTCAAAATTCAGAATAATAAAGTCCGTGGGGAATATAAACTTATCCACTTTAACCAATATGTCCTCTACTATGCCTCTCAGATATGTGACTGACCTATCCGCCAACTATAATGAAATATTTGTAGGCTTTGGCGCGGGCAAACCCAATTCTGTGTATACTGACAATGGCATAAGGTTCACACTCGCCCCCAAATCACATAAACACTTATTAAAAGACATGTTCCTGACCGTGAATGGAATAGTGAAACTCCCCGGGTCCTTTAGCTTTGGTGGCAACTTCTGCTGTAACACCGCACTACAATCCTCTATTAGTTCCACTGTTTCAAAGTCTTCCCATCGCTTTTTCCTTGACAAAATCCCTTTCATGAACTTCGCATAACTCGGCATCTGCTCTAGCGCTTCTGCGAATGGGATGTTAATCTGAAGTTTCTTAAACACTTCCAAAAACTTCGCAAACTACTTATCTAATTTCTGTTTTTGGACCCTCTACTGAAATGGTGCTGGAGGATGTACAAATGGTTTGTCGTCTAACTTTGTTTTCTAACTTTGCTTATCCTCACCCTTGTTTCCTTCAACCAGTTTACTATCGTCAACGTTTTCATTTGATATCGCTAAATTTTCTGCATCTTTGCCAACGAGATGTTTTCCACTCCTCAATGTAATTGCTTGACACTTTTCATGGTTCCCCTTCATATTTCTCTATGTATCACTCGGTAGGGTCCTTTGTGGCCTGTTAATTAATGCTAAGGAAATTTTCCCCATTTGATTTTCTAAGTTCTTGATGGCCATTGCTTGGTTTTTCATCCCTGCCTCATTGCTAGTTATGTACTTCGACAACAACTCGTCTAAATCTGATTTTCTTTCCTGATGTTGAGCCAGTTGTTGGTGATTCTGAAAACCTGGGGGATATAACGGTCGTGGAGCTTGATGTTGCTAATTATTGCTCCACGAGAAATTTGTGTTATTCCTATTCCTGTAGTTATAAGTTTTTTTTGTACATATTATGTGCACTCCTGTTATAGCTACCTACTGAATCGCATCGACCGATCCAGTAGGATTGTCACCACAAGACAATTCACATACTCATCGCAACTCGTTGTACCTAAGCCCCTGTCATGGCATCCAACTTCTTAGACAGCGCAGAAATTTATGCTTGTATTGTTGTCACCCCATATACTTCTAACACCCCAGTCGCCTTTGCCTGTGTCATTCTTGCGGTGGGCCACTGGTAGTTGTTAGCCGCCATGGTCTCAATCAAATTGTAGGCTTCCTCATAACTCTTAGCCATAAACGCTCCACCCGACGCTGCATCAATACTGGTCCTGAGATTTCCATGTAGTCCGTTATAAAAAGTATTCATTTGCAGCCACTTGGGAAATCCATGATGTGGGCACTTTCTGAGCAACTCCTTGTATCTCTCCCATGCCTCCTATAGTGACTCCCCATGTTGCTGGTCAAACATTGTAATCTCATTCCTCATTTTTGCAGTTTTTGCCGGTGGGAAAAATTTGGCAAGGAATTTATGAGCTAAGTCTTCCCACGTGGTTATCGAACCCGGTGGTAGAGAGTGTAACAAACTCTTCGCATTGTCCTATAAAGTGAATGGGAACAAGCGAAGTCTCACTGCATCATCCGACACCCCATTATCCCTGAAGGTGTCGTAAATCTCCAGAAAGTTGACTAGATGTTCATTCGTATCGTCATTTGCCAATCCCCCAAACTGAACTGAATTCTGGATCATCTGAATTATCCCAAGCTTGATTTTGAATGTATTTGCAGTAATTGCGGGCCTGGTGATGCTCGAATGTAGTTCAGTCACCTTGGGTGTAGCGAAGTCCCTTAACGCTTTCTGATCTTCAGCTGCCATTGCCTCTTCTTTCTCAGAATTTTCAATGTCTTGCCTCGTTTCCTTGATCCACTTACTTAACCTCTGGAACCGTTTCTCAATGTCGTCCTCAAAAGGCAGCAAGTCTGGATTTTTGGACCGAGTTTGCATAAACCACTTCAAAAACCTGAAATAAGAGGAACAAAACAAAAATAAAAATGTTTAAGTAAAACTGGATTAATTAAACTAATATTGAAAAAATATTAAGATCTATACTAAATTGTCCCCGGCAACGGCGCCAAAAACTTGTTGGGTAAAATCTATATACGCACAACACGCAAGTATACGTGGTCAACAAGTAATAAAATGATGAGTAGAGTATCGTTCCCACAGAGACAAATTAGTAAGAAACTTAACCTTACAATTACCAATTTCCTATTAACCCTAATTTTATTAAACTATTCAACTCAATGATTAAAAATTATAGAATCTAAATTAAGAAACAAATAAACTACCACAAAACAAACACCAATATCAAAAGCTGGAATTTCAAACAATTAATAGATAATTAGACTTATGATTTCACCCTAAGTTTTACTCTTATTTCTACACCTTATTCCAATTCAAATAACTATCACAGTTTATTAATCAAGAACACGAATGTAGTATTAGCCACCTCTCGATGCACTAATACCGTATTAACTCAAATCCACAATTTAGATAGAAACAAGTTAAACACCTTAATCAAATAACTCACTAGATCTCTATGTGAATTATAATTAAAGAAGGTTTAAGATTAAGTTCTCTATCCGATTACATGCGATGTCCAGCATATCTCTACCTTAACATTTATCATGACTCTACTATTCACAAAATTCATGAACACATGCTATATTAACTAAGTCTAGATTCGAATATCCTCTCTCGATTCCATACAAATCCACAAAGAATTTTTGATTGGGCAATTCATAAATTCAAGCTCAAATTAATATAGATAAACTGGAAAATAGCTTATTGAACTAGAAATCAAAGTTTACAAAATCATCAATTCACTTAAGGATCCACCATAAGCCTAAAAAGTCAATTATTCATCATAAATGAAATAACAACTGAATATTTCAATGATAACATTCTTTCAATTACAAATAAAAGTCTAAGATGAATAGTAATGAGAAACACCCTTCACGTAGCCTAAAATTGCAATTGCCTCAAAAATCTCCCTAAAATCTTCCTCCAATGCTTGCTATAAAAAACTGGAATTGATCTTCATATATCTTTGTGTGTTGTTTAATTCGATGTTAATTGAGTAATAAACATCTAACACCTTTTTTCTCAGTAATTCCACACGCATTAGAGTTTACTTGTCATCCAAATGCTAGAATCCATGTTCCAGAAGAATCCAAAACCAAACAGAAGTCTTCACTAGTTGAGACCCCCCACCCTGGCGGGGGTTTAATCCTATAATGAGCCCGCCCCGGCGGGCACCCTTTCTTCTAAAATCTATTGAAGACCCCCCACCCCGGCGGGGGTGTATAGGCGAATAAAGCCCGCCTTAGCGGGCTTCTATTCTCCTGAATGACTTTGCTTGCTTCAAGATAACTTCCAAAAATGCTCCAAATGACTCCAATTTTTGTTAAATGCCACAATAACCACCCTACACATAAAAGAACATAAAAACAAATAAAAACGAACATGAACACAAGAAAATAGCAACAATTAAGCGTGAAATGGACAACGATTTGTGGATATGAAATCCACTTATCAGTAAGCTATGTGAAGGTCGTTCTATGACCTAGAATGTGTGAATGTGGTTAGTTTTCTGGCTATGTACTAGAATTAATTGTTTTGAATTTCCAAGACAAAAATAAATATTTTCCGAGAAATTCCCGTAAAAACACTATTCATCCATTTCTGTTCGGGAATTTAGTTTAAAATTCTGAGAAACGCGTAATGATAGAATATGAAGATGAGATGGAATATTTAATAACATTTCATTTATGGCAAATGAAGTTTTCGCCTGCGGACTTAAAACCTAAGGGTTGAGAAGAATGATTTCCAAGAAGGAAATGTTCTTCATATAATGAATTATAATAATGATTATGCGTACGTTATACGAGTATGATACTATTTTGTATACGAGTATAATACAAAGATTTAATATGACGTATAATACGAATATTGTACGAGTAATATACAAAGAGAATACGTGAATTATACGTATAAAATACGATAGGTATTATTGGATTTATACGTTATGACTTAGTATAATTTAATTGGGTTTGGATTATATCAAGCCCAAGTGATTAAGTAATCAAGCCCAAAGAATTATGAGTTAAAGCCCAATGTTAGGATTAATTAAGCCCGATCCAAGAAACCGAACCGTGGATCAAACCAGTGGGTCACCGAATGGGTAAAACCCATGGGGCAATCCCTGGGGATGACCTATGGGCATGTGAACCGACCACTTGATGGCCAAGTAAAGTGATCTACTTGATCACCAAGTATATTAGTTGGAGATGAAGTAGTGAATAGTAAGGAGTTGGGGAGAAAAGACCTTTTTGCCCTCCATTTGATTTGCCTATAAAAGAGAAGCTTATGTTGGTAATTTTTGGTTTTCAAAGAGTCATCCAACATATATTGAGAGAGAGAAATAGTTAGAAACAAGAGATCATCTCACTTTGAAGCAAAAACCATAGAGTTTTTAGCAAGAATACCAAGATCGTAAAGGTAATATTCCTTTAATAATAGTTTTCCATCCCTTTTGATTTCTTTGTTATAAAGAATCATAAATTGGTGGAGCATGGCTCTTATGGAAGAATAAGGATGGCTTGTAAATTGTAAAACCTTTATAAGTCATGTGTAAATGTAAATCGTAAGGGTTTACGTAAGTTTAAACCGTAGAAATCATTGAATAATGAACTTGGTTGTTGGTGGACAAATTGAACACCATCACTATTAGAATATGTGCATCTTGTTTAGTTAGGATGTAGATATGAAATCAATGGAGTGTTCCATTTGATTTGGCATATAGAACACTAGTAACAAATTATGGCGAATTTTACGGAATTAGACGTTAAACGTCAAAAACGTAGAAATTCTGGATTAGTAGTCGAAAGTTGCCGTGAGACTTGAAAACAATAGTTTTCAATGTCAACACGTGAGATACGGTATTTAAGAGTCGTGGGGCTTAAGAATTGTCGGATTCTGACTTATAACGAAGAAAACGAGTATTGAATGCTCGAAGGCATTTAACGAACGCTCGATAATGAACTTAGAAGTGAATTTCGAGTTAACAGATTCAGAATTATAAAATTCTTATATGAACGCGTAGAGTATGTACTGTATGAGATGTAGGCTTTTGAACGGACCAAATCAGAATTATAACAAAGAAGTAATGAAGCCGGGAAGTTCACTAAAATTTTAATCTGTAAAATTTTTTTTGGTCTTTGAGTCCTACAATGCTGGCTGAGACAAACAAAATGTCTTGTGCCATGCCATGATATGCCATACCATGCATGTAATAACCTCATTGAAGAGTGGTCTTTGCAGTATACCATTTATACAAAGGGTTTTTGCACTTAACGTCAAACCGGACTTAGCTATTGTAAACTGGCACCGCACTTGACGCATGGTGTTAGGTATAGATGCTATACCATGCCATTTAAAGGCGAGAATTTGTTAGACAAGTTAGGTTTAAACTTCAATTGTTCTGAGACCTATACAAGTTAAGTTTATGTACTTAATAAGCGTACTAAAACTATTCCTACATTACATATACCAGTGTATCTGGTAATGAACCTAGGATTTGAACGCAAGTTGTTAGTATGGTAACGAAGAACACAAAGTGTTAATAATAAACCTTGATCGATAATCGACAATGGTACTTCACCAATGATGATTGAGTTCGGTTAGTAACGTAAGATTGTTAACAAGCCAAGATGAAGGGTAGTAAGTCGAATTGACTTTATTAATGAAATAAAGTCAACTAAAACATAGAAGAGAAAGAAGATTGTAGAAACAATGTGATTGATTGTTTGGTAGCTAATTACAGTGTAAAGGCTCCGAACAGTCGAATAAATTATTTGAAGACACTTGAAGACAAGTTTTCTTAACGCTTGTCTAACCTTTGTGTTAGTCGAGTTTTCTATGATTCATTGTAATGAGTTGCATAAATGATTTTAAAGAAAGGGTCAATGCTAGTTTTAACTCAGTTAGACTATTCGTATGAGATAGATTGATTTGTATATATATCTTTCTATATAGAAATGGTAACGATATCCTATGCCAAGTATTTGGTACGTATTCAAAGGTAATGTTTGTCTATGAACAAACAAAAGCATTTTTCATCGTTTATAAGATGGGCACGCGAGTTTGCCAAAACTTAAACGTAAATACGTTTAACAGATGAATGTTGATCAACATAGAGTACTATAGACTGATCACCTAGAAGTGCTCGTAAGTAATGCCGGATGTACAACCTTAGTGTTGTGATGTCCTTTTCAAGTATGAAAATAGAAAGATACTATTCATGGCCTTTCGACCGGTTTAGAATTCCTAAACAATTATATACTTTGGGAATTGAGATTATGAATTGTTAAGTATTGATGTTTCGTAATACTTCATGACTATTTGTTCAGTTATGGAAGATTGTCATATAATTCACGAATGTGGTATTGATATTATTCTTTGTTAGACTTGTTGAGCTTGTTATGCTCACTTCTTGCGTAAATTATATGATTGCAGTTAAAGCCGAGCATACTGAGAATGCTAAGAGAAATAAGGGCAAGGATAAGATGGATAGTTAACCATCTTGTAATAGATTAGTATGATTATACGTATTATACTTACGAACAACGAATGATGTAATTGGTTTATGAACCTGTGAAAGGATTTCACTTTTATTGTAATAAGAAGATAGTGTTTACATTCATTATATTGTGTTTTCAATGGAATGATTGTATAGTTATGAGTACCGTGTAGCACCATATGTCAGGTTAGAAGATACCCGAATTTGGGGGTGTCCCAAGAGTGGGGCCCACCCATTCTAGCAAATCTCCAAAAAGTTTTAAATTTAAACAATATTCAGAAACTTCAATAATTCATAATAAATAGCTCCTTTATCAGAAAAATATTAATTTTATGTCCATTTTATAGAAAATTTAATTCTCTACAACTTTGTAGAAGAAAGTTTTTCCAAATTCCAAATGAAAAATGACCGAAATCCACATACGGATGATTTTTAATACCTTCATTCCGACAAAATACTGATAAAATACCTCAGTATTAATTCCTTCATTTATATCCACATAAAATAAATATTTTTTTATTATATAAATCAATAATTAATTATTCACAAATAATATTATAGAATCACATTAATGACAATTAGGTCATTCTCAGGAAAGAGGGGGCTTTCCGATAACGATTTCTCCTTACTGGCGGGCAATAAGGTGACCAAACCCCTTTTCTAGACATAATTTCCTTAGACATTGCCAATAATGCTATCTAATAATATTATTCAAATAATATGAATTATTTATACAGTAATTATTGTAATAATTATTGAGTAGTGCCTTCTTACGTAAGAATCAATAATCCAAAAATAATGTGCAATAGCATGTGCTACTGTGCAACCACACGTATTACTGTATTTTAACCACCAGGTATTCTAACAGTGTTAATGGTAATAACTACGCCGTTATTTATAAAAAAACTCAAACTTGTCATTTTCTTCATCCGATCGTTTTCCGTTATGGGGCCCACAAATGGTTGCGCCGTCGTACGAATATTCTCAGACAACAAGAATATTCCACAACCAAACAAATATTCTCCGACAACAATGAATATTTTATAACCACTCTCTTATTTTGCAAAATTTGCATATTTTACCCATAACTAACCACATTAATCAAATCCACTCCTTACTATTTCAAAATAATTAATATAGGAAATTCAATTTTATTTATAAAAAGTTGGGGTCTCACGACATCCCCTCCATATGAAATTTCATCCTCAAAATTGACGTACGTACCTATGTTTTGAAAAGGTGAGTGTATCTCGCTTTCATTTTCGATTCAAACTCCCAGGTCATTTCCTCAATAGCATAGTTACTCCATAAAACTTTGACTTGTGGTATAACCTTTGTGAGTAGGACATGCTCTTTCCTTTCCAAGATCCTGACAGGTACCTCCTCATACGTTAAATCTTCGGCTATCTCATCTGGTTCTAACTCAATAATGTGATTTGGGTCTTTCACATATTTACGAAGCATAGATATATGAAAAACATTATGAACACGAGACATGCTTGGAGGTAATTCGAGTCTATAGGCCACATTTCCTATTCGGTCAAGAATCTCAAATGGACTAAGAAATCATAGATTGAGCTTTCCTCTCTTCCCAAATCTTGTAACTCCCTTCCATGGAACAATACGTAACAATACATGATCTCCAATATTAAATTTCACGTCCTTTTGATGAAGATCCGCATAACTCTTTTGTCGATCATGTGCCATTTATGTACATTGCCAAATCATTTGGATCTTTTCTGTAGTCATGCTTACCAATTTTGGTCCCAACAACGTTGCTTCACTCACCTTGTCCCAACATACTAGAGAACGACACTTTTGTCCATACAATGCCTTGAATGGAGCCATGCCTATACTTGTTTGATAACTATTGTTGTAGGAGAATTCCACCAATGGCAAGTACTTATCCCAACTTCCTTTGAAGTCTAGGACACATAGTCTTAATAGATCTTCAAGAGTTTGAATACCCCTTTCTGATTGCCCGTCAATTTGAAAATGGTATACTAAACTGAATCATAAATCCGTGCCTATAGCTTTCTACAAACTAACCCAAAATCATAAAGTGAATCTAAGGGTCACGATCCGAAACTATGGATACTGGCATGCCATGCAATCTCACAATCTCATTTACGTACATACGAGCAAGACGTTAAAGGAAATAAGTCTCCCGTATCAGCAAGAAATGAGCAGACTTGGTTAATCTATTAACAATAACCCAAATCGTATCTATGCCTTGAGAAACCTTGGGAAGACCCATAACAAAATCCATGGTAATGTGTTCCCACTTCCATTTTGGAATCTCTAGTGGTTAGAATGGACCCTTTGGCACTTGATGCTCCGCCTTTACACGTTGATAAGTTAAACACCTCGAGATAAACTCCGTGATCTCTCTCTTCATATTGCTCCAATAAAATATATGTCGTAGATCATGATACATTTTGGTACTCCCAAGATGGATTGCAAACGGTACGTTGTGTGCCTCCATCATGATTCTATGCTTCAAGTTAGAATCGTTAGTAATGAAAAGTTTGGAGTTGACTCAAAGTATTCCTTCTTCATCGATTCTTGCTTCTAGAATAACACCTTTTTATACTTTCTTCTTCATACGCATCAGCTCTGGGTTTATGGCTTGAGCATCTTTAGCTATACCAATTAAAGTCGGTTCTACTTGTATGTTTGATATCATCACGTGGGTACTTGGAGCCTTAAACTCTATCTCCATCCTTTGTAAGTCGTATAAAATGGGTCTTTGCGTTGACATTATCGCACTCATACCCGCATATGATCTTCTACTCAACGCGTCAGCTACCACATTCGCTTTTCCAAGATGATATTGAATAGTATAGTCATAATCTTTCAACAGCTCGATCCAACATCGTTGCCGCATGTTATGTTCCTTTTGGGTTAAATATTTAAGGCTTTTATGATCTGTATAGATCTCCACTTTCTCCCAATACAGGTAGTGTCTCCAGATTTTCAACGCAAAAATGACTGATGCCAACTCCAGATCATGAGTAGGATAATTCCTCTCATATTCTTTGAGTTATCGCGAGGCATAGGCTATGACTTTCCCTTGTTGCATGAGAACACCTCCTAACCCTTTTCTTAAAGCATCGATGTAGATAACAAATCCATCCGAACCAGATGGTATTGAGTTCTTGGAAACTCTTCTCGCATTCCTCGCTCCTTACGAATTTTGTATCTTTTCAAGTCAACTGAGTTAACGGAGTAGCGATTCGAGAAAATCCTTCCACGAATCTCCGATAATAACCAGCTATGCCCAGAAAACTACGCGCTTTGGTCACCAACTTTGGTTGCTCCCAACTTTGTATTGCTTCAATCTTCGCCGGGTCAATAGATACTCCATATTTTGACACCATGTGCCCAAGGAATGCTACTTACTCAAGCCAGAACTCACATTTCTTCATCTTGGCATATATCTTGTTACCACAAAGCCTTTGAAGTACCAGCTTCAAATGGTGCTCATGATCTTCACTGCTTGTGGAATATATAAGGATGTCATCAATAAAGACAACAATGAACTGGTCCAAATATTCCTTGAACACACGGTTCATCATATCCATGAAAGCAACAGGAGCATTAGTCAATCCAAAAGACATGACTAAGAATTCATAATGCCCGTACTGAGTTTGGAAGGCAGTCTTCGGAATATCCTCAGTTTTAATCTTCTACTGATGATATCCAGAATGAAGAATGATCTTTGAAAAGAATTGTGCTCCTTGCAATTGGTCAAACTGGTCATCAATGCGTGGTAGCGGATACCTATTCTTGATGGTGACATGGTTTAATTCTCGATAGTCGATATAAAGGTGCATACTCCCGTCTTTCTTCTTTACGAATATAACAGGAGCAGCCCAAGGAGATGTACTAGGATGAATGAAACCGATGTCTAACAACTCCTGTAGTTGGACCTTTAACTCCTGAAGTTCAATAAGAGCCATTCGATATAGGAATTTAGAAATGGGTTTTGTACCAGGGTAAAGGTCAATAAAGAATTCAACTTCACGTTCTGGATGTAGACCAGGAAGTTCTTCAAGAAAGACATTAGGAAATTCACTAACAACAGAAATATTATTCAAATCTGTCGTGTTTTTGTTTAACTCCATAACATGGGCTAAGAAAGCTTGACATCCGTTTTTCAATAAATGAATAGCTTTATGACTTGATATGACTGTGATTGACTTTAGTGGTTTTGTTGCTTGAATTCGCATAACAGGTTGGTTAGGAATATGAAAACTAACAACCTTAGGAAAATAATCAATTTTGGCATGATGATTAGTTAACTAATCTATGAGACCCCAAATTTTATGAAATGAAAGTATTCAATTTTCTTATAATTATTATGTTATTTAGTAAATGGTTAAATTGAGAAAGGGTTAAAGTTAAGGGTGATATTTGAAAATTTTACAAAGTAATGAAGTTGTTATTCGTTGTGTTGAGGAATATTCGATTGGTCGGGGAATATTCATTTTCACAGGAATATTCGTACGATGGTACAATCATTGGTGAACCCCACAACGGAAGTATTGTCGTAGTTTGAAAACGATAGAAATATCTTTTTGTAAAAATAACGGCAAAAGTGTTACTGTTAAAAACTGTTGAACTACTTGGTAGTAAAAGTACCGTAATACGCGTGGTTGCATAGTAGCACACGGTATTGATTATTGATGCATACGTAAGAAGTCACTTAGTTATACTCAATTATTGCTACAGTAATTGCTGCATCATACTTCTCATAATATTGTTTCAATTATTGTCATAGTATCATCTGTATAATATGTTATATTATTAAATCAATAATTGAGACGGTAAAGTTATTCATATTATTATTTGCAATATTGAAAATGTCTAGAAGTTCTGTCAAGAAGAGGTTTGGTCACCTAATTGTGCGCCAATAAGGAGAAATCCTTATCAGAAAGCCCCCTCTTTTCTGGGAACAACCTGGTTGTTAAATATTGTGCATTATAATATTAATGATGAATAAATTTGTGTTGATTAAAGATTAAATTGATAGTTCCATTGTGTTGGAATTATTAGTGTTAGTTGAAATCAACATTTATTTTGATAATAATTGTTATCTGGAAGTTATACTGACCAATAGGGTAATTAATCGGATAAATGAGCAATTAATTGCTATTAATTCACATGATTATAACTATTTATTCACATGTCTATACTCTAGATTCACATTCATATACTATTAGGGGAGTTGGTGCAAAATTGATAATACTTGCATGACTAAGTTAAGAATGGAGGTATAGATGAAGGTACTATACTATAATTATTTTTTTCACATGTTTAGAACTATTGAGTCACATGATTTACTATTGATTCAAATGATTTAATATAAGGGGAGGTGGTGCAAGTTTGATAATACTTGGATGACTAAATTAAAAATGAAAGAAAATGTGAAAGTATTATACTATAATATATCGAGCCCCAAAATGTGCAATTATTGAAAATATATTTTTCTATAAATAGAAGCTCATTCCTTTATTATTTTTCACCAATTAACTAAAGCTATAGAGCAATTTTTATAAAGAGAAATTATAGAGACAAAGAAGAAGAGAAGTCTGGTACCTCACTATTCCAGTATCCAGTCTTCTTCCAAGGTAAGGGATATTATTATTATAGTAAGGGGTATTATTCTTTCGTATTCATGAAGAGAGTTATTTTCTTTCAATACTCGTAAGGGTTGTTATTCCATTCTTTATTATTATGTTGAATAACTTTTATATCTGAAATACCGCATACATGGTGAAATTCTTCATTATTCCATTCTTTATTATTCTCGTTGGAATAACCTTTTATGCATGCGATGATCATCGCATGCCCGTAAATTCATTGTTATTCCATTCTTTATTATTCTATTGAAATATCCTATCTGTGCGGATTACGCATGACCTGGTTTCTTTCTTTATTATTCTATTGGAATATTCTGTCTGTGCGGATTACGCATGACGTGGTTCAATTCTTTATTATTTTGTTCGAATATCCTGTCTGTGCGGATTACGCATGACCTGGTTCCATTATTTATTATTATGTTGGAATAACCTGTCTGTGTGGTCTATCACATGCCTGGTGAATTCTTCTTTTATTCCATTTGTTATTATTATGTTAGAATAACCTGTCTATGTGGATTACCGCATGCATGGTGAGTGATCCTTTGTATTCATTCTTTATTAAATTGTGGAAATGATCTGTCTACGTGGATTACCGCATGGCGGATGAAAATCCATTTGCAGTTTCGTATAATCTATTATACTCGTATGAGATATCATTTCTTTTGTACTCGTCATGGAATATCATATTCTTTGGTATTTTTTTACGAGTTACTATTCACGGGTTACTATTCACCCAGTTACTATTCACTCTAGTATTATTCACTCGGGTATTAGGGGCACTTTTCGTGCCAGAGTACTATTCACGAGTTAATATTCACCCAATTACTATTCACTCTAGTATCATTAACTTGGGTATTCGGGATACTTTTCGTGTCGGGGTACTATTCACGGTTTACTATTCTCGAAGTACTATTCACGAGGTACTATTCACCCGAAAAATATATTTCTTTTCTGTCCAAATTATTTTTGGTACATGAATATTATTCTTGAATTTTACTCCACAAAGCAGTATCATGTTGACAATTTGGATATTTTTAAACTCTGGATAAATTTAAAGTCTTTAATATTTATCCTTGATTTCGTTTGATTAATGCTTATATCATTGTCATCATCCTCATGCTTATATTATGATGAAAGTCATCTTTGGTTTACGTGCAAAGATGGACTATTGATTATTGGTTTTACAATTTATATATTTTGGCTTACGTGCGAAGATGGACTATTGATTATTAGTTTTACAAATGTATATCTTTGGCTTACGTGCAAAGATGAACTATTGATTGATGAGTATCTTTGGCTTATGTATATAGATGAACTATTTATTGGTATGATTATGACCGGGGATCATTCGGTATAATCATGACCCGTAATGTTATAGATGATGTGGTAAAAGTCATCATTCGCCGTAGTGCATTGATGGGATGATTATTGGTATGATTATAACCGAGGATTATTGGAATAATCATGACCATTGATGATTACATGAATATCCTTGGCAGTAGTGGTGGATAATTCGATGATGTGGATTATTTATTAAGAGTTTTTCGATATAAAATATTGATTATACACTTTTAATTCGTAAAAGATAGTAGATATCATGCTCCACTTGACTCTTCTATAATACAGTTGTATATCTTTGGCCTGTAGTGCAAAGATGAATTGTTAATGAATATCTTTGGCCGTAGTGCAAAGATGAATTTATTAGTATGATTATGAGCAGGATTTGGTACAACCATGATTTTTGATGTTTCAGGTGAAGATAGGTGATGAAAATTATCTTCGTCCTAGGTGCGAAAAGCAATTTAGAATCACAATTAGGATTATGAACTATTCATATGATTGTGGACATGAATTGTTAATTGATGTTACAAGGATAAAACATTATTGGTGGATTTTTAACATGGAGAAGATAATAGATCTGATGGTCTATTTGACTCTTCTAATGGATTGCTCGTTCCAATGCAACTATGATTGAAAAGTTTTATCATCTACCATATGTTCCAAATCTCTGATTTATTACTGATGAAGGTTATTGATAATTTAATTATCTTTAGTCACGATATTCTTTACTGAGCTAGTTGTGCTCACCCTTTTGCTTCACAATTCTTTTCAGGTAATAAGAGTGTTGCTGGGTCGAGCGGGGATAATAGGGGAATAAAACGGTGATCTATAGCTGTTGAGGTTCTCCCTAAATAGTATAGAAATAATTTTATTGAGAACTTTAGATAAGTGTGTCGTATTGTATACGTCATTTGATATTTAATTTTGGTGAACCGAATAGGGTGAGGTGAACCCAACTTTGGAAGGGTGTTTTACCACTATCATACAAGATGTCAAATGACATACAACCTCGTGTAATCATAAGACAAGGTTGTGCACATCCACTTGCTGAGTATATCTACGAGCACTACCTATAAGATCTTGGAGTTTATTTGAAATATAATTCTCAATTGGAGAAAACGGAGATAATCATATGTCAAGAGAAGACTCACCATTGGAAAGAAGATGATAGTAATATTCTTTGGGGACTATTGGGTCAACCAAGGGTAATTCTGTGGACATATGATATCTATCATAACCTAGACACTTGGCCTCCCATGTACGAAGGTTTCCTTGAGTATTTTCCAACGATTTTAATTTCTAAAACAATTATTAACTGTACTTTTATGAAAAATACCATTGTAAGGTTGTGGTCGAGGCTCCATGAGAGTTACATACATTTGTATTTAAACTCAATGTTTAACTGTGGTCGTATTCTAGAAGACATTTCAACAGTTATATAAATGAAGTTTGTAAATGGTTTTTTTATAGTGTGATATCTGGTGACTCATAATGGGTCGTGTGGAACTATTTTGGGGGCGAGCTTAGGGATATGGATGCTGGCGGAGATATGAGTCTAGAACTAGGAGGGGAGAGATGAGTAATATACTTCGCTAGTGTATGACTTACCTAAGTTGAAATTATTTACTTGATAAGTTGACAAATTGTGATATGTCAATTAACCTTTGTTTTGAAGATATATTGTAGGATGATACCTGAAATACAGGAGATAAGCAATGGGAAAATCATGATACAGAGGAAATAACCGGGAAGGTACAATCCGAAAAGGAAAGCAAGGTATTCTCATCTCTTCGAACTACCAGGTACGTAAATTTCGAAGGCGAAATTTCATAAGGAGGGGAGATTGTGAGACCCCTAATTTTATGAAATGAAAGTATTCAATTTTCTTATAATTATTATGTTATTTAGTAAATGGTTAAATTGAGAAAGGGTTAACGTTAAGGGTGATATTTGAAAATTTTCCAAAGTAAGCAAGTTGTTATTCGTTGTGTCGGGGAATATTCGATTAGTCGGGGAATATTCATTTTCACAGGAAATATTCGTACGATGGCACAATCATTGGTGAACCCCACAACAGAAGTATTGTCGTAGTTAAAAAATGACAGAAATATCTTTTTATAAAAATAACGGCGAAAGTGTTACCGTTAAAAACCGTTGAACTACTTGGTAGTAAAAGTACAGTAATACGCGTGGTTGCATAGTAACACACGGTATTGATTATTGATGTGTACGTAAGAAGTCACTCAGTTATACTCAATTATTGCTATAGTAATTGCTGCATCATAATTCTTATAACATTGATTCAATTATTGTCACAGTATCATCTGTATAATATGTTATATTATTAAATCAATAATTGAGGCGGCAAAGTTACTCATATTATTATTTTCAATTTTGACAATGTCTAGAAGTTTTGTCAAGGAGAGGTTTGGTCACCTAATTGGGCGCCAATAAGGAGAAATCCTTATCGGAAAGTCCCCTCTTTCCTGGGAACGACCTGGTTGTTAAATGTTGTGTGTTATAATATTAATTATGAATAAATTCGTGTTGATTAAAGATGAAATTGATAGTTCCATTGTGTGGGAATTATTAGTGTTAGTGGTAATCGACATTTATTTCCATAATAATTGATGTCTGGAAGTTATACTGACCAATCGGGTAATTAATCGGATAAATAAGCAATTAATTGCTATTAATTCACATGATTATAACTATTTGTTCACATGTGTGTACTATTGATTCACATTCATGTACTATTAGGGGAGTTGGTGCAAGATTAATAATACTTGCATGACTAAGTTAAAAATAGAGGTATAGATGAAGGTACTATACTATAATTATTTTTTTCACATGTTTAGAACTATTGAGTCACATGATTTACTATCGATTCACATGATTTACTATTAGGGGAGGTGGTGCAAGTTTGATAATACTTGGATGACTAAATTAAAAATGAAGGAAAAGATGAAGGTATTATACTATAATATTTCGAGCCCCAAAATGTACAATTATTGAAACTATATTTTTCTATAATTAGAAGCTCATTCCTTCATTATTTTTCACCAATTCACTAAAACTATAGAGCAATTATTATAGAGAGAAATTATAGAAAGAAAGAAGAAGAGAAGTCTGCTACCTCACTATTCCAGTATCCAGTCTTCTTCTGAGGCACGGGATATTATTATTATAGTAAGGGGTATTATTCTTTTGTATTCATGAAGAGAGTTATTTTCTTTCAATACTCGTAAGGGTTGTTATTCCATTCTTTATTATTATGTTGGAATAACCTGTCTATGTGAAGTACTTCATACATGGTGAAATTCTTCTGTTATTGCATTCTTTATTATTCTGTTGGAATAACTCATGCATGCGGTTATCATCGTATGCGTGGTGAATTTCATTTGTTATTCCATTCTTTATTATTCATTTGGAATATCCCATGCATGCGGATTCACGCATGACCTGGTTCCATTCTTTATTATTCTATTGGAATATCCTCATGCGTGTGGATTACGCATTACCGGTTCCATTCTTTATTATTCATTTGAATAATATCCATGCATGCGGATTGACGGATTACGTATAACTCGTTCCATTATTTGTTATTCTATTGGAATAACTTTATCATCTGCGATCTATCGCATACTTGGTGAATTCTTACATTATTTTATTCGTTATTATTACATTGGAATAACTTTTGTACATGTGGATTACCGCATGCATAATGAATTATCCTTCGTATTCATTCTTTATTAAATTGTGGAAATGATCTGTCTACGTGGATTACCGCATGGCTGATGAAAATCCATTTGCAGTTTCATATATTCTATTATACTCATATGAGATATCATTTCTTTTGTACTCATCATGGAATATCATTTTCTTTGGTTTTTTTTATGAGTTACTATTCACGGGTTACTATTCACCCAATTACTATTCACTCTAGTATCATTCACTCAGGTATTCGGGACACTTTTCGTGTCGGGGTACTATTCACGGGTTACTATTCCCGAAGTACTATTCACGAGGTACTATTCACCCGAAAAATATATTTCTTTTCTGTCCAAATTATTTTTGGTACATGAATATTATTCTTGAATTTTACTCCACAAAGTAGTATCATGTTGACAATTTGGATATTTTTAAACTCTGGATAAATTTAAAGTCTTTAATATTTATCCTTGATTTCGTTTGATTAATGCTTATATCATTGTCATCATCCTCATGCTTATATTATGATGAAAGTCATCTTTGGCTTACATGCAAAGATGGACTATTGATTATTGGTTTTACAGTTGTATATATTTGGCTTACGTGCAAAGATGGACTGTTGATTATTGGTTTTACAGTTGTATATCTTTGGCTTACGTGCAAAGATGAACTATTGATTGATGAGTATCTTTGGCTTATGTATATAGATGAACTATTTATTGGTATGATTATGACCAGGGATCATTCGGTATAATCATGACCCGTAATGTTATAGATGATGTGGTAAAAGTCCTCATTGGCCCGTAGTGCATTGATGGACAGTTGTTGATATGATTATAACCAGGGATTATTCGGTATAATTATGACCATTGATGATTACATGAATATCCTTGGCCGTAGTGCAGGGATGATTCGATGATGTGGATTATTTATTAAGCTGAGTCTCAGCAATAAAATATTGATTATACACTTTTAATTCGTAAAAGATAGTAGATATCATGCTCCACTTGACTCTTCTAAAATACAGTTGTATGTCTTTGGCCTATAGTGCAAAGATGAATTGTTAATGAATATCTTTGGCCGTAGTGGAAAGATGAATTTATTAGTATGATTATGAACAGGAATTGTGATTTGGTATAACCATGATTTTTGTTGTTTCAGGTGAAGATAGGTGATGAAAATTATCTTCATCCTGGGTGCGAAGAGGAATTTAGAATCACAATTATGATTATGAGCTATTCATATATTTGTGGACATGAATTGTTGATTGATGTTACGTGGATAAAACATTATTGGTGAATTTTTAACATGGAGAAGATAATACATCTGATGGTCTATTTGACTCTTCTAATGGATTGCTCGTTCCGCTGCAACTATGGTTGAAAAGTTTTATCATCTACCAAATGTTCTAAATCTTTGATTTATAACTGATGAAGGCTATTGATAATTTAATTATCTTTAGTCATAATATTCTTTACTGAGCTAGTTGTGCTCACCCGTTTGCTTCACAATTCCTTTCAGGTAATAAGAGTGTGGCCGGGTCGAGCGGGGATAACAGGGGATTAGAACGGTGGTCTATAGCTGTTGAGGTTCTCCCTAAATAGTATGGAAATAATTTTATTGAGAACTTTAGATAAGTGTGTCGTATTGTATACGTAATTTGATATTTAATTTTGGTGAACCGAATAGGGTGAGGTGAACCCAACTTTGGAAGGGTATTTTGCCACTATCATACAAGATGTCTAATGACATACAACCTCGTGTTATCATAAGACATGGTTGTGCACATCCACTTGTTGAGTATATCTACGAGCACTACCTATATGATCTTGGAGTTTGTTTGAAATATAATTCTCAATTGGAGAAAACGGAGATAATCATATGTCAAGAGAAGACTCACCATTGGAAAGAAGATGATAGTAATATTCTTTTTTTTCTTTGGGGAATATTGGGTTAACCAAGGATAATTCTGTGGACATATGATATCTATCATAACCTAGACACATGGCCTAGCATGTACGAAGGTTTCCTTGAGTATTTTCCAAAGATTTTAATTTCTAAAACAGTTATTGACTGTACTTTTATGTAAAGTACCATTGTAAGGTTGTGGTCGAGGCACCATGAGAGTTACACACATTTGTATTAAAACTCATGGTTTAACTGTGGTCGTATTCTGCACGACATTTCAACAGTTATATAAATGAAGTTTGTAAATGATTTTTTTATAGGTTGATATCTGGCGACTCAGAATGGGTTGTGTGGACTTATTTTGGGGGCGTCACACAATTAAACCCTAAAATCACATCAAATGCAAGTATCTTTAAAGAGATAAGATCAATAGGTAATGTGATGGTGCCAACTTGGATCAAGCATGTTTTATAAATAGTGGATGTAATGAAAGTTTCTCCTAATGGAGTCTCAATAGATAAGTGAAAGTCTAATTTCTCCGGAGTCAAGTTCAAACGTTGAGCACAAGCAGGAGATATAAAAGAATGGGTAGCAGCGGTATCTAGTAAGGTATAAACTTCGCAAGAGTTTATGATTAGCTTACCCATAATCACCTCGTTTGGGTTCCTCGCATTTTGGGCAGTCAGGACAAACGCTCTTCTAGGAACCGCTGACTTTGACTTTTCCGGGATAGCCTTTAGAGATATAGAATAATCTCGAGCTATATGACCTTCCTTTCCACAGTTATAACATACCTTAAATTATTGTGGGTAGTTTGGACTGATATATATCCCTCTTTCCAGCATTTATAACATACAACCGGTGGTCGTTCTCCTCCCCTTGAAATAGTTGATGACGGTGTTGACGTCTTCACGTTGTTATTGTTGTCACTTCTCTTTTTGAAATCTCCCCCTGACTCGCTTCTTCTACTATTATGACCACGATTACCACCCGAGTGGTTACCACTTTTGTTCGGATATTTTCCTCCCTGTTG
This sequence comes from Panax quinquefolius, assembly GCA_020205615.1. Classification (NCBI taxonomy): domain Eukaryota; kingdom Viridiplantae; phylum Streptophyta; class Magnoliopsida; order Apiales; family Araliaceae; genus Panax; species Panax quinquefolius. Next base: position 94,462 of record JAINUW010000663.1, on the reverse strand, counting down.
GTTATCATTGCTCTGATGACTGCTATCACCGATATGACCCTGGTTGTGGTCTCTCGGTTGAACATACTCATTATCTCACTCTAATAATTGAGCCATGTTGACAACATCTGAATATAGAGAAAATTTGTGAGAAATGAGATATTGAAGAATTTCAGGTTTCAGACCTCTCAGAAATATCCGCGTCATACGTTCCTCATTCTCTACCAAATGAGGTGCAAACTTAGATAACTCCACCAACTTAGCCTTGTATTGGGACACAGTCATGTTGTTCTATTCCAGTCTAATAAACTCTATCTCCTTTATATGATAAATACTTTTAGGAAAGTACTTGTCATTGAATAGTTTTTGAAATGTTTCCCAAGACATATTGAGTGTGGCTGGTTGGGTATGCTTCACAGATTCCCACCAGTAATTTGCCTCACCACGTAACATAAAGGTGGCGAATGGAACCTTCTGTTCCTCCGTGCATCCCAAGACATCAAATATCTTGGTAATTTGCTTAACCCACATTTTTGCTTTAATCGGATCCGGCTTTCCCAAAAACTTTGGTGGTCCCAACTCTTTGAACTACTTGGCTGTGACAAGCCGTATGTTGTTATTATTTCCACCCGTATTTTGTACACGAGTCTCCCTCGTCTGATTTTGCATGAACTGCAAAAAGCTTCTAAACATCCAATCAATTCATCGTTTGATCGGTGGTGTTGTTTACAGAAGGAACATTATCGTCATGTTGCACGTTCTCCTGGTTGGTGATTGCCAGTGTCTCAATGGTCTCATGTGTTCCATTGCGCATCTCAACATTTTCAGATGTCATTCTCAAATACTGCCATAAAATAAGTGTTGATTAAAGAAATTAACATTCCATATAATATCTCTATATTCTGACCGACCAAACAAATAAGCTTAGGTAGGACACACTAGCGAAGGATTTATTCGTCTTTACCCTCCTAGTTCAATTCCCCGATCTCCACCAGAGACCATATCCCTAAGCTCTGATACCAACTGTGATGCCCCCAAAATAGGTATACACAACCCATTTTAAGTCGCCAAATACATGGTACAAAAAATAACTACAACTTCATTATTACAATTGTCGTGCAAAATACGACAACCCATATACTGTGAGTTTAAATACAAATATTGTCTTCTAGATAATATCGACGCTCAAATAAGTTCTCAATACAATTATTGATACACTATTTTACAAAATAGTGAGGACTGCTAAAACAACTGACTTGAAACATCACTCCACACCCAGACTAGTTCCCGCTATATTCTCGCCTCCTGAGAAGAAAAATGGAACAAAAAGAAAAAGGGTGAGCTCAACTAGCCCAGTAAAGAATATTATGACTAAGATAATGTAGAACAAATTATCGTTAGCCTTTAATAATTCAGATAAAATATAATGAACAACAAGTTTTAGATTAATATTCGCAACGAAAATAACAATTAATTAGAAGAGTTAAGTAGAGAATGAAATCTACTATCTTCGATGATTTAAAAGTCCATCATCAATATTTTATCCCTGTAACATCAATCAATATACATCTTGAATCAAATATTCATCTTTGCACTACATGCCAAAGATATTCATTTGTATCACTAGTTGGTCATGTTCATCTCAACACCTGTCCATCTTTTCACTACGGCCAAAGATATTCATCAGGTAATCATTCATCTTTGCACTACAAGCCAAAGATATTCAGTTATATCATCATTTAGGACTGAGCATGATGAAAAATATTTTAAAGAAAATCAATCCAGTGAGATAAAAGGATAAAGATTAAGGATTCGTACTTCGGTTTATCCAAGTTCTAAAATACTCCATAATAATCAATTGTGGAGCAAAATTCAAGAATGAAAATCAAAACATGGATACAATCAAATATAGTAACCATAATAGACAACTTGGACAAAGAAAAGAAAATTTAATTTTTTTGTGAATAGTGTCGTATTCGTGAATAGTTCCATATACGTGAATAGTATCGTATACGTGAATAGTAGTCCCGACACGAAAAGGTAGAAATTTTATAAGAAAAATCATACTTTGTGAATCGTACTCGTGAATAGTATCGTATTCATGAATAGTGCCGTATACGTGAGTAATGTTGTATACGTGAATAATAACCCTGACATGAAAGGTAAAAATTTCATAATAAAATTCATACCAATATTTTGGTATAATGATATTGAAAGAAATAACATCATTTACGAAGAAAATAACATCCCTTACCCGAAAAAGTTTAGTACTTCTGGCTGAAATATCGGATATAATGTTGAAGGAAACTTGCACTGAATAGCAACTCTCAAAGTATCTAAATACTCACAAAATATGCTCGATATTATAGAGAAAGAAAACTTCTAATTCTGGTGTGATTTTCAATTCTAACTAAGCACCCTATTTATAGGAAAATGCCAGAATGCCAAAGCAGACTAAAATTTAATAAAATAATATTTTATAAAAAAATTCACGCACACCACTTCTTAAACCACACTTTGAAATTTCGCAGCACACCAACATGGACAAGAGTGGGGCCCACCTATTCTAGAAAATCTCCAAAATGTTTTAAATTTAAATAATATTTAGAAATTCAATAATTCATAATAAATAGCCCTTTTATCAAAAAAATACGAATTTTATGTCCATTCCATAGGAAATTTAATTATCTATAACTTTGTAGAAGAAAGTTTTTCCACATTCCAAACGAAAAATGACTGAAATCCACATATGGATGATTTTTAATACCTTCGTTTAGACAAAATACTGATAAAACACCTCAGCAATAATTCCTTCATTTATAACCACATAAAATAAATATTTTCTTATCATATAAATTAATAATTAATTATTCACAAATAATATTACAGAATCACAATAATGACAACCAGGCCGCACTACAAGAAAAAGGCCTAACAACGACCAAGACTATCAGTGACAGCATATCCGGTCGTAGATAACACTTATAGCGACCAACATCAGCGACCGTAATTTAATCTAGTCGCTATTTACTATCAGCGATCGCATGCGGTCGCTGATCGGTCGCTGACATTAATTTCCCTCCCAAAAATTGGTGCAAAAAGTTGGCGCATTTATTCTTTGCGACCAATTTATATCAGCGACCGCTTTGCAGTCGCTAAATCATCCACGTCATAAAAAATCGGCGATCGTATGCGATCATTTGAAAGCTGTCATTGATCAACTAAAACTTATTCGGACTCGAGTGCGTTAGTTTCTTTCAAAGAAACGAGAGAAAGAAAATGAGGAGAACAGAATAGGGAGAAGAGGAGAAGGGGAGAAGAGAGAGAGGAGGAGAACGTCGTCAGCCATGGCCAATCGCCCATCCTTTGCCATCGCCGCCGCCACAGGTAACCCTAATTCTCTTTATTTCTGATTTGGATATAGATTGGGTGTTATTCTATTGATAGAATCCACGCATTTTCTTCTAGTTTGGGTATTCTACCTTATTGGTAGTATGTAATTTATTTCATATACATGCCACATTGACATAATTGCTAACTCATGCCATTATGCCCCATTACAAAAAGTCATTGCGAAAATTGAGGCAAAAATTACAATGAAGATGTTGAGTGATTATTTTAAATTTACTACCATTTTAAATTTAAAAATCAACAAGGAAAAGTGAGCACATTTACTTGTATACACCATCTATTTCCTGAAAGTAAAGCATTCTACTTCTCCATTATTTGGGTATTCACCTTCACTTCATTATTATTGTCCTTGTGATTGCTTAAGTGCCTACAACTTGTACATTTCTGGTGTGGCTTATGTCCCGGTTTTGTCATAAGAAATTGGTTAAATGCTTGGAGGATAATGACTCAATTCCGAGGGTGAAATTCTTTCATTTAAATGCTTGGGTAAAATTATTTCATTAAACAAAATGAACCCACACTTGGGTGCAAATTGTATTTCTATTTTTAGGGTGTATTTAGATAAGTTTTAAATATTAGAATTTAAATCTCAATAACCCTACAAAATTTGGAATTTGGGGGTACAAACCATATTTTAGTCCAAATAAAATAAACAAAATTTAAAAGTTAACCAACCTTAAAAACTGAAGAAGTAGAAAAAAAATATCTATTGGACCCAAAAATTTAAAATGCTTATTGATAGTATGTCGTTTTATGATATGACTGTAAGATCGCTGAGTGATTATTTTAGTTATGTTTTAATCCCATTTATTTTTTTATTTATTTTCTTTTAAGATGAACGATATTCATGACAATAATAAGCCTAAGCTTGCTGTTAACAAATTAAAAAATTATTATGGTGTATGTACTCGAAACCATAATAATTTGGATAATATTAATGTGGTAAAATTGATTTGTTATGCTTGGTTGTTAACCTTGGCACAGACAGTAGTCTGAAATATATGCAGAAATTATGGCTCGTGCCAAAGAGAAGCAAGAACCATACTTGGTATTTGAGAAATGATTTTTTTGATACATTTCTTAAGTAAACGAATGTGGTTAATATAACAACCAAAACCATGTTCATGTACTTGAGTACCATGTCAAGTCTACACTATAGAATTGTAGAGGATCCGCCAAGAAATTCAATTATAATGCATGCCCCAACAAAGACACTTATGAACAAATACACTTAAGACATGCTAATTAATTCTGCCATTTTGTACAAATGATGGATTGATCCATTTATATTGAGAATTTGTATATTTCTCTTGGTTTGTGTCTTGGGTGCCTAGAAATGACCATATATACATGTCGTCGCATGCATGTGGCGATCCATATTATAGGGAGACTCGCAAAATTTTTTTTGTTGGTTCGGTAGTTGCGAACATTTATAATATTAACGAGCTCAAGTCATATGCTTACTAGCTAGTATGCTTAAGTCATATGCTTATAAGTATGGCTTAAATGTTAATCATATGCTTACAAGTATGCTCAAGTCATATGGTTACAAGTATACTCAAGTCATATGCTTACAATCATGTTATACCTTAATAAGCTCATGTTTATGCGTAGTAGGTACCGGTGGAATCATGGACCTCTATTCGATCAGTAGTTGGATGGCACGACGAAAGTCAAGTGCCCAGATAGAAGCTCTGATTGAATTTAGAGCTTTGGTTGCCAAGTGTTTTTGAGTATGCGTATAGTCACCCAGAATGTATGAATGGTAAGTCGCAGATACGATGTCCATGTTTAAAGTGTAAGAATATAAATTATATGGACATAGACATGGTAAACTATCATTTACTTGTTTCGGGTTCATGAGAAATTACGAAGAATCTTTGGTGGGCACATGGGCACATGGCAGAAGAGATGGTGGCATCACACAAGTACATAATTCGGGCAGTAGTACTCATCGTATGAATGAAATGGTCCATGATATTGCAGGGCCAGATTTTGATTGGGAGCAAGGCAGAGAGCAACCTATGAATTCTGATGCCAAAGACTTCCTTAAGTTGTTAGACGAGGGTAGCAAGCCATTGTGGCATGGTTGCACCAAACACACTACATTGTCTGCAGTGGCGACATTACTTAACATCAAGGCTGATCACAACATGAGCCATGAGTGTTTTGAGTCACTCTTGAAGGCAATTAAGAGTATGTTGCCTAACGGTGAGAAATTACCTGGTAACTATTACTTTTGTAAGAAAATGGTGAAGAAGTTGGGTCTTGGATACCAAAAGATCGATGCATGTCCCAACGATTGCATGTTGTTTTATAAGGAAAATGAACAGATGACAAAGTGCACGTTTTGCAGTCATGATCGGTTTAGGCCTAATAAAGAGGGTGTGACTACAAAAAAATCAAGTATACTGTTTAAGATTCTAAGGTATTTTCCAATAACACATCGACTAAAAAGATTGTACATGTCTTCAAGATCAACTGAACATATGAGTTGGCATGCGAAATCTCCAGCTAAAGATGGAGACCTAAATCATCCATGAGATGGGCGGGGCTTGGAAAGATTTCAACTTAGCACATCCCGAATTTGCATTGGAACCTAGAAATGTGAGGCTTGGATTGTCCACCGATGGTTTCAATCTGTTTGGCCACTCAAATTGCTCCAGACTCATGTTGGCTTTGTGATTGTTACTCCGTATAACTTGCCTCCTTGGATGTGTATGAAATGAAATGACCATACTTATTTCTTTCACTCGTGATTCTTGGTCCTAAGAGTCCCGGAAAGAACTTAGATGTTTACTTGAGACCTCTTATAGACGAGTTAAAGGTATTGTGGGAGGATGGAGTACGACTTGGGATGTTGCAACGAAAACAAATTTCAACCTTAGGGCGTGAAGTTATGTGGACTATAAGTGACTTCCCGACTTATGGTATGTTAATGGATGGAGTACACACGGAAGTTGGCTTGTCCGTATTGTATGGAGCATACAAAGTCGTTTAATCTATCAAAAGGTCGAAAGCCTTGTTGGTTTGACTATCATCGGTTCTTACCAATGATCACCCGTTTGAAGAAATAGAGAACACTTCGTGAAAGGGAAAGTAGATAATGATATGCCTGTCTGCGATTGTCGGGAACGGAGATGCGAGATCGTGTGATGAGATTGCGGTTATCCCATTTGGTAAGGTTGATCACGAAAAACATAATCAATGGGTTTGGTGAATCTCATAACCGGGTTCTTCGAGAAGCATCTTTTGGGAATTGCCTTATTGGTCTACAAATTTGATTCATCATAATCTAGATGTGATGCATATTGAGAAGAATGTGTTTGACAATGTGTTTAACACCGTGATGAATGTTACGGGGAAGACAAAAGATAATGATAAGGCACGTTTGGACATGAAAGATATTTGTAAGCGTCCTGGATTAGAACTTTATGAATCTCCTAATGGTAAGATTGTCAAACCGCATGCAAGGTACACATTGTCCAAAAAGCAAGTTGAAGATGTGTGCACATGGGTTAAGTCTCTGAAACTACCAGATGGATATCGTCCAAACATTGCAAGGTGTGTTACTGGTGGGAAATTGCAAGGGATGAAGAGTCATGATCGCTATGTGTTCGTGGAGAGACTCATGCCTATAAGCATTTCGGGATCTCGCTTGATAAACCAATATGGGATGCTTTGACGGATCTTAGTCGTTTCTTCAAAGACTAATGTTCAAAATCATTGAATGAGAAGGACATGTTTGTACTTGAGAAGAACATCATAGAGATCACGTGTAAACTGGAAAAAATATTCCCACCTGGTTTTTTTGACTCCATGGAGAATTTGCATATCCATCTTCCCTATGAAGCTCGTGTTGGGGGTCCAGTTCAATATAGATGGATGTACCCTTTCGAGAGGGTGATGGGAAACCTTAAGAGGAAGGTGAAGAATAGAGCTTATGTCGAGGGGTCGATATGCGAGGCATACAGTTTTGATGAGATATCTACAACACGTATACAAGATGATTCTGAATCAGACATTGACACTTGAACTCATGAAATGTATGTTTAGCAATACATGTTTTTTATATCATTGTCATGTTTATGTACTAAACTATTTAAATGCAACTTTTGTTTATTATCATTTTATATTCATATATATACATGTTTATATCACTGTCATGTTTATGTACTAAACTATTTAAATGCAACTTTTGTTTATTGTCATTTTATATTCATATATATACATGTTTATATCATCATGTCATGTTTATTGTCATATATACATGTAATCAAATATGACTCCTAATAACATCTTGAAATTTGTAATATATGATGGCTTCTAAAGCGGTATGACAGAAAAAGCGGCTTGGGTAGGGGCCTAATAATGTGCCCAAGGCCCCTACTAATCCCGATGATCGGATTCTTATTCAGATTCGCCCTCCTCCTAATAAAGACGTCGTCCCGCATATATCATTTATATAAAAGCATTTAAGATTCCATTTATTGTATATTGGTAATGTTTTGATTGATATTATATTGGTAATGTTTTGTTTTGGTCTTATTGTATTGAAAATTTGTATATTTCTCTTGGTTTGTGTCTTGGTGCCTAGAAATGTCCATATATGCATGCCGTCGTGCATGTGGCTAGTCTATATTATAGGGGAGACTATGGCAAAAAAAATTTAAGTATTATAAGTATAAGTTTGAAAAATGTTCACAAATATTATAACTTAGATATAAATTGCTTTAATATATGCTAATTGATGTTGTATATTATAGTGATTTTTCGATAATAAGATCGTCAAGTGCATATCATACAAATGTGTTTACGAAATTGGCCTACACACCGTGATTACGCAGGCGAGCACACCTATCGCCCACAAGGATCTTTGTTTGGCAAATTTCGTGTATGTTTTTTTAATTATGATAAATAATATTAATATAATATTCAAAGGATAATTATTTAGTAATGTTATTATTATTTTTTTTTTTGCAGAAACGGTATAGATGGGAGGACGCGCAGGCTTCAGTGATTCAGACATTATTCTGGCAAAAGTGTGCGGTCCGCACCAAGGACAACTTGAATAAAGAACGACAAAAAGCCATTCACAATGCCGAGATCGACCATCCGTGCCGTGGAGAGGATTATATGCAAGAGCATAGCCTCAGTGGTGCACCCAAATCCATATGGGCTGAGATGTGTGCCCAATGGAGAGTCGAGAGTCAGGGTGAAAAGACGAAAAGACCCGCCACCAACAGAGCCTCTAGTGTATTCGATGGGGAAAAGGCTAAAGGAACATAGAAGGGCGGCGAGATTTCACACTAATATGATATCACTACCCGGTATGTATTTACAAGTTTTAATATGTTTACAATCATGAATTGTAGAAAATATCCCATTTTACTTAGTAATATTGTCTTTGTTTTTGTATAGGAGTCTCGGTCTCAAGGTCACCCTATCCATTGGGTCGGATGTGTACGCACCACCCGTGATGGTTCACTGAGGCTATCCAGATAAGCGGTAATAAGTTTTAACAACCCGATCTTGTTTATTAATACTTACAAAATATTATTTTTAACTATTTAAGTGTTAACATGATGACAGGATACTTATAAACGCTTATTGAATGAGCGCTATCCTCAAGGCACTCCACGTCCGCCTATTGATCAAGAGTTGTGGGAGAGGGGCCTCATTGTGAAGAAGAACTACATTAAAGGTCAATGATAACGACGACGCCCATCCTTCAAATGGCTCAGCACTCTGCTACCCAAATATCATAGTCATCGAGTCATCCAATTTGTTCATACTCCTACCGACCGTGTGAGAGAGCTATATCGTCAAGATCGAAATCTTACAAGATATCAAGGCACACACGGGGCTCTTGATCCCGAGGAGTTAGTGAAGCGATGAAGCAGCAGCAGCAGCAGGACAATGGGGGATGGCCACGAGGTATAAAATCAATTTGTTGTATGTATTGTCGTAATATATACCAAAGATCAACATATTTATTATATTTGTAACTTGTTTTATTATTTTGTTAATTACGAGGTGATCAAGGAGGGGATGACGCTTGACATAACCTTGTACTTGTATATTCATTATTTGGATGTTTGTATATATGTTACTTAAACAAGTTTTGAAATGTTATTATATTTATTCAAATCATATTGGTTTTTAAAGGTTTATATACTAGTTTGGTGTATGTGTTGGTGGACGATGGATGTTTATATTGTTTTGTATGTTGTTTATCTTGGTGTGTATGTGTGTTGGGATAAAGCGGTAGAAAGCAGTGCATGTGTTTTTGGGAATTACGCAAAACAAAGAAAAATCCGGTGTAATTTTTTTTTTATCATATCGTCATCGCGATGCGTCATTGAACGTTATTAGCGACGGCATATATCCGCGACCGCGTCTTGTCACGATAATAATCACGATACGTGGACCACGTAAGCTTTGGCCCTAGACCATGTCGACTCGGATCGTGTAATCAGATTTGTCATTTCGATTACGCTTCATAGCGGCCGCAGATATCTCGGTCAAGCTAATAGTAGTCACCGATGTGCATCCCAAATGACCAGATTTTATGACGATTATCGGCGATCGCACTTTTCGTCATAGATAGCTATCTGCGATCGAAAGCGATCACGATATAGTCGGTCGCTGATAAGCCTTTTTGTTGTAGTGCCGTTTCCAAAAAATATGGGGCTTTCCGATAAGAATTTCTCCTTATTGGCGCCCAATTAGGTGATCAAACCCCTTTTCTAAGCAGAACTTCCTTAGACATTGCCAATAATGATATCTAATAATATTATTCAAATAATATGAATTAATAAAGCTTATAATGGGAAATATTGTACAGTGACAATTATTGAATTAACAATACAATAAAATATTAACATAGCAATTATTGAATCAACAAAATAAAATATTGAACAGTAATTACTGTAACAATTATTGAGTAGTGCCTTCTTACGTAAGAATCAATAATCCAAAATATTGTACAATACCGTAGTGCTATCAGGCAACCACGCCAGACATCGTACTTTTAACCACCACGTGTATTCTAACAATTGTTAATTGTGAATAACTACGCTTATTATTTATAAAAACTCAAACTTGTCATTTTCTTCATCCGCTCGTTTTTTTCGTTATGAGGTTCAAGAATGGTCACTACTGTCGCATTTAATATTCCCCGACAATAAGATTATCCACGACCAAATGAATATTCCCCGACAACAATGAATATTTTATAACCACTTGTATATTTTACAAAATTTACACATTTTACCCATAACTAACCACATTAATCAAATCAACTCCTTACTATTTCAAACAAGGTAATAGAGGAAATTCAATTTTATTTATAAAAAGTTGGGGTCTTATAAGCTTGGTCCAAAACAAGTTAGTCAACGAATGATTTTGACATCTTCATTCACTAGTAGTGTAAGACATATGTTTGAAAATTTTGAAGATTCAATGGCTATCACGCGGTATAATCGGCACCCAGATATTTTTGTAACTATGACTGCAAATCCCAAATGGCCTGAAATTACTAAATCATTATTACCAAATCAGATCCCTACTGACCGTCCTAATTTAGTGGCCCGTGTTTTTGAGTTAAAGCAAAATTTTTTGATGAAGGAAATAGAAACAAACAACGTCTTTGGTAGAAAGTGGCACATGTTTTTATAATTGTATTCCAATAAAGGGGGTTACCGCTCATGGATGTACTTTTGTTCCTTCGTGGTTCAGATAAAATTCAAACACGTGCTCAAGTGGACAGAGTAGTGTGTGCTGAATTTCTAAATTGTCAAACTGACCCATTGCTTTTTGAAACAATCATAGGTTACATGGTACACGGACCATGTGCTGCTCGAAATCCACAAGCACAGTGTATGGAAAATGGGGTGTGTACCAAGCGGTACCCTCGATCATTTGTTTAATCAACAAGTATGGACTCCGATGGATATCCTATCTATCATCGTCGTAATAATGATTAGAAGTACATCGTGAGGGGCAAGAAATTGTTAATAGAGACGTTGTGCCACATAATTCGTATTTATCAAGAATGTTTAACTATCATATCAATGTTGAAGTTTGTGCAGGAATCAGATGTGTAAAATATATCCACAAGTATATTTATAAAGGACATGATCGCACAACAATGGTACTTGGAGGAATTAATGAGATCCAACAATATCTTGATTCTAGGTATATTGGACCCCTAGAAGCTGCATGGCGATTGTTTGGTAATCCTTTACATAAAGAGATTCCGTCAGTTATAAGACTAGCACTTCATTTGCCTGGAATGCATCGTGTGTTCTTTAACCCTGCTGAATCTTTTGATACGATCATTTCTAAAGGTTCACATCAAGAAAAAACTCTAACTGGCTTTTTTGATTGTTGCACTACAAATGAATCTGCCCGTGTATTAACTTATCAGGAATTTCCACAAAAATTTATTTAAAACAAGTCTATCAATAAATGGACTCCAATACAAGGGGGTTTTGGTATAATGTACTTTGCTAGCTTTAATTCAAGTAAGCGGTTTTTTTTATGTTTGCTTCTAACTGTTGTCATAGGACCTACTTCATTTGACTGTCTACGCATGGTAAATAATGTTAGGCATGATACATTCAAGTCAGCATGTGTTGCAAGAGGACTTCTTGAAGATGATGAAGAATGGATACAATGTCTTCAAGAGGCTGCAATTATAAGAACGGGATACCAATTAAGGAGACTATTTGCTATAATTCTAAAGGAATGCTTTCCATTGCATCCATTTGCATTGGGGAAGCAATTCTCAACACATATATGTGATGATTTAGCACACAAGATTCGTACTAAGTTTAGTATTTTAAATCTAACTGATGATCATATTGAAGATTATGGCTTATATTTAATGAATCAATTGCTCCATGAGTCGGGGAAGAGTTTAGTTAACTTTCCACCCATGCCACAACCAACTTGAAATTGGAATGCAATAGTTGGAAATAGATTATTGTTTGAGCACTACCAACTTGAGAATGAAGCAAAACAATATAATGCACAAATTATGCACAACTTGCTGCTTATACTGATGTCACAACGTCAGTATGTGAAAATATACCAACTAATTTCTTTTTGAGTGGAGGTGCTGGGATGGGAAAAACATTTTTTGTACAATACCATTGCAACCAAATTGCGTAGCTATGGACTTGCTGTTGTTACTGTGGCTTCATCTGTTATTGCATCGTTGTTATTGGTAGGGGGCGCAATGCACATTCTACATTTTGTATTCCTTTGGAAACCCTAGATAATTCAATATATGGGTTTACTAAAAAATCAATGCATGCCGAATTGTTTAGAAAAACAAAGCTGATAATATGGGAAGAAGTTCCCATGCAACATTGATACTGTGTTGAGGCAGTCGATCGCACCCTTCAAGATATCAGGGACGATAAAAGACCTTTTGGGGTATTACTGTTGTCCTAGGTGGAGACTTTCGACAAATATTACATGTTATTCCTAAAGGCATTCGCGAGAAAATTGTGGGTGCATCATTGAGACGGTCTTCGCTATGGAAAGATGTGTATGTTTTGATTCTGGGTTTAAACATGCGATTAACTCGCACAGACGTTCGAAATACTAATTTTGCTTAATTCTTGATGGAGGTAATATTTCATTCAACCTTGAATTGAATTTCTATAACATGATGCTTTGAATTAAATCTCACTTTGTGAATGCTTATACTTTCATTTTTTAGATTGGGACTAATCCACAAGAAATTGTACAACTTCCATCTATAATAAATCGGTGTCATAATCTAAATGAATTGATATTTAGAATCTATCCACAATTGGACGTGGTTGGTATAGTGACTCCAATCTTTCTCACTGAACGGACAATTCTATCTACTCGCAATGACGATGTCAGTGACATAAATACTGCAGCACTGAATATCACTTTGGGAGAAACAATTACTTTTTTAGCTGCAGATAAAATATCTGAAAGTGATGAGCTTGATTATACCATTAGGAATCGATATCCTAACGAGTACTTAAACTCACTGAATCCTTCAGGGTTGCCACCATTTAAATTAGAGTTGAAAGTTGGATACCCAATAATGTTGTTACGAAATATTGCACCAAAAGATGGAATTTATAATGGCACGCGATTGATGGTTGTTAGGTGTGCCACTTGGGAAATCAAAGCTCGAATATTAAATGGAGATAAAATTGGCAATTTAGTCTTCATTCCGAGAATATCATTTACACCAACATCTTCGGACTTGCCTTTTTGAATGACAAGACGTCAGTTTCATGTCCGATTAACTTATGCTGTGACAATCAATAAAGGCCAAGGACAATCTATCAAGTTTATTGGGATTGATTTGCGAAAACCTGTTTTTAGTCATGGACACATTTATGTGGCACTATCTAGATGCACATTCGCGGATCGTATTAATGTCATCCTTCTGAAAGATGTGTCGAATTGCACCACAAATATTGTTTACCCAGAAGTTTTGTTATGATATTCTTATGACAAGTAATTATATACTTTAAACAGGTTTATTTTTGTTGAATTATGTAATCTTTTCAACTTTTAATTTTACAATGAGGTTCATTCTTTGTTGGATTGGAGTGAATTTATCAACGAGAACAATAGAGTATATATAATGGACCTTTGTGGATGGGGCCGACGTAATCATGTAAATCTACTTTTATGTCCCTACATTAAAATAACTTTACTATTCCTGTAACGTCCCCATATCTATACTCCCATGGTATACGATATGGTGCTTACTATGAATCGATATATAATGCATTTAAATCTATACACCCATGGTATCTGATTTACAAGATTACATTAAATAGAGGGACTATCAGATATAATTCTCATAGATCCAAAATTCACAGTATCTCATAACAGATGTCAATTCTTAAGAGAACTATTACTGTGTTTGGATACCCTCATTTGGATATATGAACTGTATCTATGACTAGAGTCTATCTATCTGAAATTCAGAGTATCAGTAATAACATAAACATCCCATATTACCAATACCCTCACCCATATGTATAGTCTATGCCAAGTCAATTTATACTATCGTACCAATAGTAACTATTTATCCAAAATCCAGAGTATCAATAACAACATGAACAGTCCATACTATTAATACTCTCACTCAAATAAATAGTTCCCAAGGATCTCAACTAGATTTGAAGAATTCTAATTTTACATCTATATGTAAGAAAACACGGTTGCGGAAATGAAAGATGTTATATATATATATATATATATATATATATATATATATATATATATTAAGATTCGATTACATGATTCTCATAACGAGTTTCTTATTACAAGGTATTCAAACAAACAAGAATATAAACTAATATATGTAGGGACGCTTCCCTTTATCTACTCTAGATGTTCCAGGGTTACCATCTAAAACTGCAATGGGAATAATTTGCAAGGGTGAGCTATGACATGCTCAAAAAGTTTTGTATTTATAACAATATATGATTTGAAGAAATACAACAATTCAAATTTTGACCGATAGTCATCACCATTTCACTATGGATTTATATTTCTGTCAGTCACACAGACTTAGAAATTTTATTCAGATATGAGATAGGGGATCAGCCTATTCAACATCCTACGAGTATGCATCTCATCCTACCAGTGCTCAAACGCACCCTACATTAGTGTCAATATATTATCGACCGAAGATCCCATACGGGATTCCCAACTTTAGATTAAGATGTCTTACCAATCAATTTGGTTTGACACAATAATTTAAGCTTAACAATTCAATATGAATAAGCAATTCATTTCTTAGTTATGCTGAAGCTATAGCAATAACCTTGCAATAAAAAGATAATTCAATTGTAGGTGTAGTATATTATATCAACAACATATCAAGATAAAAATCTTGTTCAATAGGTTCAAGACATTTCCATAAGTAGTTTAAGGTTAAGAAAAACTTGCGAAAATAATAACTTGGGTATAGGAAACTTGCCTGAGCGTAAATTAGTCAAGTTATGCTATTTAATCATTAATAAATACCTACGATGTTCATATATATAAATCTAACACGTTAGTATTGATAACAATACTGAAATATAACATTTATATAATATCGGGTTAGATTCAATACGGTTTCTGTGTTTAATACCTTACCAAATATTGAATAAGTTGATAAATAAACTAAATTTTATTTATTATAATTTTAGATAATTTATATATCCATTATAAGAATTTTTAGAAGTTTAAAATATTTTTAAAACATTTATTTATTCTTTAAATGGGTTTTAAATCATTTATTTCTATTTTAGGTAATTAATATTTACTTAAAATTTTACAAAAACATTGTTTATTATTTTAAATAATTTATACTCATTTATTATAATTTTATATCATTAATATTTTTTTCCATAATTATTTAATATTTATAAATAAATATTCTAATTTCTTTATTAATAAGTTAATTATCTAAATTAAATTAAATAATTATTAAATTTATGTAAAAATATCAGAATTTAATTATAATTATTTAATATAATTTTTAAAACTGTTTTTATATTTATTTATTAATTATTTCAAATTTTTATAATTTATTTTTAGAAAAAATCAATTTCTGTTTGTCGCTAAAGCTCTTCAGTGATAGAAAGTGTCGCTGTAGGTGTTCTTGAGTTTCTGGGCAACAGTTTGGTCATGGTCGAGTGACCAGTTTGACCACTAGATAAAATGCTACTGATAATGATTCTTGGTTTGTTCAAGAGTTGATGTTGTAGTACTTTATACGATAGTCTGACATGAATCAAAATTTAGGCTTTAACCTACATATAACAAGAAGTTATAGAGGCTCAAAGTCACTGTCAGAGCTGTTCTTGAGTTTCTAGGTAACCCAGAACAGTAGTCATGGCCGGTCAACGGTTTTGTGGCTTGAATATCTTTGATTCTGTGTATTAGATGTGTGTGGTGTTTGTTGTAACATGTAGTATATATGTCAGGATACATATATATAACATTAACATGAACAAAGAATAAGTCTAAGGTCTCTAATTATGCTGGTCAAAGTACAGCCAAACGCTATTCTTCATGTTCTTGAGTTTTCTGGGCAGCCTAGAAAACTTGGTCAACGACTTTTGACCATTAATTTCAGTAATCCTATTAATTGTTTTAGCAGTTTGAGATCATAGATATGTAGTACATATAACAGGGTATTGATCTATAACAAAACATTACAAAAACAACAAACAGAAAACGATTAAAGAGGTTTGTCAAAGTAGTCGGTTCGACTGTTCTTGAGTTTTCTGGGTAACCTAGAAAACTGCAATCCGTGAACGGTCAACCTACTTTGATGACTTATAACTTGAGATCTATGGTTCAAATGAACCTGTTTTCTTTTCAAGATTAAAAACCTACTAACAGGCTATAAATATCAAACAGTTAACAGACCAAAACATAAACACATATGAATCTATAGGCCTTGACATTCGGCTGTCAGACTTAGTTTTCAAAATTTCCAGATTTCTTAAAACATTTAATTAAGGCATCTAGATGTTATGAAAACGTGTTCTACCAATCTAACATACTTTCTAACATACTGATACATAATTCTAAACATCTAAACAACAAAACTAACATAGGATCAAAGAGTTAATTATGAACTAGGGTTTGTTCCTTTTCTTGAATGATTTTTGATTCTAGCTTCTGATGTTGTTGTTGCTAACTCCCATGATTGATTTGGGAAGTTTATAAGTGTATGTAGGCTTAGAAATTTCGTGAGTTTGGTCAGCTCTAAGGTTCCTATTTATAGAATTCTTCAACTTGGCTTTATAGTCATTTTTGTGCAACTTGCCTCTACAAATATTTGATCTGATGACTATTGTCATGCTTGGGAGTTACAAGCATTTTATGTGCAGCCTAGGGACTTGAATTGTGACTCCTAACCTACTTGTAAGCTAGTTAGGTTTGTTTATTAGCTTAGGTTTGTCCAAATCTTCACTAATCGTGGTTAAGGTTTTGTTTTTAATGATTAGGAATGTTAAGTGATGTTTATTAGTACCTAATTGAAGTTTACTAACCATGACTAGGCGTTAAGATAAGCTAATTAGGGTTAGGTTAGCTAATTAGGGTTATATTTACAAATTAGGGTTAGGGTTTTGTTAATTAGGTTTAGGGTTTATTAATCTAGGATTGTTAACCTAAATTTCTCACTAATCCTAACAAGCACGACAAAGCGTTTTGTCAGTGTAAGCATGACAAAGCAACTTGTCAAAATAATTTTAACGAAAAGTCCATTTACGGGGAAAAAAAATTCAAGCACGAGGTGTCAAGCATGATGTTTTTTGGACAAAAATTTATTTGGTCAAATTTGTTAAACAAAGTATATATTAACACATAACACATTCAGAACAAAGTGATTTTATTTATATAACGGCATTTTACATATACGAGTCTTATTAGGGTTTTGGGTTTTTACATTCATCCCCACTAATAATAATTTAATCCTCGAAATTACAGTACAAGTTAAGTAAATAATTGAGGATAACTCTCGCGCATTTTATCTTCAAGTTCCCATGTAGCTTCTTCAACGTTCTGATTTCTCCAGATTACTTTGACCGATGGTATCACTTTATTTCTCAGAACATGCTCTTTACGGTCGACGATCTGCACAGGTTCTTCTACATAAAAAAGATTTTCTTCTATTTGGATTGACTCATATTGTATAACGTGTTTATAATCAGGTTTATATGGTCATAATACGGACACATGAAACACATTATGAATATGACTTAGCTCAGGAGGTAGTGCTATTTCATAAACTTCACCAACCCTCCTCAAAATTTCAAAAGGTCCAATGAATCTCGAACTTAGTTTTCCTTTCTTGCCAAAACGTATCTTGCCCTTCCAAGGAGATACTTTCAAGAATACGTGACTTCCTACGTTAAAGTTTCGTTGTTGGCGATGTGGGTTAGCGTATTTTCTTTATCGATCTTGAGATTCTTGTTATCGTTGACGAATAATTCTGATGGTTTCTGTTGTTTGTTGAACTATTTCAGGTCCTAACATTTGTCTTTCCCCGACTTCATCCCAACATAAAGGTGTTCTACACTTCCTCCCATATAAGGCTTCATAGGGTGCCCTACCTATGCTAGCATGATAACTATTGTTATAGGCAAATTCATCTAAGGGTAACTGATCTTCCCAACTTCCTTTGAAGTATATGATACAAGTTCTTAACATATCCTCTAATGTTTGTATAGTTCTCTCACACTGTCCATCGGTCTAAGGATGATAAGATGTGTGTAATCTTAACTGTATTCCTAAGTGTTTCTGAAGGCTTTTCCAAAAAATTTAAGTAAAACGTGGATCTCGATCTGATACTATGGAAACAGGTACTCCATGCCTAGAGATAATTTCATTGATGTACAGTTTGGCAAGGTGATCTAGGGTATGAGTAATTTTAATAGGTAAAAAGTGAGCTGATTTTGTTAAACGGTCAACTATTACCAAAATGGTATTATGGCCCTTTTGTGTAGCTGGAAGACCAACAACAAAATCCATAGTTATATGTTCCCACTTCCACTCAGGAATTGGTAAGGGTTGAAGTAAACTTTCGGCTTTTGATGTTCAGCCTTAACCCTTTGACACGTGAGACATTTACTTACCCATTCAACTATTTCTCTTTTCATATTTGACCACCAAAAGTGTCGACTTAAATCCTTGTACATTTTTGTACTGCCAGGATGTATGGAAAATTTAGAATTATGAGCTTCATTCAAAATTTCATCTTTTAAAGCTTGGTTTAACAGAACCCAGATTCTATTTTTATACCCTATTATCCCATCTTTGTCTATTCTGAATTTGTTATACTTGTCATGAGTTACATTAGACTTGTATTTCTGACACTCTTTCATCCTTTTCCTATATCTCTTTTACTTTTTTAAGTAGAGATGAAACTCCTTCTAAAATATATAATTTTTGGGTAGAAGTAGTTGGACATTCCACCTCAATTTCTAAATTTTCAAAGTCTTTTATTAACCTACCATTGGTGGTTAATACATTCAATTTCTTCTGATTCTTTCTACTTAACGCATCAGCTACGACATTGGCTTTACCGGGATGATATAAGATTTCACCGTCAAAATCCTTTAGCAGTTCTAACCATCATCTCTGTCTTAAATTTAATTCCTTTTGCGTAAAAATATATTTTAGACTTTTATGATCTATATATATCTCGCACTTCTCCCCGTACAAGTAATGTCTCCAAATTTTTAGAGCAAAAACTACCGTGGCTAACTCTAAATCATGAGTAGGATACCTCTTCTCATAATCTTTCAGTTGTCGTGATGCATAAGCTATCACTTTCCCATGTTGCATCAACACACACCCTAATTCTCTGTGTGATGCGTCACTATATACTACAAGGCCTCATGTATCATCTGGTAAGGATAACACTAGAGCCATGCTCAGTCGCTTCTTCAACTCTTGGAAGCTTTCCTTACATTTATCTGTCCAGACGTATTTCACCGTCTTTCGAGTAAAATTGGTTAATGGGGTTGCTATTTTTGAAAAATCTTTTATAAACTGTCGGTAATAACCCGCTAAACCGAGAAAACTTCTTACTTCTGTTGCAGTTGTTGGTTGTTCCCAATTCACAACCGTTTCGATCTTAGCTGGATCTACAGATATTCCATTATTGTCAATTAAATGACCTAAAATTGAACTCTCTTCAACCAAAATTCACACTTGGAAAACTTTGCATAAAGTTGTTCCTTTTGTAATATCTCCAAAACGACTCTCAAGTGTTTAGTATGCTCTTCCCGTGTTTTCGAGTATACCAGAATATCGTTGATAAACACTACAACAAATTTGTCCAAACATGGTTTAAACACTCGATTCATTAAATCCATAAATGTTTCCGGTGCATTTGTTAATCCAAAAGACATTACCAGACACTCATAATGTTCATAGCGTGTCCTAAACGCTATTTTCGGCACATCCTCCTTTCTTACCTTTAATTGATGATAACATGTTCTAAGGTCAATTTTTTTGAAAAATGTTCGTCCCCCTTTAATTGGTCAAACAAATCATCAATCCTTGGTAAAGGATATTTATTCTTAATAATTAACTTATTTAGCTCTCTATAATGTATACATAGCTTCATAGTTCCATCCTTCTTCTTTACAAACAATACTGGTGCTCCCCAAGGTGAAACACTAGGTTATGTGTACTTTTTATCTAAGAGTTCCTGTAATTGTATAAGTAACTCTTTCAGTTCTATAAGTGCCATTCTGTACGGTGCCTTAGAAACTGGTGTCGTTCCCGGCGCAAGATCAATGACGAACTCAATTTCCCTATCTGG
Source organism: Panax quinquefolius (assembly GCA_020205615.1). Taxonomy (NCBI): domain Eukaryota; kingdom Viridiplantae; phylum Streptophyta; class Magnoliopsida; order Apiales; family Araliaceae; genus Panax; species Panax quinquefolius. The sequence continues at coordinate 73,722 of JAINUW010000663.1, read as the reverse complement.
AGGTAAACCTGATAAGTCATCTGGAAATACATCGGGAAAATCCTTAACTATGGGTATTTGATCTAGTTTTACTCCTTCTTGTTGAGTATCAACTATATAGGCCAAATATCCTAAACAACCCTTTCTAAGTAATCTTTCTGCCTGAACTATAGTCAAACATCAAGATTGCTTAGGTGAACAACTGCCGTTGGACACTACCTTTGACTTCGAAGAAGTCAAAAGGTTTATTTGCTTTTTATGACAATCAATCAATGCGTTATGGTTAACTAACGAATCCATTCCTAAAATTACATCAAATTCTCCCAATTGTATTGGTATCAAATCTACCGCAAAGTTATGTCCTTTTATTACCACACTACAATTCTTGTGTATGGTTTTAACCGGAATTCTTTCATTATTAGCAATTTCTACACAAAATGGTTTGTCTAAATTTTCACAAGGTATATTCAAATTTGTAGAAAAAATTTTAGGCACAAAAGAACATGTAGAACCAGAATCAAATAACACATATGCATTTAAAGTGTTGATAGGGATGATACCTATCACCACGTCCTGTGAAGCAACAACATCCCTCATCGACATATTAAATGTTCTCAAGGTAGGTCGATTCTGAACCCCAACTGCAGCTACTTGATAAGTTGGTTTTACACCTACTTATCTGAAATCTGTTACTTGAATTAGTTGCTTATACTCATGTTTCTTAGTTACTTTTCATGCATTTTGTGTTCATTTTAAAGATCTTATATTTGGGAACGATGTGAGCGACTATTGGTATAAAAACGCAAGGAAAAACAATCCGGATATCATTTGGGCTATAATGTTCATTTCATATTCTTGGCTTGGAAATTGGATTATGTTGTAGAGATTCTTCTTAGCTTTCTGGAACATCTTGAATCATTCCAATCGGAGTTCGGATGCAAGAGTTATGACCTTTGTACCAACGAACGTTAAACGTCACTGTTTTGGATGGCCACTTGCACAACAGTCACTTCCAACCCAATTTCAGCATTCATTCGTGCATTATTTCTTAATTTTGAAAGAATGAATGTTGTAGAGCTCGTCAAGAGCTTCGATTTGATAGGTGGCAGGCCCCGTAACTCTTCCTGGATCAAAAGTTATGGCTATTTTACTAGAGGACACTGCAGTAGAAAATCAACCGCGCGGGCGCGCGAATTTGTAGTGCATTTCCCGCGCGGCCGCGCGAGTTCCTGGAGCAAAAAAGTGCGATTTAACACTTGAGTGCGGGCACGCCCAACTTTAGGCCAATTCCAGTGCGGCCGCGCCACTTCGTAAGTTGACTAGAGATGACTTTTTCACTAGATATTGCGATTGAAGCGTAACTTAGAGAGGGGGGGGGGGGGTCAATTAGGGCTTAAATATTAGACGTATCGTCATTATGTAAAGGATATTCCACCTTTTGGTGGATCAAGTATCTATTGTTGTTGTCTCTCTTTAATTTTCAATAATAGAATAGAGTAGATTAGTGTAGATACTTTTTAGATGTGATTTGTTTGGAGACTTGAAGCAATTGGAAAGCATTGGAGATTCAATCTTGGATCAAGAGAAAATATTTGCACTACCATTCTCTACTCTTACTCTCTCTTTGATTACTAATTGTATCTTAGGATGTTTATTCAATATGTGGATGATAGCATTAATTCAGTTGTGATTTAAACTCTATTCTGAGATTGTAATGGATTTTATGGATTAGTTATTTCTTATATGTTCCATTGTTAGCCTTATTAATTGCTATGAGATTGTCTATTAAGATTCATGCTTAATTGCTTAGTTGATTGGCGATCAATTATTGTGATAATCAATATGGACTTGAGAGATGAAGTATAGGGTTGGATCTTATCTTAATAGCTTATGATTGTATATTCTACATTGTGTTGGGATGTATGATTTGTGCTTAGGACAAACATATATCGAAGCACCATTCGTAGTCAATTGAGAACTTGGAATTAAACCCTAATTATTTGTAAATCACATAGACATATAGTGGTTTATGTAATATGGGTGTTCATGTGTATTCTATCACCTGTGGATTATATGTGATATGGGTATGACATTGAGAAATGGCTATACTTTACTTTCGTGTTCTTGACTAAAAAATAGGTACAATTAGTTTGGCTTAACATGAATTGTATGGATTTGAATGAGTCAATAGATGAAATTATGATCTCAGGTCTTCATTATCTAGTCTCACTCTAGGAATAGTTAGGTTAATTTAATTTCATAGTTTAAAAATAAAATATAATATCATTCATTTAAATAAGACTGAAATGATTATGAGTTAGTGCTTAGTGAACTTTATTAGTTAATTCTCCGTGGGAACGATACTTTACTAACTCTTTATTACTTGTTAATCGTGTATACTTGCACGCATATATTTATCGGTAAAACGACCAACAAGTTTTTTGGCGCCGTTGCCGGGGAATTATTTTAATAATTTTTGCAAACATTAATTTCAATCAAATTAGTCTTAATTTAAACATTTTATTTTAATTTAATTATCTTCCTATATTTTTCTCTTTTCAGGTACCATGGATGACTTTGTTTATCAATGGTGTAATGCAAATATGATTCAACCAAGGGACACAAGAACTGAAGGACTCAATGTATTTTCTACATTGTCATCACAAATTATAACACTTTCGGAGAGGTTGGATATTCTTGCAGCCCAATGCACTCGAGAGATAGTAGTTACATGTGAATATTGTGCTAGCGAGCATCCGAGTTATCAGTGCAACATCAGTGTTGGACAAGTACAGTTTGGTGGTGATTACCTAGATTATGAATGGAGTTATAACTATCAAGACCAACACTACGTTCCAAGTCCAACACATCCATCGGATTTCTCATATCCACCTCTAATGTAACAAGCAGAAAATTCAAGGTTGAAGGAATTCATGTCAAAAAGCATAATAGACCATGAAGAGATGATGATGAGTCAGGAGTTATTAAGCTAAAATCTTAAGAAACAGATGGAACAACTCATTAACTCCTCAATGAATGGTCCTCAATACATGGATTTCAAAACTAAACAAGATAATTCAAGATTGGAGGATTTGTGGTTCAAGTTTGTAGCATCAACTGAGGAGAAGAAAATTAAGCAAGAGAGGTCAATTCAAAATCTGCATAATTAGATGGATCGAATATTTGAAGCCTTAAAAAATCGCCCTCAAAATAATTAGTGCTATGACATGGACGATGAAACTGATGCAGAACCAGAAGTGTATATGCCACTGAATGAACTGAAAAGGAGTGCACATTGAGGAGACAACTGGGGGTATGGAAAATGAAGAACATGAGCTGACTTGTATTATACCCCAAGTGCCTTACCAATTAGAGTTAAAAAATTCAGTGAACTTTGCACACCCATGTCCCCTTGGTAGTCACATCCAAAGCAAGAATTTCTGCGATTATGAGGCCTCCTACAAACCATGGTAGGCAGAGGAAGAGATAATAGAAGAAGAAAATCCCTTTGAATCATTAATGCCTCAATGCAAAAATCTATTCAAAGATGCAACGAGAGAAGCACCTGGCGATGCAATAGAAATGGAGACATCATGTACAGGAAATATGCTAGGTTATTTCAATTCACAGACTCTCATGTTGGGGAGCCTACCTACACACATTGCAGTTCTAATGGATGGAGGGTTCCTAGCTTATCGTAGAGGAATTGGATCGCGGTGTCAAGGAAAGAGTCAAGCTAATTGACTATAACTTAGCGCTTGATTGGAGGCAACCCATTGTTTCTATCTCTATCTTTTAATTATTCTGTTTAGATTGTTTTTGTTAGTTCATTTTCATTTTTAATTATGATAGTTTGATTTGTTCTGCATAAGTGCGTTGGTAGCTGAATTTGTATTTGACTGTGTTTGAGCATAGTATAGAGAGTATGATGATTAGATGGTCATTTTTGCGTATTCAATAGTTCATACTTTGACATGGTTAATTGGTGTTTATGCATGAGAATTGAAAAGAAGTCATCATTATGTTATGTATTGGAAGATGCAGATTGGAATTGGAGGAAGCAGGGTCACGCGACCGCGCGATGTATACCTTGAAAACTCCGCTACCATACTGCATGTCTGCATGTAAGAGAAAAAAGCGCTTTCGCTGCCTGCCCATGTCTCCATTGAAAAGTCACATGGCACGCCACTATATAGCTTAGTCATAGAAAATAAAAATTATTTAATTTTTAGAATTTTTGACTCAAGCATTCGGACAGTTAGAAGTTCACACTCAGTTTCCAACTTTAGATTATCTCAAATTTATCCATCGCCTGATATACCATCGGATCTTGAGGAGGCGAACAGAGATGACATTGCCACTTAGGGGAGTATTCTTTCTCTTTTAATTACAATGACGACATTGTTAGTTTTAAGTTTGGGGGTATTGGGTTTAGTCAGTAGTTTAGATCATGTAGTGTAATTGCATTGTATAGAGTAATTTCATGTTACATATAGTTAATTGAATGTTAGTAGTTATTAGTTTAATTTTGCAGTAATTTTTTTTTCTTTTTGTTTACTTAATATCTGTTTAGTTGCATAACATTGCATAATCCCAGGCTTTTAGTTAGTTGAATTCTAATTTGGTCAATGATGACATGGAAATTTGATAGATTTTTGAACTTGGTTGATACCATGAGCTTAGTTGTAATTTTATACATGATATAATTCATGCTTGCTGTTTAGATGTTACCAGTTAGCACGACAATGTTCCTATTTGCTTGTTGGTTAAGATTAACATGCTTGTCTGCTGAGAGGAAAATGTTATTTTTAATGATAGAATTATATAGGAAGTGAGTAATGACTATGAAGACACTGAAACTCAAGTTGTGGGAACGCAGGTGTATGCTTGCTTTATATAAAAAAAAAGAGAAAAAGATGAATAATTACCGTGGCTAGTCTTGTTTTCGGGCCTTTGTTACTTGAGTACGTACGCCCAAGGGGATTGTCTCTACACCTAGCGCCCTAAGGTCTTAATGGTCTGGGAGTCGTTGGTTGAAAGCTCGCTAAGGGGTAGCACTGTTAGCCTAATGAAATGAGACATTTCACAGTCATAGGAAATAAAAAAAATCAATAAACACCGCGGGAAAGTGCAAAAATCGCCCTCGTGAGTAAAAATAAAGCAGAATAAACCCATTGTTGAACCTTAATTTGTATTGATGTGTTGGAGTAGTTGATGTCTCATTTGTATATGCAGTTCTTGATTTAAACTTCAATTTTCTATCTTAAGCAATTTAGCATGTGGTAGCTTCACCTTTGTCAAGCTTATCTGTGAACACATCACACACACAACATCTTTATAGCAGGTTAGGATTGTTTGATTGTATGTCATTATGCCTTTAGCTTAGTTTGATGCTTTGTTCTTGGATCTTGATATTTCTCTAAGGCATATCATATTAGAATTCTCAACATGGCTGGAAATCTTGGGATTCATTGTCATAGTAGCATAGCTTGTATAGCATGTAGAATGCATTATGTTGTGTTGCTTGTGGACAAGCAACGGTTTAAGTTTGGGGGTATTTAATAAGTTGATTTTATACCTACTTATCCGGTATCTGTTACATGAATTAGTTGCTTATACTCATGTTTCTTAGTTACTTTTCATGCATTTTGTGTTCATTTTGTAGATCTTATGTTTGGGAACGATTTGAGCGACTATTGTTATGAAAACGCAAGGAAAGGCAATCCGGATATCATTTGGGCTATCATGTTCATTTCATTTTCTTGGCTTAGAACTTGGATTATGTTGTAGAGCTTCTTCTTAGCTTTTCAGAATATCTTGAATCATTCCAATCGGAGTTCAGATGCAAGAGTTATGACCTTTGTACCAACGAACGTTGAACGTCACTATTTTGGATGACCATTTTCACAACAGTCACTTCCAACCCAATTTCAGCCTTCATTCGTGCATTATTTCTTAATTCTCAAAGAACGAACGTTGTAGAGCTCATCGAGTGCTTCGATTTGATAGGTGGCAGGCCCCGTAACTCTTCATGGATCAAAGGTTATGGCCATTTTACCAGAGGACACTGCAGTAGAAAATCAACTGCGCGGGTGCGCGAATTTGTAGTGCATTTCCTGCGCGGCCGCGCGAGTCCTTGGAGCAAAAAAGTGTGATTTAACACTTGAGCGCGGGTGCGCCCAACTTTAGGCCAATTCCAGCGTGGTCGCTCCAATTCGGAAGTTGACTAGAGATGACTTTTTCACTAGATAATGCGATTGAAGCGTAACTTAGAGAGGGGGGGGGTTCAATTAGGGCTTATATATTAGCCGTATCATCATTATGTAAAGGATATTCCACCTTTTGGGGGATCAGGTATCTATTGTTGCTTTCTCTCTTTAATTTTCAATAATCGAATAGAGTAGATTAGTGTAGATACTTTCTAGATGTGATTAGTTTGGAGACTTGAAGCGATTGGAAAACATTGGAGATTCAATCTTGGATCAAGAGAACAGATTTGCACTACCATTATCTACTCTTACTATTTCTTTGATTCCTAACTGTATCTTATGATGTTTATTCAATATGTGGATGATAACATTAATTCAGTTATGATTTAAACTCTATTCTGAGATTGTAATGGATTCTATGGATTAGTTATTTCTGATATGTTCCATTGTTAGCCTTATTAATTGCTATAGGATTGTGTATTAAGATTCATGTTTAATTGCTTAGTTGATTGGCCATCAATTATTGTGATAATCCATATGGACTTGAGAGATGAAGTATGGATTTGGATCTTATCTTAATAGCTTATGATTGTATATTCTACATTTTGTTGGGATGTATGATATGTGCTTAGGATATACATATACTGAAGCACCATTCGTAGTCAATTGAGAACTTGGAATTAAACCTAATTATTTTTAAATCACATAGACATATAGTGGTTTATGTAATATGGGTGTTCATGTGTATTCTATCAAATGTGGATTATATGTGATATGGGTATGACATTGAGAAATGGCTATACTTTACTTTCGTGTTCTTGATTAACAAGCCGGTACAATTAGTTTTGCTTGACATGAAGTGTTTGGATTTGAATGAGTCAATAGATGAAATTATGATCTCAGTTATTCATTATCTAGTCTCACTCTAGGAAAAGTTAGGTTTATTTAATTTCATAGTTTAAATATAAAATATAATATCATTCATTTAAATAAGACTAAAATGGTTATGGGTTAGTGCTTGGTGAACTTTATTAGTTAATTCTCCGTGGGAACGATACTTTACTTACTGTTTATTACTTGTTGACCGTGTATACTTGCTCGCATAAATTGATCCGTAAAACGACCAACACTACTGTTGACTGATTACTCTCTGGTACTCTATTCCTCTTTCCTCTTTGGTTCTTTGGTTTAGGACAATTCTTTGAAAAATGGTCCAATGAACTACAATTAAAACATTTATTTTTATTTGGAAGAGGACACTGTGGAGAATAATGTCTCGATTGTCCACAATTATAATATTTGTTACGAAGGCATTCTCCTTTATGTTTCTTACCACAAGTAGGACAAGGTTTGATATTATTACTAAAATTATTATTAGTATTTCCTATCTTTTTCCCTAGGTAGTTAGAAAAAGTATTATTCCATTTTCGTTTGTTATTAAACCCACCTAAACTGGGTTCTATCTTAGGTTTCCCTTTTTCATTCTGACTTTTCTTGTCCTGGTGAAATTTAGCAAGACTTTCATTCTCACTTTCAGCTATAGTAGCTTTCTCTAGTATTTCAGAGAAAGTTTTTATTTAAAGTTGCGATAACCTACTTCTAATCTGAGGTTTTAAACCCTCCTAAAACCTACAAGTCTTTCTAAGTTCAGTGGTTACTTGATGAGGAGCAAACCTGGATAATTCATTAAACTTAGCTGTATAATGGGTTACAGTAAGATCTCCTTATTTTAAGTCCAGAAATTTTATTTCCATGCGATCTTTCAGGGATTGGGAAAAATATTTTTCAAAGAACAACTCTTTGAATCTATCCCAAGGAACAATTTCAGTTTCTACCCGACCTTTGGTTAATTCCCACCAATAATTAGCCTCACCTTTTAAGAAAAAGGTTGCAAAAGTTGTCTTTTGGTTATTATTAACATTGGTTACTAGGAAGAATTTCTCTATTTCAGAAATCCAAATTTGTGCCTCTACAGGTTCTGATGTACCTTTGAATTCAGGTGGTCCAACTAATTTAAAATCTTTGAAAGATGTATTTTGGTTCACATGTCTATTTACAACTCCTAGCATAAGGTCTACTAACTGTTGGGAAGAGTTGTCATCATTATTCATTTCTCTTTGGGGTCTTCTGGTTGGTGGCATGATTCTATATAAAACAATAACAAAATTCACATAAGAATTTGAATAACACAATATATTATTTATTTTATATATCACAACGGTATTACACAACAATTTCATAGTTAAACATACTACTGTCTTACAAAGTACTGATTACAATAAAAACTTTGAATGCTTCTTTATTATATTAATATAAAGCATTCAACCACATATGTTATACTCTCTAGAATTCATTTATATCATCAAAGGAATCCTGAATCATGTGACAAACCACAGATCGATCGATGAGATAAGCCATTTTCTTCTCCTCTACCGGATATCGAACTACACGGCGCTGCAAATCATTAAAAGTATCTCGAACACCCAGAGATGTTTTAAGAAGCCTTGACTGAATTTCCTTCCTGCCCATCTGTGCATGGTACAGTTGTACTTTTAGTCGTTGACTATGTCCCCTCTCATGCTGTAGCATTCCCTCAGCTATATCAGCCCTAAACTTCATTTTATTATTCTCATATTCTGTTTTCTTCATCAGTGATGCCATTGCCTCATCATGTTCATCAATTCTCATTAATTGTCCTGCTACTGGATCTTCCTCTTCCTCAGCATCTAGCAGTTGTTGATCATGAAGCAATTCCTCATCTTCTGCATCACTAGCTATAAATGACTCAATTTGTGGTGGAGTGTTTACTATCACCATTTCTTCAGCATTGGAGTTGGCCATCTATAAAAGAAAACTCCGTTAATACTGGTTTAGGAATTTACACAACATAATAGTTTTAATGTTATATTTTATGCGTACTTTAAAATTTTTTTACGGACCCGAAGACTATATACTAAGATTTCTCTTCCTTATATCTATAGCCTTGAAGCTTTGATACCATTAAATTGTAACGCCCCCATATCTATACTCCCATGGTATACGATATGGTGCTTACTATGAATCGATATATAATGCATTTAAATATTTACACCCATGGTATCTAATTTACAAGATTACATTAAATAGAGGGACTATCAGATATAATTCCCATAGATCTAAAATTCACAGTATCCCATAACAGATGTCAATTCTTAAGAGAACTATTACTGTGTTTGGATATCCTCATTTGGATATATGAACTGTATCTGTGACTAGAGTCTATCTATCCGAAATCCAGAGTATCGGTAATAACATGAACAGTCCATATTACCAATACCCTCACCCAGATGTATAGTCTATGCCAAGTAAATTTATACTATCGTATCGATAGTAACTATTTATCCGAAATCCAGAGTATCAATAACAACATGAACAGTCCATGATATTAATACCCTCACTCAGATAAATAGTTCCCAAGTATCTCAACTAGATTCGAAGAATTCTAGTTTTACATCTATATATGTAAGAAAACACGGTTGTGGAAATGAAAGATGTTATATATATAAAATATTAAGATTCAATTACATGATTCTCATAACGAGTTTCTTATTATAAGCTATTCAAACAGATAAGAATATAATCTAATCTATATAGGGACGCTTCCCTTTATCTACTCCAGATGTTTCAAGGTTACCATCTAAAACTGCAAAGGGAATATTTTGCAAGGGTGAGCTATGACATGCTCAGCAAGTTTTGTATTTATAACAATATATCATTTAAAGAAATACAACAATTTAAATTTTGACTGATAGTTGTCACCATTTCACTATATTTTATATTTCTGTCAGTCACACAGACTTAGAAATTTTATTCAGATATGAGATAGGGGATCAGCCTATTCAACATCCTAGGGGTATGCATCTCATCCTACTAGTGCTAAAACGAACCCAACATTAGTGTCAATATATTATCGACCGAAGATCCCATACGGGATGCCCAACTTCAGAGTAGGATGTCTTACCAATCAATTTGGTTTGACAAAACAATTTAAGCTTAACAATTCAATATGAATAAGCAATTCATTTCTTAGTTATGCTGAAGCTATAGCAATAACCTTACAATAAAAAGGTAATTCAATTGTAGGTGTAGTATATTATATCAACAGCATATCAAGATAAAAATCTTGTTCAATAGGTTCAAGACATTTGCATAAGTAGTTTAAGGTTAAGACAAACTTGCAGTCAAGTTAAGTTATGTTATTCAATCGTTAATAAATACCTACGATGTTCATATATATAAATCTAACACATCAGTATTGATAACAATACTCAAATATAACATTTATATAATATCGGGTTAGATTCAATAGGGTTTCAGTGTTTAATAACTTACCAAATATTGAATAAGTTGATAAATGGACTAAATTTTATTTATTATAATTTTAGATAATTTATATATCCATTATAATAATTTTAGAAGTTTAAAATAGTTTTAAAACATTTATTTATCATTTAAATGATTTTAAATCATTTATTTCTATTTTAGGTAATTAATATTTACTTAAAATTTTATAAAAACATTGTTTATTATTTTTAAATAATTTATAATCATTTATTATAATTTTTATATCAATAATATTATTTTTACATAATTATTTAATATTTATAAATAAATATTCTAAATTCTTTATTAATAAGTTAATTATCTAAATAAAATAAAATAATTATTGAATTTAAGTAAAAATATCAGAATTTAATTATAATTATTTAATATAATTTTTAAAACTATTTTTATATTTATTTATTAATTATTTCTAATTTTTATAATTTATTTTTAGAAAAAATCAATTTCTATCTGTCGCTAAAGCCCTTCAGTGACAGAAAGTGTCGCTGTAGGTGTTCTTGAGTTTCTAGGCAACAGTTTGGTTATGGTCGAGTGACCAGTTTGACCACTAGATAAAGTGCTACTGATAATGATTCTTGGTTTGTTCAAGAGTTGATGTTGTATTACTCATACAGTAGTACAACATGAATCAAAATTTAGGCTTTAACTTACATATAACAAGAAGTTATAGAGGCTCAAAGTCATTGTCAGAGCTGTTCTTGAGTTTCTGGGTAAGCCAGAACATTAGTCATGGTTGGTCAACGATTTTGTGGCTTGAATATCTTTGATTCTGTGTATTAGATATGTGTGGTGTTTGTTGTAACATGTAGTATATATGTCAGGATACATATATATAACATTAACACGAACAAAACATAACTCTAAGGTCTCTAATTATGCTGGTCAAAGTACAGCCAAACGCCGTTTCTTCGTTTCTTCGTTTTACAAATTTCCAAAAAACTTGGTCAAGCTTGGTCAACGACTTTTGACCATTAATTTCAGTAATCCTATTAGTTATTTTAGCAGTTTGAGGTCATAGATATGTAGTACATATAACAGGGTATTGATCTATAACAAAACATTACAAAAACAACAAATAGAAACGGTTAAAGAGGTTGGTCAAAGTAGTCGGTTCAACTGTTCTTGAGTTTTCTGGGTAACCCAGAAAACTGCAATCTGTGAACGGTCAACCCACTTTGACTACTTATAACTTGAAATCAATGGTTCAAATGAACCTGTTTTCTTTTCAAGATTAAAGACCTACTAACAGGCTACAAATATTAAGAAATTAACAGACCAAAACATAAACACATATGAATCTATAGGCCCTGACATTCGGCTGTCAGACTTAGTTTTCAAAATTTCCAGATTTCTTAAAACAATTCATTAAGGCATATAGATGTTATGAAAATGTGTTCTACAAATCTAACATACTTTCTAACATTCTAAACATCTAAACAACAAAACTAACATAGGATCAAAGAGTTAATTATGAACTAGGGTTTATTCCTTTTCTTGAATGATTTTCAATTCTAGCTTCTGATGTTGTTGCTGCTAACACCCAAGATTGATTTGGTAAGTTTATAAGTGTATCTAGGCTTAGAAATTTCGTGAGTTTACTCAGCTCTAAGGTTCCTATTTATAGAATTCTTCAACTTGGCTTTTTGGTCATTTTTGTACAACTTGCCTCTACAAATATCTGATCTGATGACTATTATCATGCTTGGGAGTTACAAGCATGTTATGTGCAGCCTAGGGACTTGAATGGTGACTCCTAACCTACTTATAAGCTAGTTAGGTTTGTTTAGTAGCTTAGTTTTGTCCAAATCTTCACTAATCTTCATTAAGGTTTTGTTTTTAATGATTGGGAGTGTTAAGTGATGTTTATTAGTACCTAATTGAAGTTTACTAACCATGACTAGGTGTTAAGATAAGCTAATTAGGGTTGGGTTTACAAATTAGGGTTAGGGTTTTGCTAATTAGGGTTAGGGTTTGTTAATCTAGGATTGTTAACCTAAATTTCTCACTAATCCTAACAAGCACGACAAAGTGTTTTGTCAGTGTAAGCACGACAAAGCAACTTGTCAAAATAATTTTACTGAAAAGTCCGTTTATGGAAGAAAAAAAATTAAGCACGAGGTATCAAGCATGACGTTTTTCGGACAAAAAATTATTTGGTCAAATTTGTTAAACAAAGTATATATTAACACATAACACAATCAGAATGGAGAAATTTTATTTATATAACGGGATTTTACACATACGAGTCTTATTAGGGTTTTGGGTTTTTATAATTCCTATAATATAAATAGTTCTAATTTTATTATTTATGTAAATAATATAGGTGATTGTGCATTCTCCTCATTGGGCAAAGTGCATTCGTATTGATATGAGGAAATTAATGATAATAATGAAGAGAAGGTTTAAAGGGATGAATAAGTCATTTAAAAGGGTTAAATGATATGCAATCCAGTACCGATATTTCCACCTTTGACGATTACTAACCCACCACTGACCAAACAATTGTCTAGGTGTGAAAGTCTCTCTTACTTAGACTATATTTCTCTACTTCTCATGCAGACACACAACATACATAATACATGCACAAACACACACACATAACTATAACCAATTAAACACTCATAAATAAAACTCACACACCATTATACTGCCAGCAATACAGATTTATTAGTTAAATCATTAAGCAAATGAACCGTTTATTGAAATGGTACTAAGAAAACTTTATTTGATTGTAAGTCCATATCTTTTCCTAAATAAATTGATTATTTGTTACAATCTCTCTAAATTCTTACTTATATCAATCTAAATCATTCCCCCTATATACAAATATGTGTGCTCGTTTATTTTTTAGATAATTTAGGGTAAAGTAAGGGGTCTTATGTTTCAAATTTATAATTGTTTTATTTTGACTCACCTTTTTCGATAATTTTTAAATTTCAAATATTTTCAGGTATATATTGAAGGATACATGGTGTAAACTGTAAAGAATATACTTGGTGTAAGTTAAAAAGTAAAGGGTCTTATGCTCAACATGCTGTTTCTCTATTTTTTGCTTGTATGTATTTTTTTTGTTCCGTCTTTTGTAAAGTTAGCTAATTATACATGGTTATGATTATTTTGAGTATGGAATGATGGTTTTTTTGGTGGTTTGGATATGTATGTATGATTGTAAGTTTTGTAAACACATTTAGATTTTTCTGGATATCTATTTTAAAAGGAAACTCTACTGAAATTTCTTAAAATTAGTAGCGACTAGCTTGATTTTTTGGTGGTTGGATGTGTTGGTGATTAAGTATGTATTAATTTCTTCATGTATGTATTTTTGTGTTCCGTATTTTGTAAAGTTAACTAATTATACATGGTAATGATGATTTTAGGTATGGAATGATGGTTTTTTTGGTGGTTTGGATATGTATGGATGATTTTAAGTTTTGTAGACATGTTTATATTTGTTTAGATATATACTTTTAAAGGAAACTCTATCAAATTTTTTTAAAATTAGTAGCGACTAGCTTGTTGTTTTGGTGGTTAGATATGTGTTGATGATTGAGTATGTATTAATTTTTGCATGTGTGTATTTTTTGTGTTGTCGACGTCGGGATTTTTATTGTCCCTTTTCTGTTCTTTTATTTTGGTATTCTCATGTTAGGTGAGATTTGTTTAAAAAACCAAGTTGTGAAAAGGTCCGACATTTATATGTCGACGATTTATTTATAACGAATAAATTGATTGGTGTTTTAAATGGTTGCACCAACGCAACCGAGAAAATGTTTGCACATTGACCCAGTGATGTGACACTGGTAAACGAGCATGTGAAACCGAGATTCATTAGGGTCCGGGGACTTGCTTATGCAGAAGGAAGTGTTAGGCACCCCCCGACATCCGTGTTACCACGATGACCGCAACTTTTCAATTAAACTATTATATGAATGTGTGTGTATGTGTGTGCGTGTGTGTGTGGATCAATGTGTAATTATTTGGAAGTAGTGCTATGCCTCGTTCGCACCTATATACATATGGTTTGAATTTATATAAAAATTCAGTTTTAAACAAGATATAGCAATGATGTTTTGTAAAAGAGATTTTTTAAACATTGTGTTCAATAGTAATTGAGGCGTTTGATACTTCCATTTTATTAAATATTCGGCTTGATTGCTTTTATTTTCGAGATGTGAAGCATCTTCGAGAAAATAATATATAAAGTAGTGCCGAGCTTCTCATGGGCATGAAAGCCATCTAAGGAAATTCAAACACCGTGAATAATTTATAAGCTGCTTACAGTTGAAAATGTCTATCACGAGAACCGAATCTAGATTCAGTAAACTGAATATGTGATCACATGATTCCTAGGCTCACATGATGCCGCAATTTATATGAAATCAGTAAGTAGTTATAGATATAAAAGCTGTAAATATATATATTCAAACATGATCAACCACCACGAAGCACCTCTATGGGGGATCAGAAATGTAAATATATATATATATATATATATATATATATATATAAAACATGATCAACCACCACGAAGCACCTCCATGGGGGATTAGAAATGTAAATAAAGAAGTAAAGACGATCAACCGCTATGAAGTAAACTCCAAACAGGACGAAATGTAAATAAAGAAGTAAAAACAATCAACCGCCACGAAGTAAACTTCTGGTGGGACAGAATGTAAATAAAGCAGTAGAAGGCCACGAAGTAAACTCTGGGCCTGACAGAAATGTATATATATATATATATATAAGTGGTAAACGCACATGATATATATCTATCTCGGCTCGGTTTATTATTTCAGCGATATATCGCTATATATATATATATATACACAAAAGGAAATAAAAGCCACATACTGAAGTTTGGGCATACACACGCAACATAACTCTCAATGTGAAGAATGGTCTGTGTAAAGTAGAAGAGAAAGGCTTTATAGTGTGTAAGAAGGGTTACAGTGGACTGCCAAAGAGACTTCTATAGCTTTAAAGGGATGAACACTCGGTTCCCGTCGGTAAAAATATGACTGAATATAAGCTCACAAGTGTTTAAAATGAGAAAGCACTCAGTTTAGGGTGTGTACAGATCAAATTGGACAGGGCTTCCTGTAAAAACCCAAAACCCTAATAAGACTCGTATGTATAAAATCCCGTTATATAAATAAAATTTCTTCGTTCTGAATGTGTTATGTGTTAATATATACTATGTTTAAAAAATTTAACCAAATAAATTTTTGTCCAAAAAACTTCGTGCTTGACACCTCGTGCTTAAATTTTTTTTTTCGTAATCGAACTTTTCGGTAAAATAATTTTAAAAAGTTACTTTGTCGTGCTTCAACTGACAAAACGCTTTGCCGTGCTTGTTAGGATTAGTGATAAATTTAGGTTAACAACCTTAGATTAGCAAAACCCTAACCCTAATTTGTAAACCTAACCCTAATTAGCTAAACTAACTCTAATTAGCTTATGTTAACACCTAATCATGGTTAGTAAACTTCAATTAGGTACTAATAAACATCACTTATCAATCCTAATCATTAGAAACAAAACCCTAATCAAGATTAGTGAAGATTAAAGCCTAATTAACCTACTAAACAAACCTAACAAGCTCACAAGTAGGTTAGGAGTCACCATTTCAAGTCCCTAGGCTACACATGACATGCTTGTAACTCCCAAGCATGACAATAGTCATTAGATAAGATATTTGTAGAGGCAAGTTGCACAAAAATGACTAAAAAGTCAAGTTGAAGAATTCTATAAATAGGAACCTTAGAACTGAGCAAACTCACAAAATTTCTAAGCCTAGATACACTTATAAACTCACCAAATCAATCCTGGGTGTTAGCCACAACAACATCAGAAGCTAGAATCGAAAATCATTCAAGAAAGGTACAAACCCTAGTTCATAATTAACTCTTTGATCCTATGTTAGTTTTGTAGTTTAGATGTTTAGAATTATGAATTAGTATGTTAGAAATTATGTTGGATTGGTAGAACACGTTTCCATAACATCTAGATGCCTTAATTAAGTGTTTTAAGAAATCTGGAAATTTTGAAAACTAAGTCTGACATCCTAATGTCAAGGCCTATAGATTCATATGTGGTTATGTTTTAGTTTGTAAATTGTTTGGTATTTGTAGCCTGTTAGTAGGTCTTTAATCTGGAAAAGAAAGCTTGTTCATTTGAACCCTAGATTTCAAGTTATAAGCAGTCAAAGTGGGTTGACCGTTCATAGATTGCAGTTTTCTGGGTTACCCAGAAAACTTAAGAACAGTTGAAACGGCTACTTTGACTAACCTTTTTAATCATGTTATGTTTGTTATTTTTGTAAGGTTTTGTTATAGATCAATACCCTATAATATGTACTACATTTATATGATCTCAAATTACTAAAACAACTCATAGGATTACTGGAATTAATGGTCAAAAGTCGTTGACCGAGCTTGACCAAGTTTTCTGGGTGCCTAGAAAAATGAAGAACACGAAGAACAACGTTTGGCTGTACTTTGACCAACATAATTAGAGACCTTAGAGTTATGCTTTGTTCAAGTTAATGTTATATATATGTACCCTGACATATATACTACATGTTACAACAAACATCACACACATCTAATACACAGAATCAAAGATATTCAAGCCACAAAATCGTTGACCGATCATGACTACTGTTCTGGGATACCTAGAAACTCAAGAACAGCTCTGACAGTGACTTTGAGCCTCTATAACTTCTTGTTATATATAAGTTAAAGCCTAAAATTTGTTTCATGTTGTACTATTGTATGAGTACTACAACATCAACTCTTGACCAAACCAAAATCATTATCGTGAAGATTTTATTTAGTGGTCAAATTGGTCACTCGACCATGAATCCGAACCGATTGCCTGAAACTCAAGAACACCTACAACGACACTTTCTGTCACTGAAGGGCTTTAGCGACAGAATGAAATTATTTTTCTAAAAAATAAATTATAAAAATTAGAAATAATTAATAAATAAATATAAAATCGCTTTTAAAAATTATATTAAATAATTATAATTAAATTACGATATGTTTGCATAAATTTAATAATTATTTTATTATATTTATATATTATTAATAATTAACTTATGAATAAAGAAATTAGAATAATTATTTATAAATACTAAATAATTATGGAAAAATATTATTATTGATATAAAATTATAATAAATGAATATAAATTATTCAAAAATAATAATCAATGTTTTTGTAAAATTTTAAGTAAATATTAATTACTTACAAATGGAAATAAATGATTTAAAAATCATTTAAAAGATAAATAAATGTTTTAAATACTTTAAAATTTCTAAAATGTATTTTAAAGGATAAATAAAATTTAGTCCTTTTATCAAAGGTATTTAACACCAAAAACTTAATTAATCTAATCTGTTCATATGTAAAAGATATAATTGAGTATTATTATAAAAACTAACGTGTTGGAATTATATATATGAACATCATAGGTATTTATTAACGATTGAATAACATAACTTGACTGATCTACGCTCAGACAAGTTCTCTATCCTTAAATCTCTTATAAAGCAAGTTTCCTATACCCAAGTTATTACTTATGCAAATTTCTTAAACCCTGTTTATTCATTGGACAAGATTTTTATCTTGATATGTTGTTGATATAATATACTACACCTACAATTGAATTACCTTCTTATTGTAAATTTATTGCTATAACTTTAGCATAACTAAGAAATGAATTGTTTATTCATATTATAATGTTTATTGAGCATAAACTGTTGAGTCAAACAAAATTGTTTTGGTAAGACATCCTATACTGAAGTCGGGTATCTAGTAAGGGATAGAGATATGGTCAATGAATATATTGATAGTAATGTTGGGTGCATTTGAGCACTGGTAGGATGAAATACATACTCCTAAGATGTTGAATAGGCTGATCCCCTATCTCATATTAGAACAAAATTTCTAAGTTTGTGTGACTGACATAAATAAAGAAAAATTCCAGAAATGGTTGAAATAAATAGAAATCCAGAAATGGTAACAACTATCAGTCAAAATTTTGAATTGTTGTATTTCTTCAAATCATATATTGTTATAAATACAAAACTTGCTGAGCATGTCATAGCTCACCCTTGCAAATTATTCCCTTTGCAGATTTAGATGGTAATCCCGGAACATCTGGAGTTGATAAAGGGAAGCGTCCCTACATAGATTATATTATATTTTTGTTTGAATACCTTGTAATAAGAACTCATTATGAGAATCATGTAATCAAATCTTGATATTATGATATATATATATAACATCTTTTGATTCCGCAACTGTGTTTTCTTACATATATAGATGTAAAATTAGACTTCTTCAAATCTAGTTGAGATCCTTGGGAACTATTTATCTGAGTGAGGGTATTAATAGCATGGAATGTTCATGTTGTTATTGATACTCTAGATTTCGATAGATAGTTACTATCGATCTGATAAAGTATAAATTAAACTTGCATGACTATACATCTGGGTGAGGGTATTGGTAATATGGACTGTTCATGTTATTACTGGTACTCTGAATTTCGGATATATAGACTCTAGTCACAGATATAGTTCATATATCCAAGTGAGGGTATCTAAACACAGTAATAGTTCTCTTGAGAATTGACATCTGTTATGGGATAGTGTGAATTTTGGATATATGGGAATTATATCTGATAGTCCCTCTATTTAATGTAATCTTGTAATCAGATACCATGGGTGTATAGATTTAAATGCATTATATTGATTTACTGTAAACACCATATTAGATACTCCGGGAGTAAAGATATGGGGGTGTTACAATTTTGGTATCAAACCTATAAGGATGAATTTGCGAAGAGCCCCGAGCCTTTTGCTGGTGACATCCCTTTAAGGGAATGCACCGAAGCCAGACTTTCCGTAGGGGACGCCGAGCGAGTCTATGGTAAATTGATAGGTACCTTTGTAAGGTGCTATGGTTGAATGTACCATGAGTGTTATAATTTTGGTATCAAAGCTTCAAGGCTATAGATATAAGGAACATAAATCTTACTATATAGTTTTCGAGTCCATAAAAAGTTTAAAAGTACACATAAAATATAATATTAAAATTATTATGTTGTGTAAATTTCTATACAGTATTAAAGGAGTTTTCTTTTATAGATGGCCAACTCCAATGCTGAAGAAATGGTAATAGCCAATAATCCATTGTGACGCCCCCAAATCCGGGTCTCTTCCAACCCGACAGATGGTGCTATACGGTACTACCATTCATACATACATTCCATTGAAATGCCTCAAAAGAACGAATATGTCTTATATATATTAAAATAATATTTACATTTCCCAGGTTCTTGATAACCCTTTCACTTGTTCTTGTCATAATATCAAATATATTACAAATGTTCATCCTATACTATTACAAAAGTATTCTACAGGTTCGTTTTCGCTTTGCCCTTATCCTTGCCGGAGCCTTCGGTCCGTTTGATCTTAGCTATGTTCATATGGTTCAAGTAAGAGTGAGCATGACTAGCTCAGCAAGTACTACAATTCTAATAAACAACATGCTTGAAACATAGAACTCATATATCTTCAGTAACTGAACAATAGTTACGAAGTACTATTGATAATTCAAAATAGCACTTCTTTTCATTCAAAACGTTTTACAACAACAATATTCAGTAAAACATCAATTTCGGTCCAAGAACTTAAGCATTTCATAAGTTCTTTTGAAAAGGACATCCTGGCACTAGTCTGTAAGTCTGACATTACTTACGAGCACGTCTAGGTGATCAGCCTATAGTACTTTATGTTGATCAACACTAGATTCATTAAACATATGTACGTTTAAGTTGTGGCAACCTCACGTGCCTGTCGTTAAACGACAAAAACATTTTTAGCATACTCGATCTTCGATTGAAAACCACACCAATATCTCTCGGTAAACATTAATCATGCTTGATAGAATTATAATATAAGTCTAGCCGAAAGAATTGGCTTTGACTTCATCATTCAAGACTTCATGCGAAAGAATTCATGAATTATAAAGCTTGTCCAGACTGAACTGGAACAAGGGTTAGAATACTTGCCTTCAGTTTTTGCTTACTGATTATCACACGTACACTTTAAGGTCTCTAAGTTTCTACAATACATGATCATATAACATACCACATTAGGTCATATATAATCAAGTATGTATACTATTATATCTTACCCTTCATCTCAATCTAAATCCTGACTTAGATCTGTTAATATTGGTTCTGGCTTTTCATTACGTTATTCTTATTACGTGCACAATCAATTGATTATTAACCCTTAATCATCATACATAAGTGTCTAACAATGCCTTAACCATATTATGTTTTACCTTAGTTCATTACCAATGAGTTCTCTTTCACTTTATATAAGAAAGCATTCCTTACTGTCCACATCCTAGGCTTGGCCATGCATATTTCACCCATTACTCTTCAAGCGGCCATGGCAGGAAGTTAACGATGAGGTAAGTCCGGGACTTGGCACTACTACCATGATCCTTACTCTATAGGTCACGCTGCAATGCGAGTTAGCGATGTGCTCGAGACATCAGATCTCGCCGCCACTCATGCTTTCTGACTCATGCCTTAGAAAATTTGCAGCTTTTGCAAATTCGGCGAAACTCCCGGACGCATAACTTCTTCGTTATAAGTCCGAATTGGCTCATTCAAAAGCCCACAGTTCATAAATTACATACTCTATACGTTTATGCAAGAATTTTATCTATTTGACTTTGTTTGCTAAAATATCACCTATTAGTTCATTTTTAACGAAAACGATAAACGTTCGTGAACGTTCAACACTCTTTTCTTCTTTCTAAGTCGGAATCTGGTAATTTTTGAGTCCGCAACTCTATAATGCCAAATATGACTTGTCTCCATCAAAAACCAATGTTTCTAACTTCAAACATAAAATACTTCTTCCATTCTGAGAATTTTACTAATTCGACGATTATCGTCTAATCGTGTGAATTCCGGCAAAACCTCATTACTAATGATTTAAAATGGATTTTAATCTTCACATAAACATTTCAAGTTATTTATTACACCAACTTGTTATCAAAGTAGGTTTTGACTTATTTTCATAAGTCAATGACTTATTTAACTTATGAACTATAATTTCTCATGCTTATGTCTTATTATGAACTTAAGTCCTTCAATCAATATTTTCATACCATATTAAACATACTAACATCATATGACAAACATATGGTAAGTTCTTCACAAGATTATAAACTTATTTAGAGTTCAAGTTGTTTATTCAACTTATTCGGCTTAAGTCCCTTCATTAATGACTTATTACATGTTCTTAGTATACCATCGCACTTCTCTATCAATCCTATCATGGTAGAGATAAAGATATAATAGACAAGAGGCTTACCCTTGAAGACTAATACTTCACTTCACTTTGGAAATTCTAGTAAAGGTTGAATGACTTATAAGTTCTTATGTGGCTTATTCTCTCTAACCAATAAGTTACTTATCTTAAGAGGAGTTGGTTGAAATTTGTACAAGCAAAATAATGAAATCTCACTTGCTATATATAGGCTTGACAAAGTTAGGGCCTATTAGTCTTTTAGGCCAACCCACCTCCTTATTAACCTCCTCAACTTCCACCTCCTTACTATTCATAACCTAGCAAACAAGTAAACTTGCTAGTTACTTCTATTTCTTGGCCATCACAACACTTGGTCACCACACAAAAAGCTTGCCCATCAAGACTACCCACTTTACACTTGGTTTGCCCCATGGATCATAGTTTATTCATTGGGCTTCCTAATTAATCTAGCTAATTCCTTGTTGGGCTTATACCACATTAGATTTGACTCATAATTTATAAACACTTGGGCTTGAGTATTACATTCTATTGGACTTCTACCATTAAGCTAACAATACTATAAGTCCATGACATTTAATTAAGAATGTTTACATATATACATCACGTATAATTCTCGCATGCTAGCTCGTATATTAATTCATAATATGCGTTATTTCATTCTCCATTCTTCATAGTATAATACGTCGTATTATACTTACGTTCATTACCTCGTACAATGCATACACATCCTTTGATTAATACTTTCTTTCCTTAACGCTTAATAACCTAATGTTCCCAATTAAGTCCGCATGCGAAATATTGCATTTTCCATACTTAGATTATTATTACATAATCCATCTCACCTTGATATTATAACGTTACGTATTTCTCGAAAGTTCAAAAATAATTCCTAAGCAGAAATTGATGAATAGTGTTTTTCGGAAAATTTCTTAATTTTTTTTTCGTCTTAGAAATTCAAACACTTTAATTCATCCACATAGTTAAAATACTACGACGTTCCGACGTTTCTAGGTTATAGAACGACATTCATCTTATCAACACACAATAATAATAAATAATATTATTTTATTCATTATTAAAAGTATTTACAAAGGTCCGATTTTCCGGGGCGTTACACTCTCTCCCCCTTATAAGGATTCTGTCTCCAGAATCTCGCTATACATATAAAAAACAAATTACATAAAGAATTGAGGGTAATTCTTTTTCATCATTTCTTCTAACTCCCACGTTACTTCTTCTGCATCGTGGTTCTTCTATATCACTTTCACGGAAGGTATGACTTTATTTCGCAGAACTTGTTCTTTTCTATCGACAATTTGAATCGGCGTTTCCTCGTACGTTAAGTCCTTCTCGATATGAATAGGTTCATATTCTATCACGTGCTTATAATTCGGCTTATAAGGACGTAATACCGATACGTGAAATACATTATGTATTCGTTCTAGGTCTGGAGGTAATGCTATCATATATGCTACGTCACCCACCCGTTTTAATACTTTAAAAGGTCCTATAAACCTCAGACTTAACTTTCCTTTCTTTCCAAAACGTATCTTTCCTTTCTACGGAGATACTTTTAGAAATACGTACAAACCTACTTTAAATTCACTATTCACTCGATGCGAATCAGTAAACTTCTTCTGTCTGTCTTGAGCTATTACCAAACGCATTTGTATCAGTCTAACAATGTCCGCTGTTTGCTGCAATAATTCAGGTGCTAGCATCTGGCGTTCTCCAACTTCATCCCAACACAATGGTGTTCTGTATTTCCTTCCGTACAAAGCTTCGTAAGGTGGTGTACCTATGCTTGCATGATAACTATTGTTATACGCAAACTCTACTAATGGTAGATGATCATCCCAACTAACCTTGAAATTCATGAGGCAAGATCTTAACATATCTTCTAACGTCTGAATTGTTCTCTCGCTCTATCCATCGGTCTATGGATGATATGCCGTACTTAGCTTCAACTGCGTTCCCAATTGCTCTTGTAAACTCCTCCAAAAGTTTGATGTGAATCGTGGGTCACGATCTGACACAATCGATACTGGTGCTCCATGTCTAGAAATTATTTCCTTAATATAAAGTCTAGCTAATTGGTCTAAGTTATACCTAACTCTAATTGGCAAAAAGTGAGCTGACTTTGTCAACCGGTCCACTATTACCCAAATCGCATCATACCCCATGGTTGTAGTCGGAAGTCATACCACAAAATCCATCTTGAAATTCTCCCACTTCCATTCCGGAATTTCCAATGACTGTAACAAGCCACTTGGTCGTTGATGTTCGGCCTTAACTCTCTGACAAGTCAAGCACCTACTCATATACTCGGCGATATCTCTCTTCATGTTCGGCCACTAGAAACTCTGTCGAAGATCTTGATACATCTTAGTGCTACCAGGATGAATCGAAAACCTCAAACTATGAGCCTCTTGTAATACCTTCTCCTTTAATTCCGTCTCATTCGGAACCCAAATTCGTCCTTCAAATCTTAATAATCCTTCATTATCAACACTATACTTACTATCTTTTTCATTGGCCAGCTACTCCTTCATCCGGTCACACTCGTCAGTTTTGAGCTGCACCTCCTTAACTCACTCTACGATGGTAGATTGCATCTCCGTCGCAAACAGCATTTGTCCACCTTCACTTTGCAACTTCACTTCCAATTCCATCCTATCCATCTCTGTTATTAACTCAGTTTGAGCCGTTAACATAGACAACTTTTCCTGACCCTTTCTACTTAAAACTTCGGCAACTACATTAGATTTTCCAGGGTGATACAGGATTTCACAGTCGTAATCCTTTATCAACTCCAACCATCTCCTCTGCCTCATATTCAACTCCTTTTGTGTGAAGATATATTTTAGACTCTTGTGGCCTGTGTATATCTCACATTTTCTTCATAAAGATAATGTCTCCATATCTTTAGAGCAAAAACTACTGCGGCTAGTTCCAGATCATGAGTAGGGTAAACTTTCTCATAATCCTTCAACTGCCTAGATGCATACATAATGACCTTGCCATGCTACATGAGCATGCAACCAAGTCCTCTATGCGAAGCATCGCTATAAACTACAAAATTTCTTGTGTCATCGGGTAATGACAAAACAGGCGCTTCACTCAATTTCTTCTTCAATTCTTGAACACTGTCTTCACATTTATCTGTCCATGCGTATTTCACCGTCTTCCTTGTCAAGTTAGTCAATGGACTAGCTATCTTCGAAAAATCCTGGATGAATCTCCGATAGTAACCAGCTAACCCTAGGAAACTCCACACCTCAGTCGGCGTCTTTGGTTGTTCCCAATTCATCACTGCTTCCACCTTCACTTGATCTACTGAAATCCCCTCATGGTCAACGACATGACCTAAAAATTGTACCTTCTCCAACCAAATTCACACTTATTGAATTTTGCATACTACTTCTCTTTCCTTAGTGTCTCCAACACTAATCTTAGGTGTTCAGCATGATCTTCTGGCGTCTTAGAGTAGACTAGAATATCATCGATAAACACCACGATGAACTTGTCCAAATATTGTTTGAATACTCTGTTCATCATATCCATAAATGAAGTTGGTGCATTAGTCAACCCAAATGACATCAAAAGAAACTTGTAATGACCATAACGAGTCCTAAATGCTGTCTTTGGTATATCCTCCTTCCTAACATTCAACTGATGATACCCCGTTCTTAAAGCCATTTTAGAAAAATACTTAGCCCCTTTCAACTGATCAAAGAGATCATTGATCCTGGGAAATGGGTATTTATTGTTTATAGTTAACTTGTTCAACTCCCTGTAGTCGATACAAAGTCTTAACGATCCGTCCTTCTTCTTGACAAACAAAGATCGGTGCTTCTCCCCACGGAGAAACACTTTCGGTTGAATGTAATTCCCATCCAATGCTTCTTATAAATCGCACCATCAACTCCTTCATCTCTACTGGCGCCATACGATATGGTGCCCTGGAAGCTGGTGCCGCTCCTAGCACAATGTCTATGATGAACTCGGTCTCCCTATCCGGCAAAAGACCTGGTAATTCACTCGAAAATACATCGACGAATTCTCTCACTACATGTATTTGTTCCATGGTTGCTACACCTCTCTGCATATCCACAACATGGCACAGGTAACCTACACATCCATTTCTCAGTAATTTTTTAGTTTATGTCATGGTTATATAACACGAACGTCCCGGCGATCTATTCCCATAAAATACTACCTGAGGTTGTCTTAACGATTTAATGTTCACACATTTCTTTTGACAATCTATAATTGCCCCATGGTTCACTAACCAATAAATTCCGAGAATTACGTTGAATTCTCCTAACTTTATCGGTATCAAATCTACCGATAATTTACAACCCCGTTTGTCTACGCAATAACTCCTATGAATATCTTCAATAGGAATTATCACTTCGTTCACTACCTTAATATTTAAAGGTATAGGCAAGTTTTTGGGAAGTAATTCTAATCGTTTAGCAAAATCACAAGCTATGAACGAACAAATAGCACCCGAATCAAACAACACGTAAGCATTTATGTCATTGATCAGAATAACACCTGCGACAATGTCCCCCGATGCAACTGCATCTTGGACTGTCATATTAAAGGTACGGCCCATCGGCCTACCCGGCTGTGGTGGTCCATAAATAGCTAATTTACCATTATTAGTGCCCCGGTTCCTGTCCGTCCCCTTTTTTGGGCAGTTCTTTGCTATATGGTCGGTTGACCCACACACAAAGCATCCATGGTTCTTCTTCGATCTCGAACAGTTAGGCGCAATGTGCGCCTCCTGTCCACAGTTGTAACAGACGGCCTTCCCCTTGAGACAGACTCCTAAATTAGTCTTCCCAGAAGTCTTGCAGGCCTCCATCCTTCCCTTCGAGTCTCCTTGCTTGACTCCGGTATTCCCAGAGCTAAATACCTTCCTCTTCTCACCACTGCCACTAACTCCTTCTATTTTGACCCCCCCGTCAATCTTCCCCTTATTCTTCTTTTCTTTGTGGTACTAGCTCAATGCCTCGCTACCACCCTCGGCGATTATCGCCTTCTCTAAAAGGGTTCTAAAAGTAGTGCTCTAGAACATAGACACGGTTATAGAGCCAGGGTTTCAAGCCCTGCTCGAACCGTCGCGCCTTCCTAACCTCGGTATCCACTTGGTGTGGAGTGAACCTTGCCAGTTCATTAAACTTGGTGACGTATTGGGGAATTGTCATGTCCCCTTGTTTCAAATCGAGGAACCTCATCTCCATTCTCCCTTGCATGCTCGTGGGAAAGTAGTTCTCGAAGAATATCTCCTTGAACCTCTCCCACATCAGATTCGCTATCCCGACCCTAGCCTGATTTGCTTCCCACCAAAAGTTGGCCTCTCCCTCCATCATATAGGTTGCAAAGGAAAACTTTTGGGCCTCGTCGACATTTGCTATCATAAATGCCTTCTTGATTTCCTTTACCCATTTTTGGGCCTCAATAGGGTTCGTAGTTCCTTTGAACTCCGGCGGGCCAACGCTCTTGAAATCCTTAAAGGTCGTAGCTCGTACTACTCCTGGATTTACGGTGATATTAGCCCCTGTTCTATTAAATGCGGCTGTTATTAAATTAAAAAATTCCTTCATGGGGTTTACTGGACCTCCCTCTTGCTTATTCGCATAAGCACCTTGGTTTCGTTGCACTCGTCTTGGCGGCATTTTACTGATACAACAAACAACACATCGCATTATTATTTCCTTCTTTATTAATTAGTCATCATTCCAAATTAAACAATAACTTTAACATCCATTGCTCGATTGTTTCATAAAAAGGCTTATATTCATTCTTGGTAGTATAATACTACATCAATTACATTACACAGCCTAAGCTGATTTCATTACTTTCCCGTTATTTCTTTCCAAAAATTGGGATTTACAAAAGACTACCCTTTACTATACAAAGAGGGCTTTACGTCACTACTAATTACAAAATATTTACATACTGAAACTACTCTAGCTACTACTAGTCTACATCTGCCTCAAGGCATTCTCGAAATCTGCCTTGGCAAGACCGACAATGATATCACGGCTAATAGTATGTCATGTCTGCCCCACCTCTACTAGATATCCAGCTACCTGCTGTTGGAAATCTGTATGAGAACTCCTATAGGTATAGGACATTCTCCCTATCTTCTGCACCTTGGTCTTTAGCTCCTCCTTGAGCTAAAAGACCTCATGCTTTAATTTGTGGACTTTGTCCTTAGCCAAAATCCTCTCATCATGCTCCTGCTCCCCCATGGACTCGACATTAGTCTTTTCCTCTATAATAGTTTGGAGCTCTGCCTTCAGCTCCTTGACCTCCTGACACTAATGAATATTTCTATCCAATACTGACATAAATAGAGACATCATTGATCCCCCAGGAGCTATCTCCGCTGCTATAGCTACTGGATTAAAGGACATTGTCTCTACTTCCTCCTCTATCATCCTATCAAATACTGACATGTAGTTAGCTTTATCCGAGTCTCCACACTCAATAATCACTACATCTGGATCTGCTGCTATCGGGTTTGGTATAACCTCTACTTGGTTTACCGACTCTTCACTAATGGCTTGACCATCTACATACATTCCGTTTACTCCTGACATCTACACAAAACAATTAAGTTGATTAGTACACGTCAGTAGAATAATAAAAACACATAACATAATCATAATGCATTTTTATAAGGTTATTTTCTTCTTATACTTCTTTGACTTCTCTTAAGGTTATGACTTAAGGTTTTTAATCCCCCCTTAAGTTTAGTAACCTAATGCTTTGATACCAACCTATGACGTCCCCAAATCTGGGTCTCTTCCAACCCGACAGATGGTGCTACAAGGTACTACCATTCATACATACATTCCATTGAAATGCCTCAAAAGAACGAATATGTCTTATATATATTAAAATAATATTTACATTTCCCAGGTTCTTGATAACTCTTTCACTTGTTCTTGTCATAATATCAAATATATTACAAATATTCATCCTATACTATTACAAAAGTATTTTTCGGGTTCGTCTTCGCTTTGCCCTTATCCTTGCCGGAGCCTTCGGTCCATTCGATCTTAGTTGTGTTCATATGGTTCAAGCAAGAGTGAGCATGACTAGCTCAGCAAGTACTACAATTCTAATAAATGATATGCCTGAAACATAGAACTCATATATCTTCAGTAACTCAACAATAGTTACGAAGTACTATTGATAATTCAAAATAGCACTTCATTTCATTCAAAATGTTTTACAACAACAATATTCAGTAAAACATCAATTTCGATCCAAGACCTTAAGCATTTCATAAGTTCTTTTGAAAATGACATCCCGGCACTAAGTCCGTAAGTCTGACATTACTTACGAGCATGTCTAGATGATCAGCCTATAGTACTCTATGTTGATCAACACTACATTCATTAAACGTATGTACGTTTAAGTTGTGGCAACCTCACGTGCCTGTCGTTAAACGACAAAAACATTTTTAGCATACTCAGCCTTCGATTGAAAACCACACCAATATAGCTCAGTAAACATTGACCATGCTTGACAGAATTATAATATAAGTCTAGCCGAAAGAATTGGCTTTGACTTCATCATTCAAGACTTCATGCGAAAGAATACATGAATTACAAAGCTTGTCCAGACTGAATTGGAACAAGGGTTAGAATACTTGCCTTCAACGTCTGCTTACTGATTATCACACGTACACTTTAAGGTCTCTTAGTTTCTACAATACATGATCATATAACATACCACATTAGGTCATATGTAATCAAGTATGTATACTATTATATCCTACCTTTCATCTCAATCTAAATCCTGACTTAGATCTGTTGATATTGGTTCTGGCTTTTCATTACGTTATTCTTATTACGTGCACCTTCAATTGATTATTAACCCTTAATCATCATACATAAGTGTCTAACAATGGCTTAACCATATTATTTTTTACCTTAGTTCATTACCAATGAGTTCTCTTTCACTTTATATAAGAAAGCATTCCTTACTATCCACATCCTAGGGTTGGCTCTGCGGCGCCACCCATTACTTCTCTTCAAGCGCATCTTGCACATTAAAGTTAACATTAGGCAAGTCTCTTGACTCTAGCGGCAGGCATGATGCGAGTCCTTACTCTATTAGTCATGACATGGTATACTCCACTCATTGGCCTTGGGTTGGCCATGCATGGCTAACTCAGTGCTCTTTAGAAAATTTGCAGCTTTTACAAATTCGGCAAAACTCCTATAAGCATAACTTCTTCGTTATAAGTCCGAATTGGCTCGTTCAAAAGCCTACGGTTCACAAATTACATAATTTATACGTTTATGCAAGAATTTTATCTATTTGACTTTGTTTGCAAAAATTTCACCTATTAGTTCATTTTTAACGAAAATAGTAAACGTTCGTGAATGTTCAACGCTCGTTTCTTAGTTCTAAGTCGGAATCTGGTCATTTTCGAGTCCGCAACTCTATAATGCCAAATATGACTTGTCTCCATCGAAAAACAATGTTTCTGACTTCAAACACAAAATACAACTTCCATTCCGAGAATTTCACGAATTCGACGATTATCTTCTAATCGTGTGAATTCCGGCAAAACCTCATTACTAATGATTCAAAATGGATTTTAATCTTCACATGAACATTTGAAGTTATTTATTACACCAACTTGTTATCAAAGTAGGTTTTGACTTATTCTCATAAGTCAATGACTTATTTAACTTATTAACTACAATTTCTCATGCCTATGTCTTATTATGAACTTAAGTCCTTCAATCAATGTTTACATACCATATTAAACATACTAACATCATATGACAAACATATGATAAGTTCTTCACAAGATTATCAACTTATTTAGAGTTCAAGTTGCTTATTCAACTTATTCGGCTTAAGTTCCTTCATTAATGACGTATTACATGTTCTTAGTATACCATCCCACTTCTCTATCAATCCTATCATGGTAGAGATAAAGATATAATAGACAAGAGGCTTACCCTTGAAGACTAATTCAAACACTTTTATTTTCGTCTTAGAAATTCAAACAATTTAATTCATCCACATAGTAAAAATACTACGACGTTCTGACGTTTCTAGGTTTTAGAACGACATTCATCTTATCAACACACAATAATAATAAATAATATTATTTTTTTCATTATTTAAAGTATTTACAAAGGTTCGATTTTCTAGGGCGTTACATCCACCACAAATAGAGTCATACATAGCCAGTGATGCGGAAGATGAGGAATTGCTTCATGATCAACAACTATTAGATGCTAAAGAAGAGTAAGATCTAGTAGCAGGACAATTAATGAGAATTGATGAACATGATGAGGCAATGACATCACTAATGAAGACAACAGAATATGAGAATAATAAGATGAGGTTTAGGGCTGATATAGCTGAGGGAATGCTACAGCATGAGAGGGGACATAGTCAACGACTAAACGTACAACTGCACCATGCACAGAGGGGCAGGAAGGAAATTCAGTCAAGGCTTCTTAAAACATCTCTGGGTGTTCGAGATACTTTTAATGATTTACAGTGCCGTGTAGTTCGATATTCGGTAGAGGAGAAGAAAATGGCTTATCTCATTGATCGATCTGTGGTTTGTCACATGATTTAGGATTCCTTTGATTTTATCAATGAATTATAGAGAGTAGCATAGGTGGTTGAATATTTTATATTAGTATAATAAAGAAGCATTCAAAGTTTGTATTGTAATCAGTATTTTGTAAGATAGTAGTATGTTTAATTAAGAAGTTGTTATGTAAGATCGTTGTGATAATAAAATAAACAATATGTTGTATTGTATTATTCAAATTCTTATGTGAATTTTGGTTATTGTTTTATATAAAATCATGCCACCAACAAGAAGACCCCAAAGAGAAATGAATGATGATAATTCTACCCAGCAGTTAGTAGACCTTATGCTAGGAGTTGTAAATAGACTTGTGAACCAAAACACAACTTTTAAAGACTTTAAATTAGTTGGACCACGTGAGTTTAAAGGTACATCAGAACCTGTAGATGCACAAATTTGGATTTCTGAGATAGAGAAATTTTTCCTAGTAACCAATGTTAATAATAACCAAAAGACAACTTTTGCAACCTTTTTCTTGAAGGGTGAGGCTAATTATTGTTGGGAATAAACCAAAGGTCGGGTAGAAACTGAAATTGTTCCTTGGGATAGATTCAAAGAGTTATTCTTTGAAAACTATTTTTTCCCAATCCATGAAAGACCGAATGGAAATAAAATTTCTAGACTTGAAACAAGGAGATCTTACTGTAACCCAGTATATAGATAAGTTTATTGAACTGTCTAGGTTTGCTCCTCATCAAGTAACCACTGAACTTAGAAAAACTCATAGGTTTCAGGAGGGTTTAAAACCTTAGATTCGGAGTAAGTTGTCAGTACTTCAAATAAAAACTTTCTGTGAAATACTGGAGAAGGCCACTATAGCCGAAAGTGAGAATGAAAGTCTTGCTAAGTTTCATCAGGACAAGAAAAGTCAGAATGAAAAAGGAAAAATTAGGATAGAACCCAGTTCAGGTGGGCTTAATAACAAGCATAAATGGGATAATACATTTTCTAACAACCTAGGGAAAAGATAGGAAATACGAATAACAACTTGAGTAATAATAATATTAAACCTTGTCCTACTTGCGGTATGAAACATAAAGGAGAGTGCTATCGTAACAAATGTTTTAATTGTGGACAATTGGGACATTTTTCTCCACAATGTCCTCTTCTAAATAAAAATAAATGTTCTAATTGTGGTTCATTGGACCATTTTTCTAAGAATTGTCCTAAACCCAAGAACCAAGGAGGAAAGGGGAATAGAGTACCAAAGAATAATCAATCAACCGTAGCTGCACTTGGGATTCAGAATCGACCTACCGCGAGAACATTTAATATGTCGGTGAGGGATGCTATTGCTTCACAGGACGTGGTGACAGGTATCATCCCTATCAACACTTTAAATGCATATGTGTTATTCGATTCTAGTGCTGCATGTTCTTTTGTGTCTAAAAATTTCTCTACAAACTTGAATATGCCTTGTGAAAATTTAGACAAACCATTTTGTGTAGAAATTGCTAATAATGAAAGAATTCCGGTTAAGACCATATACAGAAACTGTAGTGTGGTAATAAAAGGACATAATTTTAAGGTAGATTTAATACCAATTCAGTTGGGAGAATTTGATGTAATTTTAGTAGTGGATTGGTTAGTTAGTCATAACGCGATGATTGATTGTCATCAAAAACGTATAAACCTTTTGACTACTTCAAAGTCAAAGGTAGTGTTCAATGATAGTTGTTCACCTAAGCAATCTCGATGTTTGACTATAGTTCAGGCAGAAAGATTACTTAGAAAGGGTTGTTTAGGATATTTGGCCTATATAGTTGATACTCGACAGGAAGGAGTAAAACTAGATCAAATACCTATAGTTAAGGATTTTCCCGATGTATTTCCGGATGACTTACCAGGTTTGCCTCCAGATAGGGAAACTGAGTTCGTTATTGATCTTGCACCGGGAACGGCACTAGTTTCTAAGGCACCGTACAGAATGGCACCTATAGAACTGAAAGAGTTACTTATATAATTATAGAAACTCTTAGATAAAAAGTACATACAACCTAGTGTTTCACCCTGCGAAGCACCAGTGTTGTTTGTAAAGAAGAAGGATTGAACTATGAGACTATGTATAGACTATAGGGAGCTAAATAAATTAACTATTAAAAATAAATATCCTTTACCAAGGATTGATGATTTGTTTGACCAATTAAAAGGGGCTGAACATTTTTCAAAAATTGACATTAGAACAGGTTATCATCAATTAAAGGTAAGAAAGGAGGATATACCGAAATCATCGTTTAGGACACGCTATGGACATTATGAGTGTCTGGTAATTTCTTTTGGATTAACAAATGCACCGACAACATTTATGGATTTAATGAATCGAGTGTTTAAACCATGCTTGGACAAATTTGTTGTAGTTTTTATCGACAATATTCTGGTATACTCGAAAACACGGGAAGAGAACACTGAACACTTGAGAGTGGTTTTGGAGATATTACGAAAGGAACAACTTTATGCAAAATTTCCAAGTGTGAATTTTGATTGAAGAGAGTTCAATTTTTAGGTCACGTAATTGACAAGAATGGAATATCTATAGATCCAGCTAAGATTAAAACGGTTGTGAATAGGGAACAACTAACAACTCAAACTGAAGTATGAAGTTTTCTCGGTTTAACGGGTTATTACAGTCGGTTTATAAAAGATTTTTCAAAAATAGCAACCCCATTAACTAATTTAACTCGAAAGACGGTGAAATACGTCTGGACAGATAAATGTGAGGAAAGATTCCAAGAGTTAAAGAAGAGACTGAGCATGGCTCCAGTGTTATCCTTACCAGATGATACAGGAGGCCTTGTGGTATATAGTGACACATCACACAGAAGTTTAGGGTGTGTGTTGATGCAACATTGGAAAGTGATAGCTTATGCATCATGACAACTCAAACATTGTGAAAAGAGGTATTCTACTCATGATTTAGAGTTAGCCACAGTAGTTTTTGCTCTAAAAATTTGGAGACATTACTTGTATGGGGAGAGGTGCGAAATATATACAAATCATAAAAGTCTGAAATATATTTTTACACAAAAGGAATTAAATTTAAGATATAGACAGTGGTTAGAACTGATAAAGGATTATGACTGTGAAATCTTATATCATCCCGGTAAAGCCAATGTCATAGCTGATGCGTTAAGTAGAAAAAATCAGGAAGAATTGAATGTATTAACCACCAATGATAGGTTAATAAAAGACTTTGAAAATTTAGAAATTGAGGTGGAATGTCCAACTACTTCTACCCAAAAATTATACATTTTAGAGGGAGTTTCATCTCTACTTAACAAAGTTAAAGAGATATAGGAGAAGGATGAAGAGTGTCAGAAATACAAGTCTAATATAACTCATGACAAGTATAACAAATTTAGAATAGATACAGATGGAATAATAAGATATGAAGATAGAATCTGGGTTCCGTTAAACCAAGCTTTAAAAGATGAAATTTTAAACGAAGCTTATAATTCTAAATTTATCATACATCCTGGCAGTACAAAAATGTATAAGGATTTAAGTCGACATTTTTGGTGGTCGAACATGAAAAGAGAAATAGCTGAATGGGTAAGCAAATGTCTCACGTTTGAAAGGGTTAAGGCTGAGCATCAAAGCCGAGTGGTTTACTTCAACCCTTACCAATTCTTGACTGGTAGTGGGAACTTATAACTACACAAAAGGGCCATAATGCCATTTGGGTAATAGTTAACCGTTTAACAAAATTAGCTCACTTTTTACCTATTAAAATTACTCATAACCTAGATCATATTGCCAAGTTGTACATCAATGAAATTATTTCTAGGCATGGAGTACCTGTTTCTATAGTATCAGATCGAGGTCCACGTTTTACCTCTAATTTTTGGAAAAGCCTTCAGAAACATTTAGGAACACAATTATGATTAAGTACAGCTTATCATCCTCAGACTGATGGACAGAGTGAGAGAACCATACAAACATTAGAGGATATGTTGAGAATTTTTATCATAGACTTCAAAGGAAGTTGGGAAGATCAGTTACCCTTACTTACATTTTCCTATAATAATAGTTATCATGCTAGCATAGGTATGCCACCATATGAAGCTTTATATGGAAGGAAGTGTAGAACACCTTTATGTTGGCATCAAGTCGAGGAAAGACAAATGCTAGGACCTGAGATAATTCAACAAACAACTGAAACCATCAGAATTATTCGTCAATGATTACAAGCATCTCAAGATCGACAAAGAAAATACGCCGATCCACATCGTAAAGAACGAAACTTTAACATAGGAAGCCACGTATTCTTGAAGGTATCTCCTTGGAAGGGCAAGATACATTTTGGCAAGGAAGGAAAACTAAGTCCTAGATTTATTGGACCTTTTGAAATTTTGAGGAGGGCTTGTGAAGTTGCTTATGAAATAGCACTACCTCCTGAGTTGAATCATATTCATAATGTGTTTCATGTGTCTATATTACGACTATATAAACCTGATTATAAACACGTTATACAATATGAGCCAATCAAAATAGAAGAGGATCTTTCTTATGTAGAAGAACTTGTGCATATCGTCGACCGTAAAGAAGTCTTGAGAAATAAAGTGATATCATCGATCAAAGTAATCTGGAGAAATCAGAACGTTGAAGAAGCTACATGGGAGCTTGAATATAAAATGCGCGAGAATTATCCTCAATTATTTACTTAAACTTGTACTGTAATTTCGAGGACAAAATTCTTATTAGTGGGGGTGAATGTAAAAACCCAAAACCCTAATAAGACTCGTATGTATAAAATCCCATTATATAAAAAAAATTTCTCCATTCTGAATGTGTTATGTGTTAATATATACATTGTTTAAAAAATTTAACCAAATAAATTTTTGTCCGAAAAAAGTCAGGCTTGACACCTCGTGCTTAATTTTTTTTTTCGTAATCAGACTTTTCGGTAAAATTATTTTGACAAGTTACTTTGTCGTGCTTACACTGACAAAACGCTTTGTCATGCTTGTTAGGATTAGTGAGAAATTTAGGTTAATAACCCTAGATTAGCAAAACCCTAACCCTAATTTATAAACCTAACCCTAATTAGCTAAACTAACTCTAATTAGCTTATGTTAACACCTAATCATGGTTAGTAAACTTCAAGTAGCACTACAAAAAAATAGGTCATTGCCGACGGGAAATGTCGTTGCCAATGACCCTCTTGCCGTCGGCAATGAGGTCATTGGCGACGGCATTGACCGTCGCCCTTCCCCTCGTCGTATGGGTCGTCAGCCTCACTCCTCGTCGCTCGCCATCTAAGAAGAGGGTCATTCATTGAAAGAAGTCATTATTCTTACGACTAGCCGTCGGTAATGATGTATTGGCGACGGCTTGGCGACGAAATAGACCATCAGTAATGGTTTTACCAGAAAAATAAAAAATAGTCATTGCCGACGGCAAAGCCGTCTCCAATGACCCTAAACCCCCGTCGCCACTGAGTTTTTTAGAGTTTTTTTTTGTTGAAAATTTGCAAAATACCCCTGTTCATTTACATATACATTATTATACCTGTTATAAACTAAAGAAAAATTATAATGAATTCTTCACGAACGTATATCAATAACAATAATAGCTTTTGCTATATCAACCATCAAATATGTAAACAACGTAATTACTTATAGATAAAAGTCGTACAATGTAAATATAAAATGTAATTAACCTAACTAGATTCTAAACTCTAGTCTGTACAACTCAAAAGCTGTATAAATATACATATATAAAAGTCAAAATATAAACATAATGGGTACTACAACCCAAGATCGGGATTGTCGGTATCACCATCGCTGATCCCACCGCTGGTCCCACCTCTGGTCTGACTGCAAGTCCCACCCTCAATAGTCTCATCAGCATCAGCCCGACGATCATCACCATCTCCACCACGGGAATCGCCTGTGCCACAGCCTCCACCCGCCGAAGTCTCATCAACAAAACCCTACAATATTAAAATATTAATAACGAATTCGAAAATTGAGCATATTTAAATTAGTTTTGTTTGTGTTCTTCAAGTGTTGTTGAGTTTTACAAACTGGGCAATAACTCGGTCTCCGTACGTCGAAATCGAGTCCCTTAAGTTCTAACATATGTCTAATACCTACGCGGTGCTAAGTGTGTGTTTGCGTGTCATTCGGACGGCCGAGGTGGGTTTTGACCTCTTTTTCGGCTTTTTGCCCAAGTGTTGGTGAGTTTTGCAAACTGGGCGATAACTCGGATTCCGTACGTCGAAATCGAGTCCCGTAAGTTCTAACGCGTGTTTAATACCTACGCGGTGCTATGTGTGTGTTTTCGTGTCATAGCAATATAATTACAAATTATAATTATAAATTACATAAATTAAATAAAGAAATACAGAATTTAATTATTTTTACCTGTCGAATATGTGATGGGAAGATGTTGGCCAAGAAAACTGCACATACGTGGATGGCCTCCTCCCGTACTACACCGATGCACCCCTCTATGATCCGCCAAAAGAACTCGTCGGATAATTAAGGGCCGTCACCAGATCCACTCGCACCACTACCTCCAGTGGGTGGGCGCCACCGAGATCTCGCAGCAGGGAGTAGGGTGTAAGCTGGGACATGGGGAATGCCCACATCTCTACCCTTCTTCGGTCCCCCTGTAGCCTGCAGCCAGTCCTCTATCTCCTTATCGGCACGCGTAGACTCGTCTATTGGAGTGTCACCTCTCTGGCTGCTCCGGGCCACTGCAAGATCCTTGAACCGTCGCTAAAAAAAACACATTAGTAGATGATACACAAAGAATAAAATGAAATAATACAAAAGAATATCTGAATTTTAAATACATACTAAATAAGATAATTACATAACTTACCGTAATGCTGCTACTTCGGTGAGATATAACCACTCACACCTTTCTTTTCGGTGGGCGTGCCACCAAAACTCCAAGCGGGAGGGTGCATGCTTTAAACTCAACTCGAGTCTCTCCCAGTACAGGTCGTACAACTGAGACCCAGTGTAGTG
Source organism: Panax quinquefolius (assembly GCA_020205615.1). NCBI lineage: Eukaryota > Viridiplantae > Streptophyta > Magnoliopsida > Apiales > Araliaceae > Panax > Panax quinquefolius. The sequence continues at coordinate 35,160 of JAINUW010000663.1, read as the reverse complement.
TGGGAGATGACTCTGCTGTCGGGCAGCTGAACACTGTACCGACATCTTCTTGAAGGCCTCGCCGTCCCAAATGCTTCACATCTGGTCCCACACTGCAGCAGATATGAAATCTGGCCGGACATCCTTAAGTGTCTGTCCATCAACCATCTTCGTTTGGGCCGTCTTCTTCCAGTCATAGACCCACTTGTGCCAATTCATCTCTAGATATCTGTGCAGAACAGTCATGCCATGGGCTTCCTGCCCATCGTCAAAACAATAATATCTCTGCACATTACACATTAAGAAGCTTAGTAGACAACATAAATCAAAGAGGTAACAATATATTCAAATGGAATATAAAACTAGCATATGAATGATTAACATCCTACCCTAAACTCAGAAATAATCAGCTGCCGTGTGCGGTCATCCACATCCGCCCACCTCATCGACGGGCTTGAGAATCGGTTGCAGATGATCCCAAGCAATGTGTTCCTTGGTGTGGCGTCAAGGATACTACAATTGAAATTAATACATTGCAAATTACAAAGAATATATAAGAACTAAATACTTATGTTATAGTAATACTATATACGATTATGAAATTAATTACCTATGAGTCCCAACACGACATATAAGCGGTGCCTGGGGGAGATTCCCTAGCAAGCCACGTGCTAGCCCCCACGGAGGCCTACATCGATCACCTATGTAGTGAAATACATCAATATTTGTATAAACGAATATAATGTCAATACAATATAAAATAAAAAAATAATAAGATGTATCCCAATAAAATATGTAATTATACTTGACGATCCGGCCTGATCATCACGCGTAGAATCACCACGGCCCCCACGACCTGCACGCCCACCACGATTGCCATGTGGTGTGCGCGCCATATGTATGTATACTGTCAAATCTTAAAAAAATATTATTAAACATTCGTAAATACTATATTTGAGCACAATAACAAAGAGGATAACATACAGATACAACTAAAAGAATGCAACATAAATAGTAATTTATATCATCAACAAACTATTAAATTTGAATACAACTAAAAGGACACACTAGACTAAAAGGACACACTACTACAAACTATTACATTTGAATATAACTAAAAGGACACAAAGAGTACATACTCCTAATCATTTATATCGTCAAAGCCATCAATATTAGAATCGTCATCTTCAAGCAATAGATCTTCACTATCGTTGTCATCACCATCTTCGTCGTCCTCAATGATTTCTTTAATTATATCTACCTCCTCAACAACATCGTCTTCACTTTCCACAGCGATAACATCATCCTCTTATTCACTAGACTCATTAATAATTTTTACATCAGCAGGTGTGACACTAGTAGACTCGACTTGTAAAGGTTCATCGTCTGGACGAGGAGTTATGCCTTGAAAACCACGGGCACTACTGGTTATAACAGAATGTCATGGGCTTGCAGGGGTCTTAACACTCCGTGCGTAGTACACCTGTGTTGCTTGAGTTGCTAAAATAAAAGGCTCGTCCATACCACTCATCAGTCTTAGTTTTGACTTAACATTAACAGTCACCCGTCATTAATTTTTTATCTACTTTAACTCCATTCTCAACATCAAACCAATGACAATTGAAGCAAACTAATTATTTATGACCACAATATTTGAGCATCACAACTTCTAGCATTCGTCCATACCAGTCATCCCAAATGTTATCATAGCAGCTACCATTCACCACAACACCAGAATCAGCAGAAACAACTTTCCCAATATCGCAACACTTAAATCATAATCACGACAATGCAAAGATGTATAAGTATCTACAGATCTTTTAGGGCCATCGGTTATAAGCTTTAGCCGATTGCCAGGTAACTCATTTGTGAGGACCTAATGTACATTAACACAACATATTCTAAAGTTAATTACGTCATAAGAATAAATCTATGATGGTAGATTCATTAAACTTGTAAAGGTTAGACTTACATGATCTTTAAACCATCAGACGCCCCAAAATTAGGTATACATCACCCATCTTGGGTCGCCACTTACATGGTACGTAATTTAAATACAACTTATTAACATAACTGCTGTGGTACAATACGACATAAACTATGAGTTTAAATACAAATATCGCCTACTAGATATTATACAAACTCAAAAAAGAGTCCTCATAATTATTATCACACTATTTCACGTAATAGTGAGGACTACTAATGCTATCTTCGTGACCATCACTCGCTTCCCCGACTCGTCCCAAATTATATTCTCATTTCCTCAAGAGAATAAAGAAAAGAAAGGGTGAGCTCAACTAGCCCAAGAAGAAATATTATGACTAAGATAATGCGTAATAAATTATCAATAGTCTTCAACAATGTTAAACCGATAAAATACAATAGACATCCGCTTTAATCTAGCAATGAATAAGCAATCCATTAAAAGAGTCAAGTAGAAAATAAAGTCTACTATCTTTTAGGTTTTAAAAGGTTTTTCATCATCATTATAGCCGAGACTCACTTTTAATAAATATTCCACATCATCGAATCACCCCGCACTACTACCAAGGATATTCTTTAAGATACGACCACAATTATTCATGCACTACGCCAAGAATATTTGTGTATTCATTAATGGTCATGATCATGCCAACAATCGTCCCATCAATGCACTACTACCACCGAGGATTTTTATCACATCATTTGTAACATTACTACCATGATTACACCGAATAGTCTCTCGTCATAATCATACCAAGTCCATCTATGCACTACAAAATTACGTATGACTTTCAACATAATATAAACATGAGGATGATGACAATGATATAAGAATTCAATAAAACAAGTTCAAGAATTATTTTATCCAGAATTATTAACGCCCAAATTATCAACACGATACTGCTTTTGTAGAGTAAAATTCAAGAATGATCGTAAGAATATTTCCATGAAAAGATATCGATGAAACGCAAATATCAAGGATATTCCACTAATTTCATGGAGTATAGAAGTCAAAGTTTTAACCAACCGGGTATAATAAAGAATGGAATAACAAAAGAAATCACCATGCATGCGATAAATCGCATGCAAAAGTTATTTCCAATGTAATAATAAATAACGGAACCAGTCCCAATTCACGCATGCATGTGATGTTCCAATGTAATAATAAAGATGGAACTGCATCCCAGTAAAACACACGCATGTGATGTCCAATGTAATAATAATAAAGATTTTAAACCAGTCCCATGTAAAACACACATGCATGTGATGTTCCAATGTAATAATAATAAAGATTTTAACCAGTCCTGTAAAACACACGCATGTGATGTTCCAATGTAATAATAATAAAGATTTTAACCAGTCCTGTAAAACACACGCATGTGATGTTCCAATGTAATAATAGAAGAATGTCACCAAGTATAGGTAAACCACGATACAAAAGTTATTCCAATGTAATAATAAGCAATGGAATAACAATGCTTCTTTCATGAATAAGAAAGAATAACACCCCTTACTTTTGGTAGAGATTGAATATCGCAAAGAAGCAGTAGTAACAAAATACTCTTCTTCTTTCTTTCTTATTCTCTCTATACTTTCTCTCTCTATAGCTTGAATGAATTCGTGAAAAATAATGAAGCCTAGCCTCTATTTATAGAAGATTTCTAGCTTAGCACCGCCATGTGAAAAAAAGCAAGTGGCTCGACGACTAATGATGTGAAAAGAAAAGTGGTTCGACGCCTGTAATGTGAAACGACAAGTGGTTCGACGCTCAGAATGTGAAACGACAAGTGGTTCGACGTCTCCGTAAAAACGTAATTAAATTAACGAAGGTAAATACTATTGACTAAAGGTAACTATTCAAAGGGTAATTACTATCGACGAAGGTAATTACTATTGATGAAGGTAAATACTATTCACAAGGGTAATTACTATCGACGAAGGTAATTACTATTCACAAAGGTAATTACTATCGACGAAGAGACTCTTAGATGATGACATATGGGCCCCCATAAAATAATCAAACTTACCACAAACGCCTCATAATGTAATTTTATATACATTAAGGATCAATAAATATTACCACAAATCATTTTATTTTTAATCAACACATATTTAATCTTTCAACAATTATTAATCATTTATAACTTGTCGCCTCAATTATTGATTTAATACTATAACATATTATACGTATGATACCGTGACAATAATTGAATCAATAATATAAGAGATATGATGCAAGAATTATCGTAGAGTAATAATCGAGCATAAATGAGTGACTTCTCACGTAAGCATCAATAATCAATACCGCAGCTACTACTATGCAACCACGCCAGACATCGCATTTTTTACCACCGGGTAGTTCAACAGCTTTTAACTAGAATAATACCTCCGCCGTTATTTTTATAAAATATTTTTGTCGCTTTCTCAATCCGACAATAATTTCCGCTGGGGTCCACCAATGATTGAGCCATTGTATTTAATATTCCCTAACAAAAAGAATATTCCCCACCAAACGTAATATTTTATAACAACTTGCATACTTTTGCAAAATTTATAAATATTACCCACAACTATAACATTATATCAAATTTATTCCATAATATTCAAAAATAATATTTATAGAAAAATTCATCTTTATTTATAAAAGTCAGGTCTTACAACCTCCCTTCTTATGAAATTTCTCGCCAAATTAGGGTACGACTGGTATGTCAAGAGGTAAGGATACCTTGATTTCATTTCGATTCTAACTCCCAAGTCATTTCCTCAACATCGTGGTTCCTCCACAAAACTTTCGACTTGAGGTATAACCTCGAGCGTAGAATATGTTCCTTCTTATCCAAAATTTGAACAGAACCTCTTCATACGCCAAATCTTCCGCTATTTCGTCCCGGCTCTAACTCAATAATATGGTTCGGGTCTTTCACATATTTACGTAATATAGATATGTGAAAAACGTTATGAACACGAGACATATTTCAAGCAAAAGCGAGTCTATAGGCCACGCCCTACTCGATCGAGGATTAAAATGGACCGATGAATCGAGGATTAAGTTTTCCTCTCTTTCCAAATCTTGTAACTCCTTTCCATGGAGCAACTTTAACAACACATGATCTCCTATATCGAATTCCACGCCCTTCGATGAAGATCAAGATAACTCTTTTGTCGATTTTGTGAGGTTTTTATACGTTGTTTGATCGTTTGAATCTTTTCCGTAGTCATACGTATCAACTCCGGCCCCAACAACGCTGCTTTCACCCACCTCATCCCAAAGATAATCGAGAACGACACTTTCTTCCATACAACGCTCAAATGGAGCCATGCCAATACTTGCTTGATAACCGTTGTCAGAGGAAAACTCCACCAATGGTAAGAACTTGTCCCAACTCCCTTGAAATCAAGGACACAGTAGTCTTAATAGATCTTCAAGAGTTTGAATAGTCCTCTCCGATCGTCCGTCTGTCTCGAGGATGATATGCCGAAGCTAAATCGTAAGTCTGCGCTCATAGCTTTTTGCAAACTAACCCAAAATCGTAAGTGAATCTTGGTCTCGATCGTAAACTATGGATACCGGTGATACCATGCAGCCTTACAATCTCGCTTATGTACATACGAGCAAGACGCTCAAGTGTATAAGTTTCTCGATTTGCAGAAGAAATGAGCGATTTGGTCAATCTATCAACAATGACCCAAATCGCATCAACGCCTTGAGAAACCTTAGAAAGACCCCAGAATCGAAATCCATGGTAATGTGCTCCCACTTCCATTCTCGAATTTCAAGTGGTTGCAATGGACCTTTTGGTACTTGATGTCCGCTTAACTCGCTGACAAGTTAGACACCTCGAGATAAACAAATATCTCTCTCTTCATATTGCTCCACCAAAATGTATGACGAATATCATGATACATTTTGGTACTCCTGTGATGGATTGCAAATGGTGTGTCAGTGCGCCCATCATGATATTATACTTTAAATCGTGGTCGTTAGAACACAAAGTCCGGAGTCGACTCAAGTATTCCTTCTTCATCGATTCTTGCTTCCCAGATAGCACCTTCTTGCACTTTCTTCCTCATACGCATCGCCTCCCGTGTCCGTAGCTCGAGCAAAAATTTTAACTTTATCGATTAAAGTCTGCCTCTACTCAGATACTCGCTTATCATCACACGCGCCCCTCGAGTCTTTAACTCTATCTCCATCCTTTGCAAGTCACACAAAATGGGCCTTTGCATACGACAATATCGCACTCAGATTTGCATATGATTTTCTACTCAATGCGCCACCTACCACGCTCGCTTTTCAGTGATGGTATCGATGGTATGATCATAATCTTTCAATAGCTTCAAGCCAACGCCGTTGTCGCATGTCGAGTTCCTTTTGAGTGAAGAAATATTTGAGGCTTTTATACGATCCGTAAAGATCTCCACTTTCTCCCCATACAAGTAATGCCTCCAAATTTTAAGTGCAAAGATAACAAATGCTAACTCTAGATCATGAGTAGGATAATTCCTCTCATATTCTTTGAGTTGTCACGAGGCATAGGCTATAACTTTTCCATGTCGCATAAGAACACATCCCAACCCTTTGCTCAAGCATCACCAGAGATGACAAATCCTCCGAGCCGATGGTATTGTCGTAACAAAATAAATAAGTCTCCTCTCGAGTTCTTGAAAACTCTTCTCACATTCTTCGCCCAACCGAACTTTGTATCTTTCCGAGTCACCGAAGTCAATGGAGTAGCGATTCGAGAAAATCCTTCCACGAATCTCCGATAATAACCAAATTTAAACCGAGAAAGCTACGATTTCTATTATCGATTTAGGTTGTTCCTACAAATTTGAATAGCTTCAATCTTTGTTGGTCAATGATATTCCATGACTTGATACCACGCGCCCAAGGAATGCTACTTCTTCAAGCCGTAACTCACATTTCTTCAACTCGCATAAAGCTTATATTCACGGTTTTTTGGAGTGTCACCTCAAGTGTTGCTTTCATGATCTTCACGCTTTTGAATAAATAAGGATGTCATCAATAAAGACGACCACAAAGTGATCTAAATATTCCTCAATACTTTGGCTCATCATATCCATGAAGGCAAAGAGAGCATTAGTCAATCCAAAGGACACGACTAGAATTCATAATGCCCGCATCGAGTTCTCAAAGTCGCCTTTTGAATGTCACGGGTTCTAATCTTCAATTGGTGATATCCTAACGAAGATCAATCTTTGAAAAGAATTTGCCTCTTGCAACCGGGTCAAACAGTCATCAATACGCGGCAATGGATACCTATTTTTGATGGTGACATGATTCAACTCCCGATAATCAATACAAAGTCGATACTCCCATCTTTCTTCTTCACGAATAGTAACAGAGAACACCCCAAGGAGAAGTACTAGGACGAATAAAGCCAATGTCTAACAATTCCTCGCAGCTGGGTCTTTAACTCCTCAAGTTCAATAGAGCTATTCGATATGGGCTTTGAAATAGGTTTTGTACCGTTTCAAGGTCGATACAAAATTCAATTTCACGCCCGGGGTAGGCCAGAAGTTCTTCTGGGAATACGTCAGAAATTTATTAACAATAGAAATATCGCTCAAAACCGACGATTTTTTGTTTAAATCAGATATGAGCTAAGAAAGCTTGACATCCGCTTTTCAATAAACGAATAGCTTTTATGGCTTGAGATGACCGTGATTGATTTTAATGGTTTGGTCGTTTGAATTCGCATAATAGGTCGATTAGGAATATGAAAGCTAACAACCTTACGAAAACAATCAATTTTTGCATGATAAGTAGTTAACCAATCAATCCCTAGAATCACGCCAAATGCAAGTATTTTTAATGAAATAAGATCGACAGTAATGTGAGGGTACCGATTTGAACCAAACAAGACTTATAAACAAAGGGATGTAATGAAGGTTTCTCCCAACGAGTTTCCACAGATAAGTCAAAGTCTAATTTCTCCTGAGTCAAATTTAATCGATGAGCGCAAGTAGAGAAATAAAAGAATGGGTAGAACCCAGATCAAATAAAGTATAGACTTCATTAGAGTTTATGATAAGCTTACCCGTGATGACCTCATTCGATTCCTTGCTTTTCGGAGGTCACAACAAACGCCTCCTCCTTGCAGACTACCGGCTTTGAATTTTCCGGGACGGCCTTTGTGTGCCTCCATCCTAGTCAATTTGTCTTCTGTGAAACGACAAAATCGAGCTAAGTGACCTTCTCTTCCACAATTATAACATGCTTTGACTACATTTGACGCAGCTTTGACCGATGTGTCCCTCTCCTCCGCATTTGAAGCATATGATAGGTGGTCTTTCTCCTTCCTTAACAACGGGTGCCGGTGCCGACGCGCCTTTCCATCATCATTGAATCTCCTTTCTTGAAATGTCCATTCTTATTGTTTTGGCCCCGATTACCACCGGCGTGGTTACCATATCCGCCCGTTGATTCCTCCACGCTTGTTGTCACCGCTCGATGACTACTCTCGCCGGTATTATAATTTTGCTTACCGCTTCTTTTTAGTCATATTGACTCATTATCGCTGCTCCACTAATCGAGCCCTATTTACAACATCTAAATACAAACACGCTTTATGAGAAATAAGATGTCGACGATTCTCCGCTTCAAACCTCTTAAAAACATTCGCGCCATTCTCTCTTCATTATCCACCAAGTGGGACGAAACCGTGATAACTCCGCAAATTTTGCCTCGTATCATGACACTGGGCCATATTGTTTTGTTCCAACTTGATAAACTCCACCTCCTTCATGTGGCGTAATACTTTCGTGAAAGTATTTGTCGTTGAATGCCCTCGAACTTCTCCCAAGATATCTTCAAGACAAAGAAGTCGAGTACGCTTTTACCGATTCCCACCAAGAATCCGCCTCTCCGCAAAACATAAAGGCTAGTAGAAGGGAACCTTTTGCTCTCTGAGCATCCCAAGACATCAAATATCTTGGTAATCTGCTTTATCCATGCTTCCGCCGTAAGTGGTTTTGCTCTCCCTTAAACTCCGGTGGTCCCAGCCCTTGAATTGTTTAGCGGTGACCGCCGAGAGTTTTCCGTGTTTCCACCCCACGCTTTTGGACAGAGTCGCTCATCATTGTTGCATAAATCATATAAAGCCTCCTAACATTTGATCATTCATCATTTGGTCAAGGTTGTTGTTGTTTGCATGAGGATTGTCGCCTTCCCCGATGCACATTATCCTCGATTATCGATATGTGGTGAATCAACGATCGCTCAAGGCCCATCATATTCTCAACATTCTCGATGTCATTTTCAGACATCGCCACAAAACAAAAGGTTAATTGACATGTAACAAATTATCCCTATCTTCCCACCAACCAATAAAATAGCACATAAACTTAGTAGGTCATACTAGCGAAGGTATTCCCTGCTCTCCCTCCTAGTACTATTCTCACATCTTAGCCAGGATCATATCCCTAAGCTCGATATTAACCGTGACGCCCCAAAATTAGGTATACATCACCCATCTTGGGTCGCCACTTACATGGTACAAAATTTAAATACAACTTATTAACATAACTGCTGTGTACAATAATACGACATAAAACCGTGAGTTTAAATACAAATATCGCCTACACTAGATATTATACAAACTCAAAAAGAGTCCTCATTACAATTATTATCACACTATTTCACGTAATAGTGAGGACTACTAATGCTATCTTCAGACCATCACTGCTTCCCCGACTCGTCCCAAATTTATATTCTCATTTCCCGAAGAGAATAAAGGAAAGAAAGGGTGAGCTCAACTAGCCCAAGAAGAAATATTACGACTAAGATAATGCGTAATAAATTATCAATAGTCTTCAACAATGTTAAACCGATAAAATACAATAGATCACCAGCTTTAACTAAGCAATGAATAAGCAATCCATTAAAAGAGTCAAGTAGAAAATAAAGTCTACTATCTTTTAGGTTTTAAAAGGTTTTTCATCATCGTTATAGCCGAGACTCACTTTTAATAAATATTCCACATCATCGAATCACCCCTCGCACTACTACGGCCAAGGATATTCTTTAAGATCACGACCACAATTATTCACGCACTACGGCCAAGAATATTTGTGTATTCATTAATGGTCATGATCATGCCAACAATCGGCCCATCAATGCACTACTACCATCGAGGATTTTTATCACATCATTTGTAACATTACTACTATGATTACAATCGAATAGTCTCTCGTCATAATCATACCAAGTCCATCTATGCACTACATGTGCCATGTATGACTTTCAACATAATATAAAACATGAGGATGATGACAATGATATAAGAATTCAATAAAACAAGTTCAAGAATTATTTTATCCAGAATTATTAACGCCCAAATTATCAACACGATATCGCTTTTGTAGAGTAAAATTCAAGAATGATCGTAAGAATATTTCCATGAAAAGATATCGATGAAACGCAAATATCAAGGATATTCCACTAATTTCATGGAGTATAGAAGTCAAAGTTTTAACCAACCGGGTATAATAAAGAATGGAATAACAAAAGAAATCACCATGCATGCGATAGATCGCATGCATGCAAGTTATTCCAATGTAATAATAAATAACGGAACCAGTCCCCGTGAAATTCACAACGACATGTGATGTTCCAATGTATAATAAAAAGATGGAACCAGTCCCAAGTAAAACACATGCATGTGATGTTCCAATGTAATAATAAAGATTTTAACCAGTCCTGTAAAACACATGCATGTGATGTTCCAATGTAATAATAATAAAGATTTTAACCAGTCCTGTAAAACACACGCATGTGATGTTCCAATGTAATAATAATAAAGATTTTAACCAGTCCTGTAAAACACACGCATGTGATGTTCCAATGTAATAATAGAAGAATGTCACCAAGTATAGGTAAAACCACGATACAAAAGTTATTCCAATGTAATAATAAGCAATGGAATAACAACAGCTTCTTTCATGAATAAGAAAGAATAACACCCCTTACTTTTGGTAGAGATTGAATACCGCAAAGAAGTGTAGTAACAAAATACTCTTCTTCTTTCTTTCTTATTCTCTCTATACTTTCTCTCTATAGCTTGAATGAATTCGTGAAAAATAATGAAGCCCTAGGCCTCTATTTATAGAAGATTTCTAGCTTAGACCGCCATGTGAAAAGCAAGTGGCTCGATGACTAATGATGTGAAAAGAAAAGTGGTTCGACGTCACATTAATGTGAAACGACAAGTGGTTCGACGCACCAGAATGTGAAACGACGACAAGTGGTTCGACGTCTCAGTAAAGGTAATTACTATTAAGTGGGTAAATACTATCTGACGAAAAGGTAAATACTATTCACAAGGGTAATTACTATCGACGAAGGTAATTACTATCGACGGTAAATACTATTCACAAGGGTAATTACTATCGACGAAGGTAATTACTATCGACAAAGGTAATTACTATTCACAAAGGTAATTACTATTGACGAAGAGACTCTTAGATGATGACATATGGGCCCCCATAAAATAATCAAACTTACCACAAACGCCTCATAATGTACTTTTATATACATTAAGGATCAATAAATATTACCACAAATCATTTTATTTTTAATCAACACATATTTAATCTTTCAACAATTATTAATCATTTATAACTTGTCGCCTCAATTATTGATTTAATACTATAACATATTATACGTATGATACCGTGACAATAATTGAATCAATAATATAAGAGATATGATGCAAAGAATTATCGTAGTAATAATTTAGCATAGCCGAGTGACTTCTCACGTAAGATCAATAATCAATACCGCAGTGCTACTATACAACCACGCCAGACATCGCATTTTTTTACCACCGGGTAGTTCAACAGCTTTTAACTCAGTAACACCTCCGCCAAGATTTTTATAAAATATTTTTTCGTCGCTTTCTCAATCCGACAATAATTCCGCTAGGGGGTCCACCAATGATTGAGCCATTGTATTTAATATTCCCTAACAAAAAGAATATTCCCCACCAAACGAATATTTTATAACAACTTGCATACTTTGCAAAATTTATAAATATTACCCACAACTATAACATTATATCAAATTTATTCCATAATATTCAAAAATAATATTTATAAAAATTCATCTTTATTTATAAAAGATGGGGTCTTCACTAAACTTCAACTCTTTGACTTTACAACACCTTGCTATATTCGAAGAATATCCATCTGGAAGCTTTAGTCCACTGATCCAATTACATATCAATATCAATTGTTCCCTGGTCAAAGTATATTCAGCTTTAGGCATTACCATCTTACAACCCTCCTGATACAGCCATAGATATTCCCTAATGTTCATTTCTACGAAATCAAGCCTCGACTTGTTGTTGTCCTTTGTTCTACCACTGGCATCTAGGATTGTATAAAAAATGTTATCAAATACGTTCTTCTCAGTATGCATCGGATCTATACAATGACGAATGCAGAGCATAGCCCAATAAGGCAGGTCAAAGAACATGGATCTGTGTGTCCAGTTGTGAACCTTGTCATAACCGTATGCTCACTCTAATCTGTGATTCATCCCTGGAGGTGGAAACATCAAATGACTAATCCAACTCAACACTACTGACCTAGAAAACAGTATGGATGTTGCAAAGAAACTCATTTTCCGCCCATGTTTGAGCCGCATAGCTTTAACTGACCCCATGCACATGGGACATGACAAGCCCCCGTGAGTCGACCATCCACTGATCATTCCTAACGGCAGGAAGTCATTTATTGTCCACAGTGAAGCTGCCCTCATGTCAAACTTCTGCTTAAGAGATACATCATAAGTTTGAACCCTTTTTTCCCACAACATCTTTAACTCATCAACTAACGGCCTGAGGTATACAATGATGTCTTTACTCGGACTCTTTTCACCCAGAATCAGTAAAGGCATGAACATGTAGGGATCTTTCATGCACATCGAAGGCGGGAGGTTATACACCACAATAATCACCGGCCAAGTTGAGTAGGTCTTTGTGTAAGGCCCGTTAAATGGATTAAACCCATCCGTAGCAAGTCCAAGCCTAACATTACGAACCTCTTCAGCAAACGAGGGGTGCTTGTTATCAAAAAATTTTCACTCAAGCCCATCTGTCGGGTGCGTCAGTTGACCTTCAACTATGTCTCATGTAGAGTGCCACCTCATATCCTCGGCGGTATGTGTTGACATGAACAACCGCTGAAGCCTCGGGGCAATGGGAAAGTAACGCAAGATCTTTCTCGGCACATCTTTTTCCTTTTTCTTGCGATGTTCACGGTATCTACTTGTACCACAAATATCACATGACCTCTTATCTTTATTGACATCACCGTAATACAATATACAGTCATTCTCACAAGCATCGATCTTCTCATACCTTAGATTGAGCCTTTTGACCATTTTCTACACATTATAGTACGACTCCGGTAACTTATTGCCTGCAAGTAAGCACTCCTTCACAATGCTTAACAGTTCATTAAAACCTCTCTCGCTACAGTCATGCTCGTTCTTGAAGTGTAAAAACTTAGTCACGTAAGATAAGACAATGTGCTTTTCATGCACATACTAAATACGATGTCAGCGCCGCTTCATGCAATAACTCATAGAAACCCTTAGCCCCATCATTCGGCTGTTGCTCGACGCTACTGCCATCCCTGTCTGTATTCCACTAGAAGTATGAACCAGCAGCTTTGACTATCATGTTAGTACAGTCAAAGTTTTCATCACCTCTGGATTCCAGTTATGATTCATGTTCATCCAACCAGGTTTTCCCATGATAGATCCATGTCGTATAACCCTGCTTGAACCCATATGCAAATAAGTCACACATGCCATCACTCCTTTCCTTCCACACTTCATTCACACACCTCTTACAAGGATATCTAATCTCATCGTCGCTGACTTGCTCAAATGTGAAGTTGAGAAACTGTTCAACCCCACTACGATACTCAGAGCTAAGCCTACTCTTATTGGTAGCTACCCTACGTTCCATCCAACTTCGATCAACAGACATCTCAGACAACTGTGAACTATATATATGGAAAGTCAAACAAACACAGTCAAGTCTCCAATTAAGTTAATTTATACGCAATCTTATGAGTTTCCTAACTTCATCTCCACCTCTAATGGGTATGGCTTCTATCCCATTCCCGAATGTGTCGCCTCACTGATGACAACAACTTGAACACATCTATAAATTTTTTAAAAATTTCGGCAGCACCTCCCCATGGTCTTCAAGTACACGAAATAGACTAACACATCACAGTCTAAATATGCACCCGAAGAACATCAAGAGATATATACTGGCCGAAAATTCAAAAAATATAAAGGCGTGCTCAAGTCATTAACACCGACCTAAGTGATATCGAAACATACAAGAACAGTCCCAAAACATGGATTATTTGAGATTTACTCATACTAAGTGAATCTCAAACGGGTTTCTAAGCTTCCTAAACTATATGAATCAAGTATAGGTAACTAATGAACTATTAATGAATTACATATGTAGACACTTAAAAAAATCAAAAGAAGCTCTTTAGTTGAACAGAGGGGTAAATTATATAAAAATTATAATAAAGGAAATACATTGAGTAAGGAGTGATGAAGCTCACAAATATATAGTATACACGTACCAAAGAAGCTGCTGAGGGAAGTCAAATAATACAAGGAGAAGAACTCTTTAGTTTAGGAACTTCAAATCTAGACGAAAACAACTTTGGAGTCTCTGAGATGGAAGTGTTGTCAACAGTTTTTCTCTTTGAATTTCTAGATCCCTATAAGAATATAAAGTTGAAAATAAAATAAGCTTAAAAAGATCCTCACAAGATAGAAATAAGCTTCTTTTTTATAATGGAATGATAACATATATATATAGGCACCTAAGGAAAACTGTAGTGTAGACTGTAATTTTTTTAACTATTCATTGAAGCCTATTCATCCACATTCAATAATCAATACCGTAAGTGAAGCACTCATACCCTTCCTTTAACCAATCTCAAACAATTCTACAAATGATTACTTTGAACCGGGTCATGTCTAAAATGTTTCCAATTAAAAGCACACGACCCTATGAAAAATATTATCTATACAAAACTAGATGATCTTCCAACATAATAATATACTAGAACCAAAGAACATTTATTTTAAACTTGCTGGTTTCCAAACTAGTTCATGTGATCTGTTCATAAAGATATAGTACTAAACTCAATTGATAGTTTAGTAAGCATAAACTTTTCAACTCTCTTCTCCCTACCAATATGCATGAGAATAAAAGAAACTAGTCTATTGTTAAAATTTCTTAAAACCTTACAGAAAACTTTAGAAGCCTGGATAGGATCGAGATGGCAAGCTAACTATCAGCTGACATAAACGAAAACCACATCCCGAACTACCTAATTTAGTTTCGTCAGTCATATGCAGATAACTAGAGTAGATAAGATATAAGAATTACATATGTAGACACTTAACAGTTCATTAATTACATATGTAGACACTTAAAAATCAAAAGGCACATAATTAGGGGTGAATCAAGACTTAAGAAGGCTAGGACTTTGCCTTGTATTAATATCGAGCACCTTCCTTCGGTTACTACTGGAGACTCATCTGGCGATTTACGAACACCAACATTTGGAGCAACCTTAAGGTAGATCTAGAGATGAGTGAATTAATGTAAAACAAGTACAAGTGGAATCATATATAGTTGGTTACCTATTGAATATTGAAGGATTGAAGAATAGTTAACAAGGAAAAAGGAAAAACCTTCACCCAATCATTTAGCAGTCGCCCAAATTAGATAGCTAGTCAAGCCTAAATTCCCCCAACATTCACCACGGAATCGCTTCCGTTAGCCACGGCGGCCGCCGACATCTACTATAGTCACCTGCAAGTTCGACGTCGAGGGAAAGAACGAAGGAGAAGGGGTGTTGTAGCCTTGGCGCTGAAAATTTGGGTCAAATTTTGATTGTTGTCATCGAGGTAGGGCTTAAAATTATAAACTCATTCTCGATGGGCTAGCCATCGATAAAAACCCAGTCGATAAAGAGTCATTCACGACAACAGCAGTACTATCATTTATAACAGTTTACGTTTGTTGCCAATGAGTTTCCCTCCCCCACGAAATTATGGTGCCAAACTAATATCATTCGTAACGGCAATATACCCATTAGCGACGGCATACCGTCGACCACTATGTTTGATTTGGAGGGAACAGGTCATTGGCGACGATAACCATTAGCGACGGCTTCCCCGTCGTAAATAACCTTATTCGCGACGATGTTACTGCTGTCGCCAAAGACCCCATCGCCAATGACCATTATTTTTGTAGTGTTATAGGTACTAATAAACATCACTTTTCAATCCTAATCATTAGAAACAAAACCCTAATCAAGATTAGTGAAGATTAAAGCCTAATTAAGCAACTAAACAAACCTAACTAGCTCACAAGTAGGTTAGGAGTCAACATTGCAAGTCCCTAGGCTACACATGACATGCTTGTAACTCCCAAGCATGACAATAGTCATTAGATCAGATATTTGTAGAGGCAAGTTTCACAAAAAATGACCTTAGGGATAAGCAAACTCACAAAATTCCTAAGCCTAGATACACTTATAAACTCACCAAATCAAGCCTAGGTGATAGCATCAATAATATCAAAAGCTAGAATCAAAAATCAATCAAGAAAAGGTACAAATCCTAGTTCATAATTAGCTCTTTAATCTTATGTTAGATTTGTTGTTTAGATGTTTAGTATTATGTATTAGTATATTAGAAAGTATGTTAGATTGGTAGAACACATTTCCATAACATCTAGATGCCTTAATTAAGTGATTTAAGAAATCTAGAAATTTTGAAAACTAAGTCTGACAGTCGAATGTCAGGGCCTATAGATTCATATGTGGTTATGTTTTTGTCTGTAAATTGTTTGGTATTCATAGCCTGTTAGCAGGTCTTTAATCTGGAAAGAAAGTAGGTTCATTTGAACCATAGATTTCAAGTTATAAATAGTCAAAGTGGGTTGACCGTTCACGGATGGGGGTGTTACACTTCCTCGCCATTTTCTCTTTCAAAATGGCCACCCTAAGCCCTCTATTTATAGAGGCAGAGCCGCAGGTGTACCTACGGCAGTCGCAGGTGTACCTACGGCAGCCTGGGGTGCCCTAGGCTTTGCGGATCCTGCCGTCTCGAAGTACGTACACGCATGCAACGTGATGTCTACTCGAACTTGTAGAACTTCAATCCGAGCCTCCGATTGAGGTGTATAAGACCTTGTATGGAGTGCTATTGTTGTGAGCTACATAAATGACATGGGATTGGAGGTTGTCAGAAGTCAGGAAGATGGGACCATGCCATTGGTCTTCAAGCTTCAAATTCCATCCGGTGTGCTGTCCTATGTACTAGTCACTCGGGCTTACAGCTATTTGGCTCTTGTGGGATATTGCTGTGTAGAATGTATGTTGAACTGTGTTGAGACAGCGCACATATGGGATCGAGGTGGTAAAATGATGATTTTTCCCCTCACCAAGGTTATCTCTGGCTTGGCCTGATAAAGCAGTCGTTGCTCAGGGTTATCTCTCGAGATTGAGGCTGCTAGTAATCTTGTATGTCCTCGTGGTTATTTCGAGGTGTACACGACCTATACAGGGTTATCTCGGGACTAGAGATGAGTTCCTCAGGATTATCTCCAAGGTTGAAGCTGATTGCCGGGGGTTGAAACGAGCATCTCTAGGGTTATCTCTTGAACTGCAACTGCATTCTTCGAGGTTGACGCTGTCTTTCCCGGTGTTGTTTCTGGAACTGAGACTGAGTATCTCAGGGTTATCTTTGAAATGAAACGACCTTCTCTCTGCAGGATTTTTAGATGTTGTCGAAATTTGTCCTCCGTGGTTATCTCTAAAAGATGATTCTACCCTCCTACAATGTTAGTAGCAGGTATGCAAAAAATTCGAGTGTCTACAGATGCCCCTCTTTATCATATTCATGCAATGCAATGACATGGATAGGATAAAGAAGACTAAACACTTGAAATGCAACAAGATGATCATGATGTAATGTACAACACCATGATGTGAATGTATGTGGTTTGTTGGATTATTTTCCAACATGGTGGGATGATTATCGGCTCCCCTTGACTTCTACTGGTATTGATAGTTATTACTGACAACCCTAATGAACTGTCTTGGACGTGCAATCTAATGCTCTCAGGAGCTTCCAGGATGTTGACGTTGGGGTTATCACCAAAGTCCTTAATCCTTGATATAGACTTTACACTGAAGATGTATCTCTCATGTACAAGAGACTCTATGGGGATAGAGCTTTGTCTGTTGAGGATGTGTATAACATATTCCATTATCGCTCCTCCCCGATAAGGATGTTTTTTCCTAGTTTGTACCGCCAGGACTTTCCACTAACCTGTTGGAGTTACTGCCAAGAGTCGGTGTTGTCAGGGTTGCCTGACCTTTATTGACATGTGCATCAACGGATGAGGTCCCTACTGGGGATAATGTCAAGGCTGCTTGACCTTCGCTGATGTGTGCATCAACTGATGGATTGTATGAAAACCCACTGGGGAAAAGGTTTTAGGGCTACGACCCTGAATTGATGGCATCAGACCTTCGTGAGGTATTTCCGAATGTAATTTGCAATAGCTGAGATCATAGGTATAGTGTACCCTGTGTTTGGGTGAATACCAATGAGAGAGATGTAAAGTCACAACTTGACGCGTGAAAACCAGGATTAGAGGCTATTCTGCTAAATTGCGTAGCGTTTTTATTCTTGATTTGGCCGTTTCAACTTGTGAGAACTCCTTTGCAACTCGAACTGGACCGAGCCAGAGGCGTGGGCCCTACCCAAGGGAGCTGCAGGTACACCAGCGGCCAACTGTGGGTACTTTAAACCTACAGGTTACTTTCACAAGTCATTTTTACGTTGCGCCGCGGAGGAAATCTAAGAGTTCTTCTTTAGATTTGTTGAGTTCAGGCGTCTTTCTGCAAATTCTGTCACCGTACAAGTGTTCTACACTGTCCTGGTAACATATGCACGTCTTCTTTTCCAATTTTTATCCGTTGGAAAATGAGTTATGATATGAAATGCGTCTAAACACATAGTAGTGAATATGCAAGCTCATATGGTGTGATAAAAAATATTCAATATAGTAAATGTTAGTATTAAATCATGCTGAACATAATGATGTAAAAAAAATTGGCTTTTGAAATAGTCAAATTGGCACCTTTTTTATGCTATTTCTTATCCTATTTGAGGAAAAATGAGCTAAGGTGAAAAACTAAAATAATCCTGGTAATTGAGCTACCCTTACAGATTTTTTACGTTGATGTATTAATGCATGTAGGATGTTTATGATTGTGGGTAGGTGTGCTACTGAATGGCCACCTAGTCATGCCTATGTGCATGTCTATAGTCCTATTTACAAAGGAGACTATGGAAAAAAAAGTTTAAAATGTAGGCATTGGGTAGTCATGCATTTTTAACTCTACTATAGACGTATGCTAAAATGATGCATGCATGCATGTAGTTATAAAACTGCATTTTGAAAAGCTCCAAGTTAGAATTTACCACACCCTTTCTGAGGTGATTTAGAGACTTGTTGTCCAGATACATGGATTCGGATTAGTCAAGTAGTTCCCGCAGGACCACTTCAGGTGTGAGGAGGAGGGCTTCTGAAGTGCCTCGACCCCGTTCTGTTAGACAGCCTCGTCGTTTGGCGGAGGCGATGATACGTCTTGTCCGGGTTGAGGATGAGGAGGAGGATGTTTAGGTTGCGGACCCTGCTCATGCTGCACATGTCCCCCGTAGGGATTTACCAGGCATTCAGGTTTCGATCCCAGAGTTTCTAGGTGATTTGAGAAGACACCCCTTGTGACGCCCCCAAATCCGGGTATCTTCCTACCCGACAGATGGTGCTACACGGTATTCATAACTTTACATTCATTCTATTGAAACGACATCAAAATGTGTGTATCAACGACATTCTTAATAAATTAATAATATTACATCCCGTTACCAAGTTCTAAAACTGTAACATTCTTTGTTCGTCATCCTATAATATATATACAATTTACTAGTTTATTACAAGGTAAACTAATCGTTCCTCTTTGTCCTGCCTTTAACCTTGTTGGATCCCTCGGTTCGTTCGGTCCGAGCTGCATTCATATGTTTTAAGCAAGAGTGAGCATAGAAACATAGAAATTGTATATCTTCAATAATTGGACAGTAGTTATGAAGTACTATCGATAATTCAAAATAGCACTTCTTTTCCATCAAAACGTTTTACAAAGACAATATTCAGTAAAACATCAATTCTGGCTCAAGACCATGAGCGTTTCATAATTTCTTTGAAAAGGACAAACCCGACACTAAGTCCGTAAGTCTGACATATCTTACAAGCACTACTTCGTGATCAGCCCATAGTACTCTATGTTGATCAACACTACATCCATTAAACGTGTGTACATTTTAGTTTTGGCAACCTTGCGTGCCCACCGAATAATAGATGAAAAATACATTTGTTTATTCATACTCAGGCTTACCTTGAATCCGTACCAAACAATTGGCTTATGATAGCGTTAACAATTCTATATTAAAAGACTTGTATATAAATCAATCAACTCTTCAAGATTAGTCTAGCCAAGATAAAACTGGCATCGACCCTTTAGTAAAATAGTTCATGCATCTCATAATCATGAATCATAGAAAACTTGGCTAACATGAAGGTTAGACAAGTGTTTAAGAAAAACTTGCCTTCTGTATCTGCTACAGTAAAATTACTTTTGCTTTGAGTCTTTACAGTCTCTACAACACATAACCACATAACATACAACATTATGTCATGAATGATCATACAAGGTTCCTAATGAATCTTACCCTTCTTCTTAATCTAACCCTGTATTAGATTTATTATTATTGGTTCCGGCTTATCTTTATAACTTACATCATTCTTACCAACTTCTTTCTCTTTTATAACTTAATTGAAATTATTTCATTAATACAACTCATTTCAAGTTAATCATCCTTCTTCAAGACTTACTAACGTTATCACATCACTAACCGAGACTCAATCATTATTGGTTACGTACACTTATTGCTTACCATTCACGTTCACATTCAATTTACTTCTATTTAACCTTTAGTATTATACCTAAGGTTTATATCATTAGCAATGATATTACATTAAGTTGATTAAGGATTTAATTCAGCCTTCATTCACTTCTCCTTTCATTTATATTCAAAAACATTCCTTTCTATGCTTCACTTAGTGTTGGCGCTGCGGCGTCGGCATTCCTTCTCTGTGTCACATCGCGGCGTGACTTAGCAGTGGGTAAGGCCCACACTGCTATGACAATGACACGAGTCTCCTTTGATATGGCATATCAAGCCTTTCCGAGTTAAGCAGATGTGCTCTATCTCGGCCTCGTGCTACGACGTGGGCCTTTGTGCCTGGAGTCGCGCTGTGGCGCAGACTCTGTGCCTTAGAAAAATTTGACAGATTTTTAACTTTACGAAATTCTCGAATGCATAACTTCTTCGTTATAAGTCCGAATTGGCTCATTCAAAATCTTACGGTTCACAAATTACATACTCTATGCGTTCATGCAAGAATTTTATCAATTTGACTTTGTTTGCTTAAAATTCACCTATTAGTCCATTTTTAACAAAAACGGTAAACGTTCGTGAACGTTCAACGCTCGTTTCTTCATTCTAAGTCAGAATTCGGTCATTCTCGAGTCCGCAACTCCATAATGCCAAATAAGACTTGTCTCCATTGAAATCCAATGTTTCCAAGATCAATATCAAAATTCGACTTCCATTCTGAGATTTTCACGAATTCGACGATTATCGTCCAAACTCGTGAATTCTGCCTTAACTTCATTACTTAAGATTTGTTCTTCGCTTTAAATGGATTCAATCCATCATATTAACATCTTGACATACATAACTCATTAACTTAAAAACATGATAAATTATTACTTATTCTTTATGAGTTTATAACTTATAAAAGTATAAACTACTTATGACTTCCTTTTTCATGACTTATTATAAATTAAGTCTTTTAACCACCATTCTTACTTCTTATTATCATACCATATTATTAAAGAACATGTGACGCCCCCAAAATAGGTCCATTCCATCCAACCCATTCTGAGTCGCCAAATACATGGTACAGAAATAACTACAACTTTATTATTACAACATATAAACTGTGAGTTTAAATACAGATATTGCCATCTAGACAATATCCACACGCAAATAAATCCCCATCATAATTATTGATACATTATTTGACAAAAATGGTGAGGACTACTAAACAACTCTCTCTAGAACCTTCATTCCATACCCCGACTAGTACTCGCTACATTCTCGCCTCCCGAGAAGGAAAATGGAACAACAAGGAAAAGGGTGAGCTCAACTAGCCCAAGAAAGAATATTATGACTAAGATAATATACAACAAATTATCGTTAGTCTCCAACAGGAAAAATCTAATAGAATACAATAGACAACAAATTTTAAATCAATATTCGCAATGAAATAATAATTCATTAGAAGAGTTAAGTAGAGAATGTAAACTACTATCTTCTATATATGAATTTAAAAGTTCATCGTCGATATTTTATCCTCGTAAACATCAATCAATATATATCTCGAATCAAATATTCATCTTTGCACTACAGCCAAAGATATTCATCGACCGGTCATGTTCATCTCAACACTGCTCATCTTTGCACTACGGGCCAAAGATATTCATCATCGGTCATGTTCATCTCAACACTGCTCATCTTTGCACTATGGGCCAAAGATATTCATCAAGAAATCATTCATCTTTGCACTACAGCCAAAGATATTCAATAATATCATCATTTAAGACCGAGGATGATGAAAAATATTTTAAAGAAACGAATCCAAAGGAAACAAAATGACAAGGATTAAGGATTAAGGATTCGTATTTTGTTTTATCCATGTCCAACAATACCTCAAAAATAATCATAGTGGTGTAAAATTCAAGAATGATTAAAACATGGATACAATCAAAGCTAGTACCCGTAATAGATATTTTGACGAAAGAAGAAATTTCATTTTTCTATGAATAGTGTCGATTCGTGAATAGTGTCGATATCGTGAATAATACCAGATATCGTGAATAGTAACTCCGACACCAAAAGATAGAAATTTCACAAAAACATCTTCACGCTTCGTGAATAGTACTCGTGAATAAGAACTCGTAAATAGTAACTCATGAATAGTAACTCGTGAATAGTAACTCATGAATAGTAACTCCAGACATGAAAAAGTTCCAAATTTGATAAAAAGTTCCAACCAATATTTCAAAGATAATGATATTGAAGAAATAATATCATTTGAGAAGAAAATAACATCCCTTACCTCGAAAGATCAAGACTTCTAAATTTGAACACCTGGATATATGTTATGACTTGAACTTGCACCAGATAGCAATACTCAAAGTATACTCAAAATACTCACAAGAATACGCTCGATAATATAGAGAGAGAAAACTTCAGCTTACGTGTGATTTTCAATTCTAACCTAAGCACCCTATTTATAGGAAAATGCTTAGAACACAAAGCGAAAAATTTAATATAATATTAATATAATTATACAAATTTTCCTTAGCCCACCTTTTGGTCAAAACACCAGCCACACATGTTAATGATGTCCAAAAAAAATACAAAAAAACGTTTTTCTTAACAAAAATAATTTAAACTCCAAAAATCAATTATTTTGATATACCAAACTTCAATAATTCATAATAAATATCCCTTTTATCCGAAAAATTCAAATCTCGCGAGTTTTTATAGGAAATTCAATTCTCTACAACTTTACAGAAGAAAGTTTTTCCAATTTCCAAACAGAAATTGACCGAAATTCACAAACGGGTGATTTTACAGGCTATAATCAAATTTCGGTCAGTAATTGTGTCCACCAACACACAAAATAAGTGTTAAACATTTAATGCCACAAAAATACTCTTCCTCCTCATATACTCATATATCCCACATTCATTATAAAATATCACCAAGTAATATATTATTAAAATAATATATTTAAATGAATTATTTTATCGAAAAATAATAAAATATTAATTTTCAACAATTGTCATTTTAAAAATTTTCTCCATCTATATCCACATAAAATCAATATTTTCCTCATCATATAAATCAATAATTAATTATTCACAAATAATATTACGAGAATCACAAGATCGGGCAACTGTGCCGCTCCTGTGAAAGAGGGGGCTTTCAATAAAGATTTCTCCTCATCTGGCGCCGCAATTAGGTGACCAAACCTCTCCTTAGATGTAACTTTCTAGACATTGCCAATAATGTTATCTAATAATATTATTCGGATAATATGAATTATTGCTTGATAATGAAAAATAATTGTGTAGTAATGACAATTATCAAAAACAATGAATAATATAAAATATCAACGCAAAGAATTATTAAATCAATAAAATATAAAATATCGAATAAAGAATTATCGTAATAATTATCGAGTAGTGCCTTCTTACGTAAGAATCAATAATTGGTGCAATACCGCAAAGCTACTTTTCAACAACGCCAGACATTAGTGTGTTTTAACCACCGTATATTCCAACAAGATAATTCTGCGAATAACTACTACTGCAAGTTATTTATAAACAACTTATATTTGTCGCTTTCTTCATCCAATCGCTTTTCCGTTATGGGGCCCATAAAAGATCGCTACTGTCAGCATTTAATATTCCCTCGACAAAGATTTAATATTCCACGACCAAACGAATATTCCCCGACAATAATGAATATTTTATAACCACTTGCTTATTCAAATATTTATGATTTTACCCATAACTATCCACATTAATCAAATCAACCCTTACTATTTCAAAATAATAAATAGAGGAAAATAAATTTTATTTATTAATAATTTGGGTTCTTACAACCTCCCTTCTTATGAAATTTCGTCCTCTCGAATCGACGTGACGACTCGGTGTTTTCAAAAGATGAGAATACCTCGCTTTCATTTCCGCTTCCAACTCCCGTGTCATTTCCTCAATAGCATGGTTTCTCCACAAAACTTTAACTTGTGGTATAACCTCGATGATAGGACATGTTCTTTCCTATCCAAGATCTTGACAGTACCTCCTCGTACGTTAAGTCTTCTACTATCTCGTCCGGTTCTAACTCAATGACGTGGTTCGGTCAGTCCACATATTTACGTAACATCGATACGTGAAAAAACGTTATGAACACGCCATATACTTTAAGGTAAAAACGAGTCTATAGGCCACGCTTCCTATTCGATCGAGAATTTCAAATGGATTAATAAATCGAAGGTTTGAGCTTTCTCACCTCACCGATTCTCGCTTTTGAAATAACAACTTCTTGCACCTCCTTCTTCAAATTCATCACCTCCGATTGTGTAGCTTGAATAACTTTTAACTTTATCGATTAAAGTCGATTATACTCAGATATCATCACGCGGGTAACTAGAGTTTTCATCTCCATCTCTATTATTTGTAAATTATACTAAATGAGTCTTTGACAATATCATACTCAGATTTGTATACAATCTTCTACCAACACGCCGCCTACCACGCTCGCTTTTCCAGGATGGAATGGTCGTAACATATGCTTTAAATGAGTCTCCTCTTGAGTTCTTCAAGCTCTTCCCACATTCTTTGCTCCATTCGAATTTTTATCTCTACGAATCACCGTTAATGGAATAGCAATTCGAGAATATCCTTCAACGAATCTCCGATAATAACCAACTAAGCCTAGAAAGCTACGATTTCTATTACCGACTTAGGTTGTTCTCAATCGCGACTCATATCCCAACCTTGATAAGACGTTTTCAATGACACCTATCGCTTTACTATCGCATCGAATATGGTGTCCCCTACGAGAGAGTCCGCTTTGCAGCATTCCACAAAGGAAGTCACCCGATAAAGGCTCAGTACCAAATTCTATAGTTGAATTTTTAACTCCTCAAGTTCAATAGAGCCATTCGATATGAGATTTTAGAAATGAGTTTTGTACCGGGTTCAAAGTCGATACAAAATTTAATATCGCTTTGAGTAAACCAAGAAATTCTTCAGAAATACGTCAGAAAAATTAATAACAACAGAATATTATTCAAATCGACGTGTCTTTATTCAAATCCATAACATGGACTAAGAAAACTTGACATCCATAATAAAAGAAATGACTTCATGGCTTGATATGAAAATGTTTGACTACAATTGTTTGATTGCTTGAATTGAATAACAAAGTTGCTTAGAATATGAAAACTAACAACCTTACGAAAAGTAATCAATTTCTAATGATGAGTAGTTAACCTTAAAATCACATCAAAAGCAAATATCTCTATAGAAATAAGGTTAACAGTAATGTGATAGTGCCAACTCGAATCAAGCAAGATTTCTAAACAACGAATGTAATGAAAGTTTCTCCTAACTCTGAGTCTCCATTAATAGGTCAAAGTCTAATTTCTCCGTAGTCAAGTTCAAACGCTGAGCGCAAGCAAGAGAGATAAAAGAATGGGTAGAACCCAGATCTCTAGAAGATATAAACTTCGAAGAATTTATAATTAACTAACCCGCTAATTTCGTTCGGGTTCCTCGCATATTGACCGTGGCCACGACAAACGCTCTTCCAAGAATCGCTGACTTTGAATTTTCTCGACATCTTTAGAGTCACCATTCCCGGCTGGATCGGTTTCGATATCGCATAATCTCGAGCGATATGTCCTTCTTTTCCACAATTATAGCATACCTTAAACTGCTGGGGCGCTTAATGATATGTCCTCTTTCCCAGATTTTTGTAACATACGACCGGTGGTCTTTCTCCTCCTTGGAACCAATTGCCACATCGGGTCGACGCCTTCACATGGTCGTTGTTAAATCTCCTCTTTTAAAATCTCCTCCCGACTCGCTTTTCTATTTTCATGGCCACGATTACCACCAGAGTGGTTACCGCTTTTGTCCGTATTCTTCTTTCTCCGCCGGTTATCGTTATTCGATGATCGCTATCTTCTGGATAATCCTCGTTATTGTCCTCGGTTGAACGTACTCATTATCTCGCTTCTAACAACCGAGCCCCGCTGACAACATCTCAAATAGAGAGAAAATTATGAGAAATGAGATATTGACGATGTCGGGTTTCAAACCTCTCGTAAACATCCGCGTCATATATGCTCCTCATTCTCCACCAAATGAGGTGCAAACCGATAACTCCGCTAACTTCGCCTCAGTCATCGGGACACCGCCATGTTATTCTCGCTCCAATCTAATAAACTCCACTTCCTTCATATGACGAATACTTTCGTGAAAGTACTTGTCATTGAACTATTTCTCAAACGCTCTCCTACGACATGCCGAAAAGTACCGATTGGTACGCTACGCTTCACGATTCCCACCAAGAATCTGCCTCATCATTCTTTAACATAAAAGTAGCGAATGGAACTTTCTGTTCCTCCGTGCATCCCAAGACATCGAATATCTTGGTAATTTGTTTGACCCACGCCTCGCGCCTTTAATCGGATCCGGCTTTCCCTGCACTCGTGTGGTCCCAACTCTTTGAACTGCTTGTCCGTGACCACCCGTGAATTGCTATCATTTCCTCCTATATTTTGAACACGAGTCTCCTTCGTCCTAATTTTGCATGAACCGCAAAAAGCTTCTAAACATCCCCTGCGTTCATCATCTCGCCAAGGGGTGTTGTTCACAGAGGTACATTGCCACTTGTTGCACGCTCTCCTCGCTGGTAAAGTACAGCATCTCCACGGGCCTCATTTACTCCATCATTAATATTCTCACGACATTCTCAAATACCGTCATAAAAAACAAGGGTTAATTAAGGAAATCAATATATCACATAATATCCCTATATACCGACCAACTAACAAATAAGCTTAGTAGGACACACTAGCGAAGGATTTACTCGCTCTCCCTCCTAATTCTATTCCCCGATCTCCGCCAGAGATCATATCCCTAAGCTCGATACCAACCGCGACGCCCCAAAATAGTCCATTCCATCCAACCCATTCTCGAGTCGCCAAATACATGGTATAGAAATAACTATAACTTTATTATTACAACATATAAATACTGTGAGTTTAAATACGAGATATTGCCATCTGCATAATATCCACACGCAAATAAATCCCTCATCATAATTATTGATACATTATTTTACAAAAATGGTGAGGACTACTAAACAACTCTCTCTAGAACCTTCATTCCATACCCCGACTAAGACTCGCTACATTCTCGCCTCCCGAGAAGAAAAATGGAACAACAAGGAAAAGGGTGAGCTCAACTAGCCCAAAGAAAGAATATTATGACTAAGATAATATACAACAAATTATCGTTAGTCTCCAACAGGAAAAATCTAATAGAATACAATAGACAACAAATTTTAAATCAATATTCGCAGGCGAAATAATAATTCATTAGAAGAGTTAAGTAGAGAATGCAAACTACTATCTTCTATATATGAATTTAAAAGTTCATCGTCGATATTTTATCCCTCAGAACATCAATCAATATATATCCGAATCAAATATTCATTTTTGCACTACAGCCAAAGATATTCATCACCGGTCATGTTCATCTCAACACTGCTCATCTTTGCACTACGGGCCAAAGATATTCATCGATCGGTCATGTTCATCTCAACACCTATTCATCTTTGCACTACGGGCCAAAGATATTCATCAAAAGAAATCATTCATCTTTGCACTACAAAGCCAAAGATATTCAATAATATCATCATTTAAGACCGAGGATGATGAAAAATATTTTTAAAGAAACGAATCCAAAGGAAACAAAATGACAAGGATTAAGGATTAAGGATTCGTACTTTGTTTTATCCATGTCCAAAATACCTCAAAAATAATCATAGTGGTGTAAAATTCAAGAATGATAAAAACATGGATACAATCAAAGCTAGTATCCGTAATAGATATTTTGGACAAAAAGAAGAAATTTCATTTTTCTATGAATAGTGTCGATTCGTGAATAAAGTCGATATCGTGAATAAAGTCCGTATATCGTGAATAGTAACTCCACCACCAAAAGATAGAAATTTCACAAAAAACATCTTCACGCTTCGTGAATAGTACTCGTGAATAAGAACTCGTGAATAGAACTCATGAATAAAACTAACTCGTGAATAAGAACTCATGAATAGTAACCCCATACATGAAAAAGTTCCAAATTTGATAAAAAGTTCCAACCAATATTTCAAAGATAATGATATTGAAGAAATAATATCATTTGAGAAGAAAATAACATCCCTTACCTCGAAAGATCAAGATTTCTAAATTTGAAACACCTGATATAAAGGCTATGACTTGAACTTGCACCAGATAGCAATACTCAAAGTATACTCAAAATACTCACAAGAATACGCTCGATAATATAGAGAGAAAAAACTTCAGCTTACCGTGTGATTTTCAATTCTAACCTAAGCACCCTATTTATAGAAAATGCTTAGAACACCAAAGCGTAAAATTTAATATAATATTAATATAATTATACAAATTTTCCTTAGCCCACCTTTTGGTCAAAACACCAGCCACACATGTTAATGATGTCCAAAAAAAATCAAAAAACGTTTTTCATAACAAAAATAATTTAAACTCCAAAAATCAATTCACACCCGATATACCAAAACTTCAACAATTCATAATAAATAGCCCTTTTATCAGAAAATTCGAATCTCGCGACTTTTTATAGGAAATTCAATTCTCTACAACTTTGCAGAAGAAAGTTTTTCTAAATTCCAAACAGAAATTGACCGAAATTCACAAACGGGTGATTTTACATGCTATAATCAAATTTCGGTCAATAATTGTGTCCACCAACACACAAAATATGTGTTAAACATTTAATGCCACAAAAATACTCTTCCTCCTCATATACTCATATATCCCACATTCATTATAAAATATCACCGTAATATATTATTAAAATAATATATTTAAATGAATTATTATATCGTAAATGATAAAATATTAATTTTCAACAATTGTCATTTTAAAATTTTCTCCATCTATATCCACATAAAATCAATATTTTCCTCATCATATAAATCAATAATTAATTATTCACAAATAATATTACAGAATCACAATCTCGGCAACCAAAGCCGCTCCTCCTGTGAAAGAGGGGGCTTTCCAATAAGAATTTCTCCTTATCGGCGCAATTAGGTGACCAAACCTCTCCTGTATGTAACTTTCTAGACATTGCCAATAATGTTATCTAATAATATTATTCAGATAATATGAATTATTGCTTCGATAATGAAAAATACTATGTAATGATAATTATCAAAACAACAAAGAATATAAAATATCAACGCAAAGAATTATTAATTCAATAAAATAAAATATCGAATAAGAATTATCGTAATAATTATCGAGTAGTGCCTTCACGTAAGAATCAATAATTGGTGCAATACCGCAGCTACTGCTCAACAACGCCAGATAGTGTGTGTTTTAACCACCGTGTATTCCAACAAGATAATCTGAATAACTACGCCGTTATTTATAAACAACTTATATTTGTCGCTTTCTTCATCCAATCGCTTTTTCAAGTTATGGGGCCCATAAAAGATCAAGACCATCAGCATTTAATATTCCCCACAAAGATTTAATATTCCACGACCAAACGAATATTCCCCAATAATAATGAATATTTTATAACCACTTGCTTATTCAAATATTTTCGTATTTTACCCATAACTATCCACATTAATCAAATCAACCCTTACTATTTCAAAATAATAAATAGAGGAAAATAAATTTCATTTATTAATAATTTGGGGTCTTACAACCTCCCTCCTTATGAAATTTCGTCCTCGAAATTGACGACGCATTCTGTGTTTCAAAAGATGAGAATACCTCGCTTTCATTTCCGCTTTCAAACTCCCGTGTCATTTCCTCAATAAAGATGGTTTCTCCACAAAACTTTAACTTGTGGTATAACCTCTGTACATAGGATATGTTCTTTCCTATCCAAGATCTTGACAGTACCTCCTCGTATGTTAAGTCTTCTTTATCTCGTCCTGGTTCTAACTCAATGACGTGGTTCGGTCGTCCACATATTTACGTAACATCGATACGTGAAAAACGCGTTATGAACACGCCATCACTTTGCAGTAAAACGAGTCTATAGGCCACAGCTTCCTATTCGATCGAGAATTTTAAATGGATTAATAAATCAAGGTTTGAGCTTTCCTCACTTCACCGATTCTCGCTTTTGAAATAACAACTTCGCACCTCCTTCTTCAAATTCATCACCTCGCAGTGTAGCTTCGAATAACTTTAACTTTATCGATTAAAGTCGATTATACTCAGATATCATCACGCGGGTAACTAGAGTTTTCATCTCCATCTCTATTATTTGTAAATTATACTGAAATGAGTCTTTGACAATATCGTACTCAGATTTGATACGATCTTCTACTCAACACGCCACCTACCACGCTCGCTTTTCCGTGATGGCATGGTCGTAACATATCTTTGAAATGAGTCTCCTCTTGAGTTCTTCGAAGCTCTTCCCACATTCCTTGCTCCATTCGAATTTTTTATCTCTACGAATCAGCTGCGTTAATGGAATAGCAATTCGAGAATATCCTTCAACGAATCTCCGATAATAACCAACTAAGCTTCAAAGCTACGTATTTCGATTACCGACTTAGGTTGTTCTCAATCGCGACTCATATCCCAACCTTGATAAAGACGTTACAATGACACCTATCGCTTACTATCGCATCGAATATGGTGTCCCTCACGGAGAGTCCGCTTTGCAGCATTCCACAAAGGAAGTCACCAGATAAAGGCTCAGGTACCAAATTCTATAGTTGAATTTTTAACTCCTGAAGTTCAATAGGAGCCATTCGATATGAGATTTTAGAAATGAGTTTTGTACCGGGTTCAAAGTCGATACAAAATTTAATATCAGGCTTTGGGAGTAAACCAAGAAATTCTTCAGGAAATACGTCAAGAAAAATTAATAACAACAGAAATATTATTCAAATCTGACGTGTCTTTATTCAAATCCATAACATGGACTAAGAAAACTTGACATCCATAATAAACGAATGACTTCATGGCTTGATATGAAAATGTTTGACTTACAATTGGTTTGATTGCTTGAATTCAATAACAAAGTTGCTTAGGAATATGAAAACTAACAACCTTACGAAAGTAATCAATTTCGGCATGATGAGTAGTTAACCTTAAAATCACATCAAAAGCAAATATCTCTATAGAAATAAGGTTAACGTGTAATGTGATAGTGCCAACTCAATCAAGCAAGATTTCTAAACAACGAATGTAATGAAAGTTTCTCCTAACTGAGTCTCCATAAATAGGTCAAAGTCTAATTTCTCCGTAGTCAAGTTCAAACGTTGAGCGCAAGCAAGAGAGATAAAAGAATGGGTAGAACCAGATCTAGAAGATATAAATTTCGCAAGAATTTATAATTAACTAACCCGTATACTAATTTCGTTCGGGTTCCTTGATTTTGACCGGCCACGACAAATGCTCTTCCAAGAACCGATTGACTTTGAATTTTCGGACATCCTTTCGAGTCACCATTCCCATTGGATCAAGGTTTCATATCGTATAATCTCGAAAGCGATATGTCCTTCTTTTCCACAATTAAAGCATACCTTAAACTGCTGTGGGCGCTTTGGTGATATATGTCCTCTTTCCGCATTTGTAACATACGACCGGTGGTCTTTCTCCTCCTTGGAACCAATTCTTTGCTTCGGTCGCTGTCGCTTCTTCTCATGGTCGTTGTTAAATCTCCTCTTTTAAAATCTCCTCTCGACTCGCTTCTTCTATTTTCATGGCCACGATTACCACCAGAGTGGTTACCGCTTTGTCCGTATTCTTCTTTCTCCGCCGGTTATCGTTATTCGATGATCGCTATCTTGGGATAATCCTCGGTTATGGTCTCTCTAATGAACGTATTTCATTATCTCGCTCTAACAACCGAGCCCTATTGACAACATCCTAATAGAGAGAAAATTTATGAGAAATGAGATATTGTCGTATCGTGGGTTTCAAACCTCTCGTAAACATCCGCGTCATAATGCTCCTCATTCTCCACCAAATGAGGTACAAACTCGATAACTCCGCGAACTTCGCCTCTTCTTCGGGACACCGCCATGTTATTCTCTCCCATCTAATAAACTCCACTTCCTTCATATACGATTTAATACTTTCGTGAAAGTACTTGTCATTGAACTGCTTCAAACGTCTCCCATGACATGCTTTGAAAATAATGGATGGGTACGCTTCACGATTCCCACCGATGTCTGCCTCATTACGGAACATAAAAGTAGCGAATGGAACTTTCATTCTCCGCATCCCAAGACATCGAATATCTTGGTGATTTGTTTGACCCGTCTCACTTTAATCGGATCCGGCTTTCCCCGCACTCAGGTGGTCCCAACTCTTTGAATCGCTTGGTCAGTGACTACCCGTGAATTGCTATCATTTCCTCCTCGTATTTTGAACACGAGTCTCCTTCGTCTAATTTTGCATGAACTGCAAAAAGCTTCTAAACATCCCCTTGTTCATCATCCGCCAAGCAGTTGTTGTTCAAGAGAGTACATTGCCAACTGTTGCACATCTCCTCGTTAGTAAGTATGAGCATCTCCACGGTCTCATTTACTCCACTATTAATATTCTCAGTCGACATTCTCAAATACTGTCATAAAACAAGGGTTAATTAAGGAAATCAATATATCACATAATATCCCTATATACTTACCAACTAACAAATAAGCTTAGGTAGGACTCACTAGCGAAGGATTTACTCGCCTCTCCCTCTAATTCTATTCCCCGATCTCCGCCAGAGATCATATCCCTAAGCTCGATACCAACCGTGACGCCCCAAAATAGGTCCATTCCATCCAACCCATTCTCGAGTCGCCAAATACATGGTATGTAAATAACTACAACTTTATTATTACAACATATAAATCGTGAGTTTTAATACAGATATTGCCATCTAGACAATATCCACACGCAAATAAATCCCCATCATAATTATTGATACATTATTTTACAAAACTGGTGAGGACTACTAAACAACTCTCTCTAGAACCTTCATTCCATACCCCGACTAGTACTCGCTACATTCTCGCCTCCTGAGAAGAAAAATGGAACAACAAGGAAAAGGGTGAGCTCAACTAGCCCAAAGAAAGAATATTATGACTAAGATAATATACAACAAATTATCGTTAGTCTCCAACAGGAAAAATCTAATAGAATACAATAGACAACAAATTTTAAATCAATATTCACAGTGAAATAATAATTCATTAGAAGAGTTAAGTAGATAATGTAAACTACCATCTTCTATATATGAATTTAAAAGTTCATCGTCGATATTTTATCCTCGTAACATCAATCAATATATATCTCGAATCAAATATTCATCTTTGCACTACAGCAAAAGATATTCATCGATCGGTCATGTTCATCTCAACACTGCTCATCTTTTTGACTACGGCCAAAGATATTCATCGATCGGTCATGTTCATCTCAACACTGCTCATCTTTGCACTATGGGCCAAAGATATTCATCGAAATCATTCATCTTTGCACTACTGGCCAAAGATATTCATAATATCATCATTTAAGATCGAGGATGATGAAAATATTTTTTTAAAGAAACGAATCCAAAGTGAAACAAAATGACAAGGATTAAGGATTCGTACTTTGTTTTATCCATGTCCAACAATACCTCAAAAATAATCATAGTGGTGTAAAATTCAAGAATGATAAAAACATGGATACAATCAAAGCTAGTATCCAGAATAGATATTTTGGACGAAAAGAAGAAATTTCATTTTTCTATGAATAGTCCAGATTCAGTGAATAGTGTAAAGATATCGTGAATAAGACCTTAGATATCGTGAATAGTAACTCAGCACCAAAAGATAGAAATTTCACAAAAAAAACATCTTCACGCTTCGTGAATAGTACTCGTGAATAGTAACTCATGAATAGTAACTCATGAATAAGAACTCATGAATAAGTAACCCCGAAACATGAAAAAGTTCCAAATTTGATAAAATTTCCAACCAATATTTCAAAGATAATGATATTGAAGAAATAATATCATTTGAGAAGAAAATAACATCCCTTACCTCGAAAGATC